>CM068841.1:3412500-3852500 GCA_028554795.2 Sinohyriopsis cumingii
CATTACTACTTGTTAGCCATATATTGTTTTGTAGTTGAGCGGAGGCCTAATGGAAAATGCCAATATAATCTATAAACAATTCAATTTACATGAGACGAGTGCCACCCGCTGGTGACTCACGGACCGTACACTTTAGTTTTTTCCCCCCTTTTTCCAATGCCTGTAAAATGCTTTTAACAAACCACCCATTTCCACCCACGGCACTTTTGACACCATTAATGTGTTAGCAACGAGTTGAAATTGCAGTATTATAGAGATAAAAATACTTCGCGATTTACTATCAAACTCCTGGCTCAAACCATTGGATATATAACAGTTTGAGTTATTTACCTGAAACATGTAATACATGGAACGTAAAACAGATGCAAAGAAATAGTGTGAACAGAAGGCAAAATAAACAGAAACTTGTTTATATTGAAACGGAAATCTTAAAAAGAACATGGAACAAACGTTTACAGTTGTTGTCTCATATATTAGTACTAAAACACGAAATCATTTTACCTTTACACCATTAGTCTGATACACAAAAATGGTTCAACTTGCTGTATTTAAACAAGAAATGGGCCTGGTAGGTTCCGAAAAGGCTTCAAGCATCTACTTATAAAAAAACTACAACAGCTCTCATGCACATCATTGCACTAAAATAAATACAAAATGTACAATAATCCTTTTCTTCAATGCAGATTTCTTGTAAACAATAAATTGTGTTAGAATATGCCAGTAACATAATGAGTAAGTCTATTTAAATCCAGTTCCAGACGATAATTTAAATCTATGTATCAAAGTAATTCAAGAAATGAAAACAAATGAAAACGGATACTAATAGAAATTACACTGTTTTACTGCAATGAGCGCTGATTTTATAACTTTAATTTATGGTCGTGAGTCGCGTTATACATATAATGTTCATGTTTTCCTGATTGCTGATAGAAGAACAGAATATGCACCATTAATGTAACTTAATTTGACCAGATTGTCAAAGAAATACACATAGATTTTATGTTGTTTCACCATTCCATTTTAACAGACCATCTTAGAAAGAAATATCATCATCTGCTGATTGATTGATTAGTTAAATGAACGGGATTTTCGCATTATCGTGCATGCATCACGACTGGCTGTTTGATTACTCATGGTGAAGGAATTAGAGCCTTATCCCCCAGGCATTTATGTGTTCACAGAACACTGTTTAATACAGCCGCCAGGTAGTAGGAATAGTAGGAATAGTATGTCCCTAACGATCTGAATGAATAGCTATTCTGAGTGGGAATGAACCCAACACGGACTCATGCTCAAAGACGAATTACAGTCTGCCATAACTATGCAAGGGTGTCAACCACAGCAGAATGTGACGCCAGTGGTGATTGGTTGACTACTATGACATCACATCGGGGCAGCAAGATTTGGACGGGTGGAAATTGTTCCACATCCCCGTCGATGTAAGAATGTCCGAGAGAGGCAGGATGAGGCACGGAACTCCGCAAGCCGGCCATGGATGTTGTGTACTCCCAGAAACACGATCTCGTACTTATTTCAGATCTAGTCCAGTTGTATAAACGGACAATACAATGCCAATAATGTGTATGCCACCTGTGCAGTTATTCAAATCCGTTAAGTCAGAAATTTTGATAATGATTCATTCTAAGTTGGAATTTAGTGTACAGAGTGTACATTCGGTATACCAATTAAATACTAATCGGTCAAGTCGAAATGACTTATGAATGGTTTGTACCACGCATAAGAGAAAAATAGGAGAATACAAAATTTGATGGCGGTGAAAAACAGGTCAAATTAGGATACTAGAAATAGAGATATTATCAAAAGCAGTTTCCAGCCGAATGCATGACTCCCTACGGCAGTTTGTTAGGCACTCGATCTCTTCAATTTCGAATGATCCCGGGGTCCTTAGATGTAAGCAGCGCCTGATTTTCAGCGCTGCTATCAGTCAGTCCCAATGCATTGGCGGTCCCAGTCTTGAACGGGCCTCTCCTGAGGGATCAAAACCGCAACCGGACTGCTGCTTCTGAGCTGGTAAGAAACGGCTTGTATACTTCGACGGTAAGGTCAGCCTTTAACATCAGCAGTACTCTCCACTATTATTCAATAGTGAAGACCGTTGACATGAAGGTATTTATCGGCCATCTTTGTTTGTTATTCGCAATTCTCTAAGTACCCGTGCCCTTCATGCCGCTTGAAATTTCATGGACCTAATGCAACATTGACAAAGTACCAGTCTGAGGCTCTGAAGAAAAAGGACCCCTAAATGGCGCCGTAGGAAACCTGATTATATCCATCCCAAAGATGTAGTTTTCTGGTGAGGTATTTAGGCCATACTTATTGCTGTCACGGGCAACCAACTTAGTCCTTGTATGGCTGGTGGCTCATCAGTATCGTCATTATTCGTGGGAACTTCATAGCCGCCACGTGGGCAGCTCCAAAGTAGAGCTGTGCGATCTGTGAACATCATTCCTCAATGTGCCTCTTCTATATTTGGCTGCTCTGATCCAAATATTCCCATTAGAATCTGCGCTAAAGAATTGCCTCAAAATGCAACCAGAAACAGAAAGAAAAAACACAATCTCCCATACAAATGACAATCAACATTTGAACGTTAGATTCGTTTGAAGAAACATAAAAGCGCATTCAGTGTTTATGTGAAGTGACCACCTAAAATTGTAAAGCGATGAAAGTAGCAGATGGTCTAAGTTATGCAGTTTGCTTTCATTTTTCTGCTCGTATACAAACATTTGGATATGTGTTAGATGCTTACAAAAAGCATCCTCTATTAAAAATATCAACGTATTCTCAAATGATCTGTCAGTTTTTGAGGACGTCAAAGAAGGCTCAGATCTGGTAAAATCGGATATTTGTTCTTAACACAGGGATGTTTAGCAACAAAATTGTGGTAATTTCACACAATTTCATTAAATCATTTGTACATATGTTGCATTTGATGTATTCTGATTATGGCACATCCATAACAAATGCCATAATTAAATTACCAGTAATAGACAATTTAAAAACAGCTTTCATATATAAGATTGTATAACACCTCAATGCTAATTGACTAGTAATGCCTTCGTTAGAAAAAGAAAAATACACAATATTTGTTTTGATGAGTGAAACAACATAAACGTTTGGCAGATTTCAACTTATCTAATTAGGAAGACTAATTGAAAATTTTATTTTGTGTCATTACGGCGGGGATTATTAAATTTGTCAGCTGCATGTTTTCTTATTTTCACACATTGTTCACCTCACGTAAGACTGCCGATCAAATTCATAGGAAGCGATACATATGACAAAAACCAAGCATATCTTTAAAGGCAAAGTTATGTCTATATACAGTATATAAAACATTAACAAAATAAAGAAAATAAATTTTGCAGATTTTTTTAAGCCAAGATAAGTGTGTATAAAATATATAAAACAACTTTTAAAGTAAAGAAAATACACTTTGCAAATTTTTAATCTACTACAGAGATCTAAAATCTATATTCATTTATTTGAAGTTGATTTATAACAAACATATGGATGACACAATAATGTTAATCCGTTAGTACCAGAAGGGTTTTCAACGCCTAGAAAGTGTTGTTGATACCATATCAATGTACAATCGTTGATGAATCCAGATATAAATTTTAATGCATGCACCAAGCTTATTCCAAATCACAGTATAAAAAAATAAATTACACTTCCGCAATCTGCAGTTGTACTTGAGATTGGGAATGCATGTAAGTGAATTAAATCAATTGCTTGGATTTCTCCATCACATTTGGATTTCCCCAGGCATACACATGAATAGGATATAAGAACAAGGACCTCAAACGATTTTCAAAAACATGTCAAGTCTATGAATTCACACGTACAGCATACTGAGCATATAAATACTGTGTAATTATCATCCACCGTGTACCATGTCGATTGTTCGCTCATATGTTTTGCTGCTTTAAACATTTGGTATCCGCTACCGAAATAAAGACACCGCTAAGGAAGGTCTCGTATTATCGGTTAATCTTCTTTTTGCGTTCATCATCACTATCAGACATTTGTGGACAATTCTTTGAGTTTAGTGCCACTATTTTGATGTCAACGAATCTTACGCCGTGTCAGCTAAATGCCTATATATACATTCTACTATTATACAGTATGTTACATTACAGAATTTATTTTTTTACAGGAAAATTTGTTTACAAACACAAATATATAAGATACTTGTGCAATATAAATTAGCGTGATCAATAATAAAGCAGAAATGATTTTAGTAATAAATCTTTTACCATCTCGGTCCGTTTGTAAACAATAATGTCAAAGTCGCTGTAGTAGTATGCAAGTGAAATATCAGTAGTATTTTATTCTGACCTCCATCCGCTCACAATAAATGACAAATAATCACACTTATAAATTATATTCCATCTATGTTTAAATCCCTCTACTCCAGTAAGCGTTTAGTCAGGCAAAACTATATAAACTGAATGACGCATGACGAAAATAAATCAATACTGAGACATTGGTCATGTGACTCATGCATTAGGTCGAATATTCCATAAGCCTAATAACAGGCCATCGTCTGTTATTTGCACATAGAGCTCACACGACATGACATGTAGTGAATGTTATTATCGCTGTCCATTTTGTTTTAATAGAACTCGCCCGTTCACATTAAAAGAAACTCAAAGTAAAACCGAACATTATAACTATATCACAAGCATACTTTTCTGATTACTTATAAATAAACGTGAAGAAATAATAAAATAAGAAATAATTTTGAAGAGATCTAGTCATAGTGAATAGCAAGCACATAACATTGTCTGGTAATGTGCAATGTAATATATATTGGCGGTTAAAACAAATATATTTTGGTTTTCAAATCCTCAAATTTACGGGTGGATTTTGTACTGTGAGAATTATATTCATATATAAGTAAAAACCTCATCACTGTGAACTAATAAGAAAATATAATATACTCTCTAATCGAAATACGCTCATTGTGGCTCATTCTTCTCCCGTGGCTCCCTGCAAAAGTTTCTGTAAGGAACCAAAGATTTAAAATCTTTGAATCTGGCAGTGCAAGTTTTCATATATGCTGTTGTTCGAAATTGTCTTGAAGGTAATTCGCTATCAGGTTAGAAATGAAAGTAATAGCAAGGTTTAGCAATACGACTTTCATTTAAAATTGATCTCATCATATACTCTTCTGTCCAGTACCTGTTTGATTAGTGTTAAAGATCAGTTTTTCATTCGTTGTTTTATTCGCGACAAACACAAACACACCATTACATTTGTAACAATAAGAAGCAAAAACCTGTTTGCTTATTTGGTCTATCATTCAAATAAGCGAACCCTGTATGTTGTTAATTCTTTCAAAAAGAGGTTTTGAAAGTTAAGAACATTAACTATGGGGTAACATTATGGTACGATAATTCTCGCTTTCTTTGGCAGAAAAGTAATGAATTACGTGGCGTTTGGTAGGATTGGGGATGGTGCACACAATATATTTTTTCAATTACCATAGAAGTCCCACCCGGGCTCGATTTTGTAGGGAGTGAAATTAGTGATAGAGAGAGGTTATATTCAGAGCCCCAGTCAGCGATGCCGACAGCTAAATTATCGAGAATACAAAAGGTGAAATTCAAACAAATAACAATTTAATACAATTCAATTTTCAAAATATAATAATTTCCCAATCACTCTTCTTCCTCTCGACTAAGTGATAGCCTATTGCATCTGAGTTATAGTGTGAGATCGCTTGTCCACATGTCCTTGTTTTCTACTTATCTGTATCTCTCCTATCCCGCCAATTTCTTCTCTCCTTCCGACTTCCCTCCTAACCCTTTCACCTAGACTGCCCCTTTTCCAATTCATCTTCCTCGACTCCTTTTCCTCCACCTCCTTGACTCTGCTCTCTGACTAGCCTTCGATTCACAATCGACTTCTCCTCTAGTCTCTATTCTGTCTCTCTCCTAGAGAGTCTGGACTAAACCACACGGAAGTCTGTCCGCTAAAACTTATGTCGGGAAAGCACATGGACGTTAGCATATTTCCTTAACCATCTCTCCTCACACTAAACCAACAATCAATCATCAGGTGAAGGATAGTACATTTGTCGGTCACGCATTCGTACACATCGAAATACATTATTACATTGAGTCACTTCAGTATATATATATATATATATATATATATATATATATATATATATATATATATATATTGTTAATCTCATTATACTGCTCAATAGCAACACAATCAGACGTATTTTTGTACATTGCACTCCCGCAAGTGTACACAAATATTCAAATACCCATATTAACTACTTTTACACACTGCAACCATTATCCAAAGTTATAATTCAATTCAGCAGTTGCAAAATCTAGAATATCGTATTAATAATTGCACTAGTTTACTACGAGGTAACCAAACAGCGAATTACAATATTAATTCTAACCACGAGCTAGCAATCTACATAATTCTTTACATAATCTTAGCTCATTTCTCAAATAGGCATGTAAATTAAACACTACAAATGTAATTCTACGTACCAACGATTCTAGTAATGCAGTATACATACTGCACATAATTACAAATGCAATGCCGTAATATTCTGCAAATTCGAGTAAATACCTCACTACCCTTTACGAAGCTTTGTCTTTCCTTAGAATATACATTATGACTTTAAGGATTGCTGGAATTAATATAACGTGCATTCGCAAATGCAACTCTCGAACTCTCTTTGCGCAAACTGGCATCTACAGAGCGAACTGTTTAAGGATCGTTTCCTGCAATCATCTGATGTAAATTACAAACCGAATGAATTGTAATAAATGGCATGAAAAGCACTTATAAAAATAATATCTTGAAGGCAAATGTATTTATTTACTTTCTGGCCTATATATTTTCAGGAAAAACGGAATCTGTACCACGATGCCCTCAAGACCCTACTGCTCCTCCTATATCCGTTGTTCGCATACCATGTCCCTTTGTAACGGGATGTGACCAGTTCAAAACTATGGTCGTTTTTATCATTAGAAGTCCTTTCTCCCAGAAGTTCTATCAATAAGGCGCCCGTAATATTCATTTTAGGTCGACATAGAACGTCTGAATATAAATTCAAAATTATGAAGGTTTTAATGTTCATTGAAAATCAGAAAAGATTAGATACGTCTGTAAAAATTGTTTTGTCATAGACCTGATTTGATCAAAACGTGTTTGATGTTCTTTCTATGTGCGAGTTTCAGAACATGATGTGTACGATCAAAATCGTCTTTGCTGAGTGGAGGAAATAGAAACTATCTGCCCTGAAAAAATGCACTTATTGTCAGGTCATTTGTCGATCGTTTGTGGGCTAATGCATGTGTAGTGGTAATAGTGAAAAGAAGCTGAAACAACGCTTTGAAATACGTATTGATAATTTTTTCAATCAATGAAAAGACACATTTCTAAAATGTGATATACGAACCGTGCGCTAAAACAAAAGCGAAATCTTGATTAGGATAAATTTATTATACTTTATGTGTTATTTATACTAAAGTGGATTTAGTTGAGCATATTTATTAAAAACAATAATTCTCATTAAATTAGACAGTAATGCAGTTTTAAAAGAAAGCCAGTGTTCAATAATTATATTTATGAAAAGTCTGTTTGTGTAATGACTATATTAAAACAGGATTTTTCTTACTTAAGTTTTGAGACTTGTATTGCGTCTAGGACAAGTTTTATGTTGAATCTACATAAGCTCATCAATGTTGTATCTTCATCAAAATTGTCTATGAGAAATCATTAAAACAAGAGTGTTCAGGTTTTGAGAGTTTGCAAAACGCCCTCGACAGGTCATATTATGGTGTGCTTTGGTATAGGAAGTGGAGAAAAGAGAGTACCTATAATAATCAGTCGGATTTGTAACGGCGTATAATTCAGTGTCATATGCAGCATGCATATAAAACAGAACATAGATTTTTAAATATTTTAATAAACATCAATATATATTGGTCGTAAAAAACAGAACGTATAATGCAGCAACGGATGCATTACGATAACTGCAACCAATTCTATCTGAAGAGGTATTTTTGCCACTTTAATTGCTTTTGCAATTTCTATCACAAATGAAAGCGTATTCTACATATAAAACAAGAAATCAACAGTTTCAACAAAGATATCACACACATCTACAAGTATTAATATTTATATTTTCAGCTACAGCAATAATAACAAAAGCAAATACCATAACAACCACTGCGCGTTCCTCTATTACAATTACTGGCTAAAACATCTAGTGTCCTTTAAACTACGGATTTTTCAACCAAGTCAGAATAAAACACATTGACATAGCTTAATAAAAAACTGTTACTCGGATTCATATAATTCGTACAATGTTGTTCGTAAGAGACCGGATTTACACGCTTTTGCTACCTCACCCTCACCAAGCTTCTTTGACGGTTACTGGAAGTAGTATAAGTCCCGCAAGGACGGAATTAATATGTCTTTGAGCCACATCGCAGAAATGTGTTGATTTCAGTTCGGTGTAAGTTTTAATTTGTTATGTATGCAGTATGCTCTTTTCCATCTGAAATGCCCAAGTCTAAAGTTTATGCTGTAGAACTAGGTCAGAGGCTGGTGACGATGATAGGTACACTTTTGAATTACTGATTAAATCTTATTTATATCAAATAGGAAGTTATGTTGTTTCATGAAAGAGATTGGTTTAGATAAGCTTGTATCTACGTATCCAGATCTAGTTACTCGCGGATACATTGAAATGACACCAGTTTCGTTCGTTCCTTACTCCAACATTGAAAAGAAAAAAAACCAATGTAAACATGCCTAGAACAAAATAAAATGAAGCAAAACAAGTAAGGCAAGTAATCAAAAAACAAAATAATGGTTATCAATGGAAGTTAAATGAAAGTACTCGCATGATTTAACGATACGACTTTCATTTGAATTTCATCTCATCCTCTATACATCTCTCCAGTACCTGTTTGGTTAGTGTTAAATATGGGTTTTTCATTCACAGTTCTATTCTCAATAAACACAAATACACCATTACATTTGTAAAAATAGGAAAAATAAAACATGTTCAGCGTTTTGGTCAATTAGTCAGTTAAGCGAACAATGTATGTTGTTGATTCTGTAAAAAGAGGTTTTGAAAGTAAAGAACATTAACTATGGGGTAACTTCGTCGCACAATAATTATCGCTTTTTTGACAGCAACGCGATATATTACATTCTTATAATCGTTTGCTGTTTCTCAGTCACGAAACAAATAATGTACGTTTAGCAGCCCTACATGGCACATACACTTTATTCTTTGCCAAAGTTTGACCTTGTTTGACACTGATGCAATGCCTCGCGCTTCTCTGACAGTAAAAGCGCATTACGATAGGTAATATTTTAATGACATTATTAAATCTATAGCGAGAGAAACGAAACCATTACATTTCAAACAAAGTAGTTGCTCCAGTCCACACTGACATTATAAATGTTGCAACATACTTAAAATTGTAAACAGTTGTTCACATAAATTTTCAAAACATTGACACGTGTGCTATATAACATAAACATGTTAATGTCTGACATTTACTAGGTTTATGTTTTGTATTACCATACATGTTCAGTGTGTATAGAAGGTTGTTGTGGCCTCAATATATAATTCCCATTCTGGTGTTGGAAAGTATGTGTGGGTGAAAGACAGTAAGATGGTGTCTGGTACGTAGAGGACATGGTGGTCAGTAAGACAGTATGTTAGTCAGGAATGTTGGGGGCCTAACCTGAAAGGCGGAGTGTTCCTAGGTAGAAATGACTGCTGGTAAGCAGGACAGATTGTTCGTCACTATCTGCGTGGTTGGTCAGTGGAGGTGGATACAAGTTGTTAACACCGTTTATTGGTCAGTAAATGAGTTTTTGGTGGTATGTCAAACATTTTGCTATGTTGATAAATCAGTAAATTTTCAGTATAATCGATATTGTGTGCTTATAAAAGTAACCGATGATGTACCTCTCGCAAGGTCTTTTCTCACTACACATTCTGACCTTGTTTGGCAATGTATCAATTTCGTGTTTTCTTTGTAGCATATGCTATCTCGTTAAATCAGTAAAACAGCAGAAAAGTTATGCTTTAACAAACTTAAGGCACACTCAAACTTTCTCTTACATCCAATCTTGAAGGCCTGTATTGTACGTATACCCCTTCAGGAAAACCCCCCAAAGCATAACAAATCAACCCCCAGCCCCAAACATAAAACAAACATGGTCGTTAACAAATCCAGCTGCAAGTACTATTTGTATGATAATACTAAGAACAAAAATAGTCGCAACGAATATTACTCGCATTAGTGTAAATACAATGTATTGTATTTGCGGCTTTTATGTTCTCAATGCAGTTGGAACCAAACAAATTGTCGTTGTTACTTAAACTTTGCTTCTAATATTCATATCCTTATTTTATTTAAGTTCACAAAGGGTTCAATACGTGTTTACACTGCCTGATCATGTTTTAGTAATGGAAATTGGAAATCAAAGAAAGGATAAATGCGATACATTTTTAAACCACATCATAAAGCATATGTTTTAATTGTTCTTAATCGTTTATCTGGTCTTTGTGTAATATTATCTTTTCCATATGAGACGCTCACGTCTAACGCGCATGTTGTATAGCTAGCGATATACCTAATGACGATGATATGTGAACTTATAGATATTGATGAAGTATATCTTTACTAGGAAGTTATGTTGTGTTGAGAGAGTCGGGTCTAAAATAGTTCCAAATCGTGCCGAAGCTTGCCTCTAGAAAATGACAAGAAAATAAGTGATCAAGGTCAAAAACTGGCTCAAATGATATCATTGTTGGCGCCGAAATGGAATAAATCGTATTAGAGAAAAATACCCCACAGGGAACTTTACCGGCTATGTTGCGTGGCTAATATGCATATAATTATAAGATATGCATCGGCCGAAATTTGTGACAGTGCAAACGAACTTGAAGATATATCCTATTTCAGACTTATGGTAGTTTTCTACTTAGGCCTAACCGAATATTAGCTTTACATTTAGTCATAACCTCTATTGTTGGAAGATGTGCCAAGATTTTATCAAATTTACTAAGAGAAAAGTTTTATATGTTAATGATTATTGATTTATTTAAGGATCTTCACTACCTGCGATGATGAAGTGATACGATTTCATCGCTGTTGCATGTTCATTGATTGACATCAAGAATAAACATAACAATATCATTTCCTGCAATCATCTGATTTAGATTAAAAACTGAATGAATTGTAATAAAGCGCAGGAACAACACTTATGCAAATAATATCTTAAAGACAAATGTATTTCTTGACTTTCTTGCTTATTGTTTTTCGGTAAATATGCAATCTGTACCATGATGCCCCCAAGACCCTCCTGGTCCTCCTATATTTGTTGTTCGCATATCATGTCCCTTTGCAAGAGAGTGAAACCAATGTAAAACTATGGTCAGTTCTAATATCAGAATTCCCTTTGTCCCCAGAAGTTATATCAATAAGGCGCCCGTAGTATTCTTTTTTATGTCGCCATAGGATGTATCAATATAAAGTCAAAATTATGAAGGTTTTGAAGTTCATTGAAAATCAGAAATGATTAGATAAGTCTGTCAAAAGATATTTTGTCGTCGACTTGATTTGATCAAAACGTGTTTAATGTTCTTTCTGTTTCAAAACATGCTGCCCACGATCAAATTCGTCTTTACTGAGCCGAGGATATACAAAATATCTGCCCTGTTAAAATGTCACATATTATCAGATCTTGTGCCGATAATTTGTGGGCTAATGCAGGGGTAGCTGTAATAGTTAAACGAAGTTGAAACAATGCTTTGAAATACGTATTAATACCTTTTACACTCAATGAAAAGATTAATTTCTGAAATAAAGTCTACGAACCGTGCGCTAAAATAAAAGCGAAATCTTGTTTAGGATAAATTTGTTATCCTTTATTTGTCATTTACACTACAGTTCATTTAGATCAGCATATCTATTACGAACAGCAAGTCTTAGCAAACTAGATATTAATGCAGTTCTAAAAGAAAGACAATATTCGCCAGTAATTCTATTTATGAAAAGTCTGTTTGTGTAATGACTATAATATAAAAGGATTTTTCTTACTTAAGTTTTGTGACTTGTACAGTTATGTGCGTCAAGGGCAATTTATATACTGAATCGACCTAAGCTCCTCAGTGTGGTATCGTCATTAAAATTTTCTATGAGAAATCATTAAAACAAGAGTGTTCAGGTTTTGAGTGTTTGACAAGACACTCTCGACAGGTCATATGATGGTGTAATTTGGTACAGGAAGTGGAGAAATGAGAGTACCTATAATGATCAATCGCCTTTGTAACATATTTTAATTCATTGTCACATGCTTCATGCATATAAAGCAGAATATACAATTTAAATAGTTGTATAAGCAGCAAGACATATTGGTCCAAAAAAGAACGTATAATACAGCAACAAATGCATTACAATAACTGCAACCAATTCTATCTCAATAATTATTTTTGCAGCTTTAATTGCTTTTGCAATTTCTGCCACATCTGAAATTGCAGTCTACATATAAAACAATAAAACAGTTTCAACAAAGAGAACACTTCCATCTACAAGTATTAATAGCTATATTTTCAATTACATCAATAATAACAAGAACAAATAAAATAACAACCACTACTCGTTCCACTAGTATAATTGCCGGTTAAAAGAACTAGTACTGCGTAGACTACGGAAGTTTCAACCAAGTCAGAATAAAACACGTTGACATAGTTTAATAAAGAACTGTTACTACGATAATATAATTCTTACATTGCTTTTCATAAAAGATTGTATTTATATGGTTTTGCTTACTCACCCTTTCCACTCTCCATTGACGGTTATTGGAAGCAAAAGTCCTAAAAAGGACGGAATCAGTACGTATTTGAACCACATCGCAGAACTGTGTTGATTTAAATTCAGTTTAAGCTCAAATTTGTTATACATGCAGTATGCTCTTTTCCATCTGAAACGACAAGTCTTATGTTTATGCTGTAGAACTAGCTCAGTCGCTGGCGACGATGATAGGTACACATTGAATTGCTGATGAAATGTAAATTGTTTCAACTAGGAAGTTATGCTGTTTAATAAAAGAGATTGGTTTAGATAAGCTTGTATCTAGGTAGACAGGTCTTGTGATCGACTCATGGGTACTGCAAATTATATACATCTTACACCAGTGTCGTTAGGTCCTTACTCCAACATGTAAAAGAAAGAAAGAAAAACAAAACCAACAAGTAAACACATACCTTGAACAAAAAATAATAAAGCAAAACGTGAAAAGCAAATATTCAGCAAGCACAATAATGGTTGTCAAATGAATTTCTAAATAAGGAACTTTAAGCGGATACGTGGGTAATAGTGCAATAAACTTTAGGATATTTGGATTAGCTGAACGTTTTATCTCCTAATCTATCACTCGCACGTTTGGACTAGCTAAATCGAGCCATTTTCAGATGCATATATACGAACACCCAGTACAAGTTGTGTTTCTTCACTATTAGGTTTTGAAATGGGGGTTAGGATAATGTTCGTTGATGAGTTGTTTTTTTTTTTTGTCGAATATAAGACTTCTTCTATCATCTAACAACGTAGTTAAAGGCAAGTGATGTTTTGTACCATCGGCATTGTATTGGTCCTAATAAAGCAATCGGACGACAAACATATAATTATCATGGGTTTTTATACTTAACAGGCTGTTGATAAATTTGTATTCACCTCTTTGATGTTCAAATAGTACCATATTTATACTATTGTATGTATAAGGTTTCTAAATCTAGCCCATTGTTCTGAGTTTTGAATTATGAATCATGGGTTAATGTTTCTCTCATAAACTACTACCGCCTGCCTGATTTGATTTGTCCGCAAAGACATTTTGTAATTTTGAAGTAGTAATGACGATTGACGAAAGCAATTTCAGAATAAATCGGATTCGACCCCTCCAGTGGCCTAGTGGATAAAGCGTTCGCTTCAGGTGCGCGTGGTTGTGCGTGCAAATTTCGGGACGTTTCATACCAAAGACTTTTAAGAATGGTACTAGCTGCTGCCTCGCTAGGCGCTCAGCATTAAGAGGTTAGTCTTAGGACTGGTCGGCCTAATCTCAGGTTAATGTGACTGTGTGGGACATCATGCAACATCCTTGGCTGCATCTGTCAGCACATAAACAGTGCATTATGTATTATTTACAAATGCTTTTGCTGTTTGATCAACCACCTAAGCTGTGTACTGCATCAGACGCTCGTGGATCGGTGGTCTGTCCGGGGTTTTCCAGGGTTCTTCCTCCACCAGTTATACTGGCTGAGATGTATAGCCTATCTCCTGCTAAAACAAGACGTTATATCCTACTAATACAACAATAACATCAGATATTTTATTAGCACAATAACTGAATATCGTCGGCTATTAACACATTACTGCATCACTCCCAGACCTAAGATGATTTTTAGTACAAGTGCATATGTCAGATTTCCATTCAGTGTATCTATTCACAAAATATTAAAAGTCAAAATGAGTACTCTCAGAAATACCTGTTACATGTATCAGTCAATTAATTAGTGAACTACCTCCATCATAACATATGCTGCCACCAACACTTATAAGACCTCCACCTCCTACAAATAAACTTTAAACATAAGTTGCCACAACATATACCAATAATTACTAATGTTTCAAAAATAGCTACAACAAATGTAGCAATTGTTACGTTTTTTGATCATCTATTATAAATGTCCACAAGAAAACCACGATAATGCCTAATACAAATGCAGAAAAATTAAATACAAGGAAAATGACTAAATTCATTAAATGATACGTTGAAAAACCAAAGATTGGTTTGTGCAGGATTTAAACAATGTATGTTATACTGGTTTTTAATATGTATTACTATGCCATTAATTGGTTGTACCATTTAGATCGAGGTATTCATTGTATAATCTCTGTACCTATGCAACCGTTGACTTGATAGAACTTGAATTTTGGATTAACCACTTCAACTATCTTTAAAGCAAACTATTATGAGTTGAATTAACTTTATGAAAAATGTTGTTGTAACCGTGTACTTCCGCAGAGTTAAGTAGGTTTCTATCACTTCGGTTGCGATGTCGTCGTCAATGTGGGCTAAGTTTATTGTCCAGGCCTTTCAATATAGTGAATACAATTATCTCAGTACAAGGGGAGATTATTAATTGACGAGTTTTGTTTTTATTCGATACATAAGGTAGCACAATGGTACTAATCTGAGAATGATCTGCACTGTTTTGCATACAACCAAGAGGGTAACATAAGGTAAAAGACTGAGCCATATCGCCACTGTTTTCCATTTGGCGAACAGTGATACGTGTCAGACTGCATTAACCACAACTTTCAACAAGCAGATACCATCATTTGAATGCGAAACTGCCCACCGTTCTCCATCGTATGCAATAGTTGTGTTACTGTCTTGGTCGAGTGAGCGTGTGTGATTTGTGTGTTTGATTTGGATTTTTAACGTAGCTTTAACAATTTTTCAGTCATATCGCCACGATTTATACAATGTGGCAGTTTATAGTGATGTCTAGCACTGGGGCATCATATCGCAGACATGTAGCGTGATGTCCCACCCAGTCACATTATCCACACACCAGGCCGACCAGTCCTAATACTAACTCGTAATGATCAGAGCCAATCGAGGAAGCTGTTAGTACCATTTTTATGTCTTTGGTATGACTCGGCCAGGGATCGAACTCACGACCTCCCGCATCCCAGACGAACGCGCTCTAACCAACAGGCCACCGGAGCAGTATGGTCGAGTGAGAAAATTGCAAATTCGTAATTACCCTGTGTAAGAGAGACATGTGTTACTTTTGAACAGAATCAGTTATTTTGTCACTGGACATTTCGCTGAAAGACTAGCTGTATCTATAATTGTCCATCAGTCAGCCACACATTGTATTCCACTTGTTTGCGACGAAGTGCGTATGAGAGGATAACAAGCACTCTAAGTATAATGTGTGAGCATACATATTACCAAATGATTGTAAAATTTTTAAGTTGAGGACAACAAGGAAAAAAGGAAGAATTTGAGCATAACGAATACAGCTGTAAAACGAGTTTTTTATGGAGGCTACAGATGTAACAATTGTATTGAGAATTATAGGTTCTTTTGATCTAGCATGCATAAAGTTAGTTACAAAATTACTTTAACATAGTATGTGATAAAATAATTAGTTGAAATTCAGACTTCAGTATAAATTTGTAAATCATCAACCCAAAACCTTCAATTTGCGAGCTGATACCGCCATAACACAGGAACCATGCAAGTCACCAAAGTAGTGAAAGGGGTGAGATTAGCGACAATGGGAATTAGCATTAAAAACACCCCCTGGGTAAGATTAGCGACAATGGAAATTTAACATTAACCACCCTGGGTAAGATTAGCGACAATGGAAATTTAACATGGGCAAAAAACCCTGGGTAAGATTAGTACAATGGAATTTAACATTGGAGAAAGGAAAAAAAGGAAATATCCATTTTAGCGACAAAGACATTCGAACAATGGAAAAAAAAATATCGATTCTAGGGACAAAGGCAATTGAACATGGGGAATAGAGTTTGGGTCTGTCTAGGGACAAGGGGAATTGAACATGGGAATAGAGTTTGGGTTTGTCTAGGGACAAAGGGGAATTGAACATGTTAGAAAAAAAAACTACTTTAGGGACAAGGGGAATTGAACATGGGATTTTTTTTTTTTAATTTTTATAAAGGGGTAGGCAATCGAAAGGCTATCTCTTTTCGAGAAATGTGGGTGGCCCTGAAAAGGGCCTTTGGTTTTATGTTAATATTAATATTAACATAGATGGCATCTGTCACATCTTCTTCTTCTTAAACTCCTTCTAACTGCAGGTCCATACACAAGTACCCTCTTGAGGCATCCTTGTCTTTCTATGTAAACTCTTCTCATCCATAGACTAGTATCTGTCCTATCAACAACAGTCCACTTGGACCGGACATACATGAGCATGTCCGTCCTAAACATCATTGAAGACACAAGGGTGGATGATTCAACTGTGGTCCACATCGTGAGGCGACTAGAACAGGTGAATCAATGCAGTGAACTGCGCTTATTTATAGGTAGAGGAAGGATTGAAACGGATTGAGTTCATTCACCAATCCGAACACGAGTTACAAAATTCAGTCAGTCCGCATCCAATCCGAAGAGAGCAGTCTGTGACGTCATGTGGTCTATATATATTCGCTAGCGCCTGTGTGCTGTGAATCTATGCGACAGTGATTCAACATGACGGAAACTCAGAAAACGATCCATTGGGGTGCACCAGCAGTGGAGACCGCCCAAGGGAACCCGGACTTACTTTCAGAAGAGGTACATTGGGATTTTGTGGATTTTCTTACCTCGCAAGAATTTGTTCCGGAACCTTCGTCTCATTCTTCATTACCGCAAGTGGAGAATTTTAGACAGAGACAGAAAGAAGAATTGGAGAAATTTATGCAACGACAAAAGGAAGCGGAACAAGCTTTTCTCCTACAGCAACAGCAACAGCAACAAGAAGAGGTAAGAAAAAAACAAGAAGAAGAAGAAGTAGCAGCAAAGAAACAAGACGGTGAAAATCAAACGGCTACGGTACTGTTGGACATTTTAGCGGAGTTAAGAAGTCTGAAACAAATGTATCAGACTTCTTTATCACGACCGAAGAGAATACGACCTTCCCGAGCTAAACACGCCAACCCTGTGACTAAGCCTATCGTACCACCCTTAGTGATTTCAACCCAATCATCATCATCAGAAGTAGGCCTCGGCCGTGGCAAAGGCTTAAGGCAGTTAAAGTTGATTGCTTAAACTCACCCCTACACCAAATAAGGCCCTTTTCAGGGCCACCCACTTCTCTCGAAAAGAGATAGCCTTTCAATTTGCCAATAACTCAAAAATCAACAAAAAAAAAAAACATTTTACCCTTATAGTACATGTCTGTGTATGAGTGCGTGAGTGTAGCTTCTTATTTTAAAATCAAAACTCAAAGACACTTACCTTATATAATTAATGTATTCTTTTCTCCATAGTTACAATCAAATTCACAATTCACAACAGAACACTTTATAAATTACATTCACTTCTTCTGTTTCTTTTTTTTTACTCTCTCTTTTTTTTCAATTTCTTCACCGTCACAGTCTTTTCCTCCTCTTCCTCCTCACTTTCTTCCTTTCTTCTTTTCTTCTCCTGTTTCTTTTTCTTCACCTGGCTGCTTTCTTCCTCTGAAGAATCTCTCTCTTCTTCTGAAGAATCCATCTTTTCTTCCGACTCCTCTTGTTTCTTTTTTGGGCAACCTGGAGACCAATGTCCTTTTTCTTGACAATAATAACAGGTATCTTGACTTTTGTATTTTCTAGCCCCTGTTTTTGTTCTTTTTTGACGGTCTGGACACTCTGAAGACCAATGCCCTTTCCTCTGACAGATATAGCAAGTATCTTGACTTTTATCTCGAAAGGAAGGAGAGTAGTCCGTCGGCTGGTCTGAAGAGAATTTTCTAATGACCCCTCGCAAAGCTCTGATGAAACGTTCCATCTGGGTAGTCTCTTCCATCGTTGTGCTCGGTTGGAGAGTGAAATGAATAGTGAAAGGACAAGACACACACCCTTTTTATATACGCTGGTTTGCCATGACTATAAATTAGTATATGGTGTTTAAACTTGAGTCATTTGACATTTTTCACTCAAGATGAAACGATCCTATTCATTCGAGAAGAAAGAAGAAGAAGAAAGTAAGAGGCAGAAACGTGATCTATCGCCTCGTACCAGAGCTGAAGTCTTGGCACAAATTCATGCCAGTGATTGTGAAGAGGACATGAGTGAACCAGAATCCGAACCCTCTAAACAAAGTTCACCACCCTTAGTCAACCCTGAAAAGTACTATTCCATTCGAGAGACGGAAAAGCGCTCCTCTAGAAAATTTAGAACCACGGCTTACACCTACACAGTGAAGTTTAAAGATTTCAAGTCCGACGTACCATTGGAGAAAGCAGAAGGGTTTATCACCGAGATGTGGGATTCTTTGCTCACCGCACTCAAGCGACAATGTCAACCCAAAGAAGACGATCGCTTGACACTATCCATAGATCACGACAGCTTGAAATCCCCTGTTTGGATCGAGTTTAGCACACCCGAAGAACTAACCCCTTCCAAAGTCATGGACAAGATTCAACACGTACAACAATCTAATGACCAGGTTGACATCACCGATGGTAAAGCCACACTGAAAATGGCCCACGTCTCTCCTCCTCAAGGGACCGGACAACGCAATAAGGTGTTATTGGTGAACGACTTTCGCAACACCAAAAAGAGTCTCGTCCAAATTCACAATTCTCAAGACCAGATGTGTTTAGCCTGAGCCATCGTTGTGGGACGAACCTATGCCAACAAGAACGACACGGTAGAATGGAAAAGAGCCTGGAAAACTATTCGACAATCGGACCGAGCCAAACAACGAAACGAAGCAGAACTCCTGTTACAACAAGCTGGACTGTCCAAAGACACACCTTGTGGCATTCCTGAGATGCAGAAATTGCAAGATGTCCTAGCTCCACTTTACACCTTGAAAGTGCACCCTCAAGAAATGCGCGGACCTCTGTTGTTTCGAGGGAAAGACTTTAAGGACGGAAAATACATTCATGTATATTATCACGATGACCATTTCGATACCATTACCACTATCATTGGATTCCTAGGATACAGTTATTACTGTGAGAAATGTGACTATGGCTATAACAATCGAGAGCAACACAAACATTGCGGATGGAAATGCCCAGGATGTTTGGCTTCTCCACCCTGTCTGAGCGAAGGACAAGAAAGAGTACATTGTCCTGATTGTCTGCGCACGTTTGTCAGCCCTGCCTGTTACCAACAACATCTGAAGACGCAAGGTTCACAGCAGAAATGTGCTTGTCAACTGCTGAGACTGTGCCCTACGTGTCGACAAGGCCTACGTAATAATAATGCCAAGGCACACGTATGTTCAGGAAAGAAAAATGTCACATTTGTCACCACATCGTGGACTTGGAACACGAATGCTACGTGCAAAAATACCAACCCCCACCAGAGAAAGAGGACGGTCACAAGAAGAAAGGCAATTTCATCTTTTTCGATTTCGAATGCATGCAAGAGACTGGCATTCACATTCCTAATTTCTGCGTGGCTCATCGAGCGTGCGAGAAGTGATTTCAAGAACCTATCTTCAGTCATTGCCCTCACTGCAGCAAGATTCCAGGAGGGCGTGAAAAAATCTTTCGAGGACCGAACACGTTAGCCGATTTTGCCCAATGGGTCTTAGATCCCATCGACAAGACGTGGAGCCAAGAGGACATCGAACGTTACGGAGATTGTCATCGTCATGCCACAGTGATGGCTCACAATTTCTCCGGATACGATGGACAGTTTCGTCTCAGATACTATACGGAACAAGGCACCGAACGTCCTAAAGTCACTTTAAACGGAGCCAAAATCATTTTCATGCAAGTGGGACAAGTGCAGTTTAAAGATTCGATGAGCTATTTGGCCATGCCTTTGAGTCGAATGCCTAAAACGTTTGGAATGACAGAAATGGCTAAAGGGTACTTTCCACACTTTTTCAATACGGAAGCCAATCAACATGCTGTTCTACCCCATTTGCCTGAGGCTCACTATTACGACCCCGACAACATGCGTACCGAACAACGAGAAGCTTTCTACGCTTGGTACCAGGCTCACGCCTCCGACCCTTTCGACTTTCAGGAAGAAATGCTAAAGTATTGTCGTTCTGACGTTGACATTTTACGGCGTTGCTGTGGAAAATTTCGAGAACTGTTCATGGAACACGGAGGGGTCGATCCTTTGAAAGAAGCTTGCACCATTGCCAAAGCGTATTCCTTAGTGTATCGACAACGATTCATGCCTGAAAACACCGTGGCTGTCATCAGTCCTCAAACGACCCACTATGTCAAACGTCAATACTCGGTCAAAGCCCTACGTTGGTTACATTACTTGTGCGACAAGGAAGACAAATGGATTCAACATGCCCGCAACGGAGGAGGCGAAAAGACCATCGGAACGTATTCGGTCGATGGCTGGGACTTAGAAAACCCCAAGATCGTGTACGAGTTTAACGGTTGCTTATTTCACGGATGTCCCGTCTGTTACCCTGATCGTAGCACTAAAAATCAGTTTTTACAACGAACCATGGAAGACTTGTGGAAATGTGGGAACACGAGTACGATCACCGTATGAAAACCGATCCCGAGTTTAAACGTGCCGTGGAAAGTTACAAGCTCATGGACCCCCTAAACCCGAGGGATAGTTTGTACGGAGGAAGGACCAATGCCACCTGTTTGCTGTACCAAGCCGACGAAGAGAAAGGAGAAGAAATCAAATACTTGGACGTGTGTTCGCTGTATCCTTACGTGTGCAAATATTGTCCCTTTCCTGCAGGGCACCCACAATTGTTCACGGAACACATCGACCTGAAAAACATTCGACAATACGAAGGCTTGATCAAGTGTAAAGTTTTGCCTCCCACGAACCTATACCATCCCGTCTTACCTCACCATTGTCAAGGCAAACTGATGTTTCCATTGTGCCGTACTTGTGCCGAAACGTGCAACCAAGACCAACCTTGTCAGCACACCCAGGAAGAACGGGCCTTGACGGGAACCTGGCTCAGCGTAGAATTGTTCAAAGCTCTGGACATGGGATACCAACTGTTAGAAGTGTACGAAATTTGCCACTTTCCCAAGACACAACAATACCACAAGGGTGACCACACGCAGAAAGGCATTTTCGCCGACTACGTGGATGCCTTTTTGAAACTGAAGCAAGAAGCCAGCGGCTATCCTTCCTGGTGTCACACTTCCGAAGACGAAAAGACATTCAAAGAGAAATACTATGAACAAGAAGGCATCTCTTTAGACCACATCGAGAAAAACGAAGGCAGGCGGTCGTTTGCCAAAGTGATGTTAAATTGCTTGTGGGGTAAAATGGCACAACGACCGTGTTTACCCAAGACGGAATATTTGACAGAACTTTCCCGCTACTTTCAGATGATTCACGACAAAACCAAATACATGAAACACGTGGACGTCGTTCGCGAGGATTTGATCTTGGTCAATTACGAAGAAGATCTGGAATTTGTACAAGACGACCCCTTTGGAAATGTCATCATTGCGGCTTACGTGACAACTCATGCTCGCTTAAAATTGTACGAAGCTTTAGAACTGTTAGGGGAACGTGTCCTGTACTTTGAGACGGACAGTTGCATTTACATCCATCACCCGAGTCAACAGCACCCTGACATCGAAGGAGACCGTTTAGGAGCCTGGACAGACGAACATCCCGACGACAAGATTCTAAGTTTCGTCAGTGGTGGTCCCAAAAATTATGGCTACGAATACCGGGACCCACAAGGAGAATTGCACACGACGTGTAAAGTGAAAGGATTGACTCTGAATTATCGTACCAGTCGTGTGGTGAACTTTGGGGTATTGAAAGAAGCCTTGCAATCGGGAGAGGATGCAAACTTTAAAGTGACCACCTATCAACAGAACAAAATTGTACGTTTACCCACTCACCACATCGTCAGTCGACCCTTGGAAAAAGTCTATCAAATCGTGTACCAGAAGCGAGTGCGACTTCCCAATCATTTCACCTTACCGTATGGACACGTCGGTATTGGTCTGTATATAAAAAGGAACCCTAGGCAAGATCGATAGTTCATTGTGACTACCAAGACCGAGCGAACAAGATGAATACTTTCAGAGAAACACAAAACAAGTTTAGACAGGCACAATTCAAGTGTGGGGCTTCTGAAGTGGAATGCGATTGTGAGCCTTGCGACTTTTCAACCTGTGTTAGTGACGGTGCCAGAAGAACCCGTCACCCAGGACGGGACTGTCGTGGACAGGCCTGAAAGACCCTTTCGGGAGGACACTTGTGTGACCTTACCCCCTACTATAGAACTGGTTAGAACATTACCCAAAACATGTTGTACAGACACTTGTGTTTATTCCACGTTAATGGTTATCATGTGCCTTTTATCCTTATACTTAAGCCTTTGACTTTTATGTATTTTTGTCTTTCGTATTCATGTTTGAAACATTCAATAAACGTGTTCTGAAAAAAGTATATAAACTCTTGTCTTGTTTGTTTTCGTGTCACAAGAAACATTTCTCACACTATGGCTACCTCTGCTGTCTCTGCTCCCTCTTCCTCTACTGTCAAAGTCATCGACGAACACTTAGATCGTGCCAGTTGGGAGGCTTTGTATCTTCGCCATCCCTTTAACATGCTCATTGCTGGACCTAGCGGTTCAGGCAAAACCGAATTCGTCAAACGTTTGATCGAACATAAACATCATTTGATCGATCGGCCACCTCAAATGATTGTGTGGTGTTACAAAGAGTGGCAATCGGCGTACAGCCTCTTGCGAGAAAGTCAAGGCGATTCCATCGTGTTTGTAGAAGGCATTCCTAAAGAAGACGACGGCATCGTCTCTGACTCCCGTCTAACC
Source organism: Sinohyriopsis cumingii (assembly GCA_028554795.2). Lineage (NCBI taxonomy): Eukaryota > Metazoa > Mollusca > Bivalvia > Unionida > Unionidae > Sinohyriopsis > Sinohyriopsis cumingii. The sequence continues at coordinate 3,436,075 of CM068841.1, forward strand.
CATTTGGTCATTTTTGACGACATGTTAGGAGAAGACGAAGAAGAAATTAAACTGTGGTTCACGCGCAAAGGGCATCACCGTAATGCCAGTGTCGTTTACATCACCCAAAATTTGTTTCAGCAAAGTAAAGCCCATCGCACCATCAGTCTCAATGCGCATTACGTGGTCTTGTTTAAAAGCCCTCGAGATAAATCGCAAGTGCAAGTCTTAGCCAAACAGTTAGGAACGCCTTGGCTGACTCAGGCGTACGACGATGCCACTCAAACTCCACACGCCTATTTACTCGTCGATTTGAAACCTACGACCCCCGAGGATTTGCGATTTCGTACCCACTTGTTTCACCACTGGTGCCAAGACGGAGGGCCTGTCCTGTACACGTCTCCGTCCTCGACTTAATTTCACTCCACAAAAAAATCTATAAAAACCTCAGACCCTTTTCGTCTGTTTCACACAGCGTCAACATGACGTCCCTTCAGTCGCATCTTCCCGTCAAATTGATTCGTGCCTTGTATGGCATCAGTCGAGAAAAAGATCCACAAACACGAGCTCGTGTCTTAGAAGCTAGTCTCAAAGAAGTCTTACGATGGTTCACGGTGACGGCACGTCAATTACTCCAAGGAATCATTCAGATTCCTCATCAAACCAAACGCTTTTTCGATGGAAACAAAGTCGCTTTGGTCCAACTGGCCGATCCCCGCATCGACACTCAAACTAAAAAACAAATCATTTTGAAACCTGGAGGGAGCGGTACTCTAGGAGGGGTCATCATTCGTTCTCTCTTAAGATGGGATCCTAATGCCCATAAACTTCTCCCCAAGAAAAAGGTCCAACGAAGCCCCAAGAAGAAGAAAAAGACCAGGTCCCCAAGAAGAACTTCTCCAGTGGCGGGACCCTCCTCTTACCAGACACCACCCCAGAAAAAGAAAAGAAGCCCCCAGAAAAAGAAACAGAGAAAAAGTCCCCAGAAAAAGAAAAGTCCACAGAACAAAAATAGTCGCAAGAGAGGCACTTCGGGCAGGACGCAACTTTACACTCGCAAACCACGACCTGCCACGGCGGTGACCGTATCTCCGGTAGCCTCACGTTCATCCACTTCTCCGTGAACTGAAGAGTACTTGGAGACGTTGATCACACCAAGAACTTATCCGTTGATGACCCCAAAAATTACTTCCCCAGTGGCAGGACCCTCCAATTTAGTGGCAGTGACTGCTGCTCACAAAGTTCCTTCTCCCAAAATCAAAGTTCAAGAAAGATCGGGCATGTTACAAAGTTTACTGGATTTGTCCAAGCAAGAACTGGCTCGATTTAGTCCGTTACGTACCCCTGCACGACGTGTCATGCCTGTCCTCAAATTGATACGACGTAAAGACAATCAGTGGCGACGCGTTCCAGTATAAAAAAGGTGTGTGACCAAGTAGGGTATCAGTGTTTTTTTTGGTGCTCCTGAAGACTCAAAGATGTCACCCTCCAGAAAACCCCAAGGAAAGAAAAGGAAAGGACTACCACCACGTTTAGTCAAACATGGGGACATGTTATCTGTCCTGTCCAAAGCTTCTCCACCTCTACGAAAAAAACTCATTCAATCGGCCTCCAAAGAGGTCATCGATACCGTGTGCGAATGTTGTTTGAACGTCTTGAAAGGCACGATCCCTTTGTCCAAACACCAGAAACAATGCTTAAGCAAACATCGTCACGTTCTTCGCCAAATGGTTCAAAAGAAAATTCCCATTCGTCAAAAAAAGAAGATGTTGGTCCAACGTGGAGGTATTTTACCTCTCTTGTTAGGCCCCTTACTGAAAGGAGTCTTGGGAACCATGTTGGGAGGACTGGTGGGAGCAAGATAAAAAGGCCCTCGGAAGTCCCAAGATTTCAGAATCGACCCCTGACAACCCCATGGAAGGACGAAAACTAGCTTTAGTGCCTTACAAACGATGGATGGAATACCATCGGTGGCAAGAACAACGCACCCGCATTTACCTCCCAATCCCCATTTGAGCGAGATGTCCCAGTTACAACACGAATTGCAGTCCTTGATGGATCGCCAAGATTTGTCCGAAACAGAAAAATCGCAAAAGTACGGTCAACTCTTGCAACGACTGCAACTCTTTCACCAGAAAGCTTTAGACGAAACAGCTCTACCCAATCTGAAAGATTTTAAGACCTTGATGAAAAGTCCAGCACCATCACCAGTACCAGTACCAGTACCAGTACCACCACTACCAGTGACCAAGACAGAAAAAGGAGAAGAAGAAGAAGAAGAATGGTTTCAAACTCCACCAGAAAAAGTACGCAAGCTAACAACACCACCTACCTCCAGAATTGGATGGATTAAAAAGATGATGGCCACCCCTTCTTCATCACAAGAGAAAAAGAACGTGAAAACAGAAGTGAAGACAGAAGTGAAACAAGAACCGATATCCCCCGCTCAGACATCCTCCTCTTCAACACCTATGGCCGGTCGCACACGCAAAGCATTGCAATCCAAGAAAATACCCCAAGAGAAAAAGAGTAGCATCCTCCAAGAGTGGGTGTCTTATTAACACACCAACCAACACAAAAAATGGAAAAAGTCTTAGCCAGCATTTACTACAATCCCTCGCATCCTGTATCGTGCTGCCAAAACGCGACTGAAAAGTCTCCGTTTACCTCAAGTGCAACGATGGTTACAAGAACAAGCTACCTACACTTTACACAAACCCATTCGACGCAAGTTTGCCAGAAGTCGCACCCGAGTGGAAGGCATCGATCATCAATGGCAAGCCGATTTAGCCGATGTCTCTCATTTGGCCAGCTACAATCGTGGCTACAAATATTTGTTTTGTGTCATCGACGTCTTTTCCAAATTTGCCTGGGTCGTGCCCTTGACTTCCAAATCCAGCAGCGAGTTAGTGCGAGCCCTGCAACGAGTGTTAAAACAAAGTGGCCGTCACCCTCTTCGATGGCAAACGGACAAAGGCACCGAATTTCTGAACCAAGCTTTCCAAAAAGAATTAAAGAAACGTGACATTCATTTTTTTACCACCGAGAATCCCGAAACCAAAGCCAGCATCGTGGAACGTTTTCAACGCACTTTGAAAGAACTCATGTGGAAATATTTTACGCATCACCACACTCTGAAGTACATCGACATCTTACCGCACCTGGTGCAAGCGTACAACCAATCTTACCATCGAAGCATCGGACGTGCCCCGCAAGAAGTGACTCCCGACAACGAAGTGTTGGTGTTTGAGCGCCTGTTTGGTACGTCCCCGACGAGGGCTGTCCCCAAGAAAAGTGGAGAGATGGCCGTAGGAGATTGGGTGCGCATTGGCAAAACCAAACACACTTTCGACAAATGTTACTTACCTAACTGGACGACCGAATTGTTTCGTGTCACTGGACGAGTGCATGGCCGTCATCCAGTCGTCTATAAATTGGAAGACATGAACGGAGAAGTGCTCAAAGGAACGTTTTATTTGCCCGAGTTACAACGTGTCACCAAAAACGAAGACGACGTGTACGACATCGAAAGCATTCTCGAACGCAGAACCCGTAAAGTGGGCAAACGACGTGTCAAAAGAAGTCAAAGTACGTTGGAAAGGATATCCACCCAGTTTTGATTCTTGGATCGACGCTTCGCAAGTCATCGACTATAAAAAGAAGTGACCATCATGCCCTTTCACACAGACGCAGCTACGTCGACCACTCCTTCACCTAGTTCTTCTGTGCAAGATTTACAAAAACAACCCTTGTGGGTGTGGTGTGGAGAACGTGTGCCTAAAACGCAAATCGTCATTTTCTGCCAAATCTTCGTGGTGTATTGTGTCATCGGGGCAGCCATTGCCAATTTGAGTTTGCAACAAGGAGACAAACAATTGTGGACCATTTTATTGAGCAGTTGCATCGGTTACCTGCTTCCCAATCCCTCCCTGAAATTCTCTTCCAACGGGAACCACGGGAACCTTGTGTCCAGTACCAGTGCCAGTCACCACTCCAACCACAACCAGAACCCCATTTTGAGCGGAGACACGCCTCTGACGTCCAGTAACCCCTTGGACAGCCACAGAACTCTGGAATTATGAGTCACCAAAACCAATTTTACTTAACCTTACCCAGTGACAGTTCCATGGAGGTGTTTCCCCACAACACGTTGTGCTGTTACACGGCCAAATTACCTCAGGCCATCCCCTTAGATCACGAAGCCCATTGGGAAGTGGCTTTGGTAGAAATGATTCACCCAACACAAATCAAAAACATCACTGAAACTCAAAACACTTTTGACGTCGAAATTCTGGACCCAACAGTGCAACAAGCCATGACGACCACTTCTCAACATAAATCACTTCCCAAGACCCCAATACTCAACAGTGACACTTCTCCTCCTTTTTACGTTTATCACTTTAAAATTAACTCAGGCCATTATTTTAGTGGTCAACATCTGGTGGAGGCCATCGCTGACAAATTCTATGCAGCATTTGACAAAGTTCTGACCAAACTAAATAAACGTGTCACCATGGAGTACCACAAACTGTCTCACCGTCTACTCATCAGATTTGAAAGTGAGGAAAAAAGTATACGTATTAAATTTTGCCCTGAATTGTATGACATTTTGGGTGGAGACCTCAGTATGGTAACGGATAAGCAGACCAAAAACATTCACATAGCAGACATTGACAACAACGGGCATTTTGCGAGGTACTTTCGTTTCCCGGTAGAACTGAACCAGGGACTGAATTTGATCTTTGTGTACTCCGATGTGGTGGAGTATAACGTGGTGGAACACACCTCTGTGCCGTTACTGCGTGTCATTCCTTTCAAAGTAAATTCTGCCACGGTCACTGACGAGGAAGGTGGAAACACTTATCACGTCCACCGCGAATTTGTCCATCCTCACTATTTGCCTGTCAGCAAGTCGTATTTGGACACGGTCAACATTGCTATAAAAGGAGATTTGGGACAAAATATTCCATTCACCAAAGGAAAAGTCACGGTGAAACTCCATTTTCGAAAACGGTTCTCTCACGACTCGTAAGTCATGTATCCAGTGTACCGAGGGGTTGCTCGACAGCGAGGACACGGTTTAGGAGATATGTTAAAATCGGCCTTTCGTTCGGTGGCTCCGGTGTTGAAACCGATGGTGACACGCGGATTGCACGCCTTGAAAGATGCGGCACTGACGCAAGGCAAAGAATTTCTCCAAAATGTCATCATCGACAAACAAAACCCTAAAGAAGCTTTCATGAGGGCAGGCAAAAATGTCTTGGTGCAAACGGGTAAAGACCTTTTGGGCCAACGAGACACACCTATAAATGCCCTGCACGCTACCGAGTCAGGCATTCAGCAAGGACAAGGCAGAAAGAGACGACGAAGAAAACACCCTTTCACCAGACTTCACACTTCTAAAACTAGAATGGCCAAGAAAAGAAGAACCGTTCGAGACTTAGACGTTTTCGATTATTGAGACACAGCAACAAAAAAATGATGCACCGAGAGTCATGCGCCTGTTCCAAGTCGGAACTGGATCTGTTTGCCATGCCGCCCATCATGATGACCATGCAAGAATCCCAATGGGTGGAATTTCATCCCGTCTCCTCACTGACCGATTCCGCGCCCATCGAGTTTGAAATCAAGGGACAGCCCGAAGATTACATCGATCTGAATAGCAGTTACTTGTACTTGAAAATCAAAGTTCTAAATAAGGATGATGGTGCAGTAGAAGACACTGAGAATATAGCTCCCGTCAACAATTTCATGCATTCCTTGTTCAGCTCAGTGGACTTGTACTTGAATAACAAACTGGTCAGCAGCAGCATGTATACTTACCCTTACCGTGCCTACCTGGAAAATCTCTTGACGTACGGAATAGATGCCAAGAATACTCATCTCAATGCTTGTGTGCTATGGGAACCTGACGAAGCGGGCAAGTTTGACGAAATAGATAAAGACAATGACGGCTTTGAGGAAAGACGAACCAAAATCTTAAATAAGAAGAGTTTAGAACTGATGGATCGTTTGCATTTGGACATGTGGTTGCAAGAGAAATATTTGCTGAACGGGGTAAATGTTCGCTTGAGACTGAATCGCAGCAGTACCGCTTTCCATTTGTTGGCTGATACTGCTGCTGACAATCCTAAAAGCCAAATCGAGGACGTCAAACTCTACGTACGACGCGTGGAAGTGTTACCCAAAGTGGGAAATGACATCAGTCAAACGTTGAGCAGAACGACCGCCAAGTATCCCATACGACGCGTGGAAGTGAAAACGTTCACCATTCCCGCTAGCCATCTTTCCATGATCGAAGATCATCTGTTTCAAGGACAGTTACCCAAGCGTTTAATCCTTGGTATGGTCCTGAATTCAGCCTTCAACGGTGCCTTCCATCAAAATCCTTTCAACTTTCAACACTTCAACGTGAAGAAAATCGAAGTCAGTCGCGATGGCAAGACCTTGTGTACCCGACCTTTCGAAACTAACTTTTCTCCCAATAAAATGAATTACTTGAGATCGTACTTGTCCTTGTTCGAAGCCACCGCACAGTTAGGAACCAACACCAGTCACGAAGATTACGCAAGAGGCTATGCTTTGTGGGCTTTCGATTTCACTCCAGACCAGGGCAGCGACGAGGGACATTTCCACCCTATAAAATCCGGCCAGATTCGTGTGGAACCTCAGTTTGCAGAACCACTCCACAAGACAGTGAACGTCATCCTGTATGCAGAATTCGATAATACGATAGAAATCAACAGTTTGAGAGAAGTCATTCTAGATTATTAGAAGCCATGGAAGACTGTTCTCCCTCTTTACCTAGTGGAGAAGCTTTGAAGATGGAATGTGAGGAGACCGTGGAAGGAGAATCCCAACACAAAGACGAAAAGGACATCGTGATCAAGTCGAGATGTCTAGAACAAGAACAGCAATTGGTCTCCTACTGTGCTACATACCTGGCAGACACAATTACGATATGGATGAAGCATGATTACTATGAATGTCAAAACATCAGTCAAGAAGAAAAATTCAACGAATATATGGACGAAGCTTGGAGTCTGTTTAAAAAAGACGTATTACGTTGGTGGTATAAAGACTTGCGTGAACATTTCTGTCCTCCATTAACGACTCGAGACATCCATTACATCAAAGCCATCTTTGACAAATTCAAAGAGAAAGTCGAGATCGAAATTGGTCACTTATTATCAGCAAAAGAACATTTAGTGACTTATTTTGATCGTGATTTTTCTAGAAACGATGAGAAAGTAAATCGTTGATTTTGTGACTAGTATGCTTATATTGTTGTCTTCAGCTAGGAAACGTAGTGTCCATCCATGACTCAATGACTTGCAACAGTGGAAATCACAATTTCATTCACAACTTTGCCAACCCTGTTTAAAGTAGAGTGTAAATTGAAAAAAATGTTTGTCATTTGAAAAAATTGTTTGATGTCATATTGTTGGATTATTGCTAAAAAATGTTAGAGTTGTTGGTTAATGTTAAGTGATTTTGAATAAAAAATGTTGTGTTTTAAAAAAAATGCCTTTGTGGTTTGTTTGGCTAAAAGAATGTTGATTTATGCTCTTTGACTTCTTACTATCCCTCTCATGACACTCATTGAACGTTGCGGCTCGAAAACCGTAGAGGGATGTTTTCCTTCACGTCCGCGCTTTGACTTTAAGAACCGGGTTGTTTCCAGTCTAACCAGCCATTGTCGACTCATCCTCCTACGAAGATGTGCTCCAAACTAGCTAAGCTAAACGAAGCCTACGTGAATTTGCATAGGGTCAGACACAGTCTGATACCGAAGCCAGAAGAGATAGAGAATGTGAGAATGTTAAAAGTTACTGAAGACCTGATAGAAGAGCTCTTCAGAGAAGAAGTGAACAGGGAGAAAGAAGAATGGACAGAGAAGTACAGACTTCAGAGACAGCAGCAGCAACAGCAACAACAACAGCAACAACAGCAGCAGCAGCAGCAACCTGAACCTGACAGAGGCTTTGTCGATTGTCGTATCGACACCAAAGAGTTCTTCTTCTCTTTCCGAAGAAGCAGACCTATCACCAGAAAGTCTATCCTCAGAGGACATCGCATTCTTAGAAACTAAAAGATTGCCATAGCAAACAAAAAAAAAAAACAAAAAAAAGCAGCCCTTTTCAGGGCTACCCAATACTCTAGAAAAGAAATAACCATCAATTTGCCAGTGTGTGTAGGTAGAGTAGTGTGAATATAAACACTAACTCTTTTTTTAATAGTGCGAGTGTATGTGTTTGTGTGTTTGTGTTTGTAACATCTCACGTACGTTCGTGTGGATAGTAGATTAAGATCATGTTTTGTTTTGGTTTTTTTTTTGGCTGCTTGAGGTGTGGGGAGAGTAGATTTGGGGGGGGGTTGATTGGATTGCTTTGCGTATGTGAATAGTATATTGAAGTGATTAATGAAAAATTTTTTTAGAATAGGAATGGGTAGTATAAAAAAGTGAGTGAGTGTTTCTTTTAGGTCCGCTCGTTGTTTGGTCATGATCTAGGTAAGATCAATTTTATGTTTTTAGGGGGATGTTTTCCTTCACGTCCGCACTTTTAGTATAAATTGAAACTCGTTCGGCAGTACAGCTACCCTTGTTGATTGATCAACACCAGAATGAACACCAGACTAGCGAAACTGTTGGAACTTCATGTGCATCTGGATTATTCCAGGCGCCTGTTGAACGAACTGGCCGCGGAAGCCATTGTGGAAGAGGGAAGGATGAAAGAGGAGGAGAGAAGAAACAAAGAAGAGGAGGAGAGAAGATACAAAGAAGAAGCGGAGAGAATATATAAAGAAGAGGAGGAGAAGAGAAGAAACAAAGAAGAGGAGGAAAAGGAGAGAAGAAATTTCAGAATCCCAGAGACAGAAAATTGGGATTCTGAAGCTATTTATCCTCCCTCTGCTCTCTCCCCCAAAAAAGTAAAAAGCAACTGGAGAACAAGATGTGTATGTGGCGCCAGGCCTGGAAGGTGCCATCATTAACCAGGTGTCCATGAAGTTCCAGAAAACAGCCCTTTTCAGGGCTACCCAATACTCTAGAAAAGAAATAACCATCAATTTGCCAATGTGTGTAGGTAGAGTAGTGTGAATATAAACACTGACTCTTTTTTCATAGTGCGAGTGTATGTGTTTGTGTGTTTGTGTTTGTAACCGCTCACGTAAGTTTGTGTGAATAGTAGACTATGGCTTTGTTTATTGTTTCTTAGCGTATGTGGAGAGTAAAGTTTGGGTTTTGTAACCGCTCACGTACGATTGTGTGGATAGTAGATTAGGGATTTTGTTTATTGTTTCTTATAGTATGTGGAGAGTATAGTTTGGGTTTTGTAACCGCTCACGTACGATTGTGTGGATAGTAGATTAGGGATTTTGTTTTAATGATTTGCGTGTGTAAATAGTAGATTTGGGGTTAGTTTATTGTTGCTTCACTTATGTTGATAGTATATTATATGAATTGAGAAAAGTAGGGGGATGTTTTCCTTCACGTCCGCGCGTTGTTTGGTCATGATCTAGGTTAGATCAATTTTATGTTTTTAGGGGATGTTTTCCTTCACGTCCGTACTTTAACTATAAGAACCCACAAGGTTTGATATTCGAACCATTCTACGGAATAATAACAACGAAGATGGCGGTTGCAAGTGAGTTGTTCAACAATTTGGTACATATATACAATTGGATAATGGATGGTATCTATGTAGTGGAGAGACTAGAAAAAGAATGGAAGATAGCAGAGTATCTGGACTACGCTAAATGCCTAAACGTAGCAAAAGAAGTGATAGCAGAAATGATAGAAGAGGAGGAAAAGAGATTGAGAGGTATGATAAATCCCACCTATGTCAGAGTGGGAAGCCTAAAGGAAGCACTTGACAATGCAAGCAAAGTCAGGTGCTTTCTTGAAAATATGTCACATGGGACAGAGTGCTCTTTTGTGGAGAGAGGTCAGGAAAGACTGAGGAAAGGAGAGGAGTTGATGAGAAAAGTGATGGAGGCAGAGGTAAAGAAGATTAAAGAGAGATGGAATAAAGAAAGAAAAGATCAGAAAAACAAAAAGAAGCAGGCTGATTTGAAAGGCTAAATCAGAACTGGATCAAAGTCCAGGAAAAGTTTAGAGCCTTGGGCCATCCAGACTGGATGCCAGAGGAGAAAGAGAAGAAGAAAGGAATAATGGAAAAAGTTAGGACTTGGTGGAAGAAGTGGAGAAGTTAGAAGAAGAAGAAGAAACCCAAAGGCCCTTTTCAGGGCCACCCACATTTCTCGAAAAGAGATAGCCTTTCGATTGCCTACCCCTTTTTTTAATTTTTTTTTTTAAAAAAAAAATCCCATGTTCAATTCCCCTTGTCCCTAAAGTAGTGATTTTTTCTAACATGTTCAATTCCCCTTTGTCCCTAGACAAACCCAAACTCTATTCCCATGTTCAATTCCCCTTGTCCCTAGACAGACACAAACTCTATTCCCCATGTTCAATTGCCTTTGTCCCTAGAATCGATATTTTTTTTTCCATTGATCGAATGCCTTTGTCGCTAAAATGGATATTTCCTTTTTTTTCCTTTCTCCAGTGTTAAATTCCATTGTCGCTAATCTTACCCAGGGTTTTTTGCCCATGTTAAATTTCCATTGTCGCTAATCTTACCCAGGGTGGTTAATGTTAAATTTCCATTGTCGCTAATCTTACCCAGGGGGTGTTTTTAATGCTAATTCCCATTGTCGCTAATCTCACCCTTTTCACTACTCACCAACCTTGCATGGGGCCTGTGCAGTCCCAAAATGGACTGTGGCCCGCATCAACCCCGTATTTCGCATTCTGCCCACATACATTTGTGGCTCCCAAGTGAGACGGATATAAGTGCCAACGGTGAAGGCTGTGAATAGTGAGAAAAAAGAATTTTGTTATATCCGCGTTGGAGATATGATTCTCGACTTCCGAAAGATTAAGTCATTCAGTGATTCATGGCTGTTTTAATTATTCGGCCCAGGTTCCTTATGTGTACTTTGTCATATTCATCCGCATTGAACCCTCTAGACATTTTGACGAAATCATACAATTTGCGCGTATATTGATGTGAACATGAAAATAACGTGATCTACTGTATATATATATATATATATATATATATATATATATATATATATATATATATATATATATATATATATATATATATATGTGTGTGTGTGTGAATGGTGAACCAGATATTTACCCAGATAATGATTATGATGGAAAAGGCACTAGGGGTGGATTTATAAGAGCGCAATTAAGAACCCCAGATTTCCTTTTGCGTGTTAACTTAACTGAGTAAAAAAAAATTAAAATAATGTTCAGAACGTCTAATATATTGTTTGAAAGCTTCCGATCTGTATCACCCCAACTGGCGAATCTGAGTTATCAGACAAGATTTTAGACAGGACAAACTGCTGCATTGTTTTAAAGTTTGCTATTGGTCCTGTGGACTGAGTAGGTTTGTAGCCACCATGAAAGGGCTGCATGCTATCATGGCTATTCTGTTATTTGGAATATTTTGGCAACACTTTGACTGGTTATTGAATAGGCAGTTTGCATTTGATGAATGAATGAGCTTCCGAGCAACGGAAACAATGCTGATATTTAAATGCTACCCCGCAGAACAATCTTGTTCCCTGTGGTGGTTAAAGCAGGCCCCTTATGGGGGATTCAATTTTGAAAATAAGAATGTAAATGTGGCAATGCTGGTGGCCGTCCTGTCAGCGATGCTGTCAATATAAAGTCGCAAGTAATGTTGAAGGTGGGTGGAACCCCCTTTGCCTCTCCATTATGCATAGAAACTGCTCAACATAGTATCTCTAAAGAACTCTGCGCGCAGTTAACTTCATGACGAATTCCATGTGGTGAGATAGCACAGTGCTCAACATGGGGATTTCATGCATATTATTATAGCAAATCTGTTATATTCTGTGAACCAATGAATGATTGAGAGCGAAGACTTCTTGGCCATGGGGACTAGGTTCAATTCAGATGCGTTTGATGTGATATCTAGCTATAATATATATGTATTGTCCGTGAATGTGGAAAGGATAGTTTGAACATATATGAATGTTGTAACCCAACTATGCTGCTTAAGTTAGCCAGGCACAGTGGTAGTTACAACAATTGATGTGCTTACATAGTTGGATTGGCTGTGTGTGTTCAAGGTAGTAATACGTGTTAAGAAATCACTCAGTACCTCTACCTGTATGAGATAGTCCAGTGAAGGCTGATTTAGCCAGTGCAATGCTTCCACCGACTGCTTGTTCAAAATTGCTTTTGTTTGGGTGCTGGAGGAGGCAGATGGCCCTTGCTCCGGTTCCCGCGAGGACATGGCAGGTTGTTGCAGATGAGCGGTCCCATGCATCATCTCCATCATGTGGTCCAACACTATGTCCACTTGTGCGGTGATGACCGGTGTAATCCGCTGTACCACCTGCAGTGTTATCCGGTCAATGGTAGCTTGATTATATCCGCTGCATGTGTTGCTCCAGATTCATCCTGCTGTTTATGGTGGTCAACTGACCCCATCCGTGAACCGGTGGACTAAACCCACTTGACGGCCTGCTTAATCCCTACTGATGCTGTGCCCATGGATGGTATAATCTGGTGAAGTTATAAAATATACTACATTGTACATAATATTATGGAACAGGTAACATGGACTACCCTGTCTATGTACTATGCACAAGCCATGTTTTTTAATGGCGTATGCACTAACAAATTGTGATTGGCAAACTCATGTGTGTATGGTTTCATGATATAAAGTATAAGTCATTGTTTAATATTTCTTTTTTTTTACATAGCATGCTTACATGATAGGCTATAACGGGTGTGACCACTTGCTACTTACCAAAATGGCGTCTGTATAGAAGGTGGCGGTCTTGTATGCAACCGGACCTGTTATCAGGCCAACAGGTTGACAGGAAAGAGCAGAAGGAAAATAGGACAGGTACGGCACCTGGACTGTTATCTCACAAGGTGGGCAGATAACAATATACATTGGAAAATGTTCCGGGAAGGCACTCATACAAGACCACTTGTGAGTAATAAATAAGAACAAGGATACCTTGGTATATCATCATTAAACTCTTCGTGTGTGTGTGTGTGTGTGTTGGGGGGTGGGGAGAAACACGATATTACAGGGACCCCCAATTATGAAAGTCAGAGTGGCTTACCAGGAACATATTCAAAATGATCAGGCACGGGACGTTACTCGTGTCTCCACAATGACAGACACTAAGGATATTTACTAAAGGCAAATGAACAGTTTCAATACCTGGCATGATGTCTCCTTTTTGGAATCGTAAAGCGGAATTAGTACAAGAGCTAACCTAGCCTAGTTATCGTTCAATATGCATGCGTTCGTTTCTAACATGCACTCAGAAGATCTTCCCTATGTGACAAGTAAAGGTGCCACTGTCCTTTAGGGAATAAATGAATGCCATCTGAACGCAATTTCACCCTGACCTGAGGCTTATATAAGGCAAATTTGCTATTCTGGTCCCAAAATGTTAAATAAGGATAAGCAGACACTTCAGATCGCGCAGAATCATTGACCGCCTTTGCTAAGTGACAATACATATCATTGTAGTTTATATCAGCTGCTTGTTTTTATGGTTAGGTCTTTCCGCGAACCCAACTTGGTGTAACATTGCTTTAATTTTAGACATGAGCTGACAAAGAACGGTATGTTTAACACCATGTTTCCTATGTAAAAGTGTAGCAACCGAGAACATCTTATGTGCATTTACCTCTAGCGATGTATAGGCGTTTACATCGTTGTCACCGATAAGTAGAACTACAATATCATGGCTTCTTAAGCGAGCTTCGTTCATGTTATGGCGCAAACGCTTGTCGACTGGTCGCCCTCCCCCCCCCCCGACTCCCTTTATGTGTATATTACATACTTCCCTTATGTTGAAATACGGAACGAGTCTAAGATCCTTCCCGAACCTCAAATACCGATCTAACCATTCACAAGGGAATTATCCATAATAAGTGCTTTTGTCAGAATTTTTCCAAAAATAGACGATGGCTCTGCATACAAAGAAGTCTACTCACCTTCTCCTTTCCAGATTGGGAGCAAGAAAATGATCCTTACAATTACAAGGAATAGTAATACAAAGAAAGAGGAACAAGTAAACGGATCGCAAGGAGGAAAGAAGGAAAAATGTAAAAAATATGGCCCTAAATATAAAACTCGTATTTCCAAAAATTATTTTGTACGTGACGCTTTGAATGATGACCCATATATTCGAACACCCTAAAACTATTCTATTGGCTGAATGAGTCACCTGACCCTATTCTTGGGATTGGCTGGCCCCAGAGGGTTTATATTGCCTTGTTTACAGCGACCAACAATACACATTTACCCTTCAACAGGTTTACTCACATAATATGAGTGAAGGTCATGGAATAGTATTTTGGTTATTACCCAATACATCTGTGGCACAAAAGGCACTTAGTTGTTATCATGGTATATACTGACTAATGCACCTTATCAGGTGAGGTTAAAATTCACTGAATAGGCTTGTTTATTCATGCATGTCAACTCGTCCTCTGACCCTGACAAGAGTCCAAGGTTATGGGGCTACATAATTTTCATGTGGTTCAGCGAATGCTTAAGAACCAGTTTTATTTGTTGTCGTAGAGATAGTGATGGGTTATTTCCTCAACATAACAGCTTTTTGATGTGGAAGTTCGATATTATCTACGATCGGCTCTAAACCGTAGCTGTATCCGATCAAGCATGTACATTTACAATCTGATCCGTATTGATCTAGCTGTAGTCTAGAGCTTTCTAAAGACCTGTATATCTAGAGTAAGGCCATCATATCTACCCCTAGATATGTGCTTACCATTAAAGCCTCGACTTTATAGCACTTCATCATGAGGAATCATGATAAGTTTAATTCGCGGGAAAACTAAGCCCGAATATTTTACACTCCTTTACAACAGGAACCAGACAATCGTCAAGAGAGTTAATGGACATATATTATATGCAGTCCACAAAAAGAGCATAAACACATTACGAGATTTCCAAAATGTTCAAGACACTTTCTTCTGATCACGTATAATTCTAGTTAAGCTTATCTTAAGTCGACATTGAATAGTAAATATCTCTATAACAGATACAACATTTCTGAATTATAAAATAATCAGTCACTTTCTTAATTAAGGCATTTGACTATATTGCTATTACAGTATTCAATATCTTGAGATAATGTTCATTATTATGTATTGAGTGATAAATAAATGCAATGCAACTCACTGACAATTTAACATACAGCCATTATCAAGTTACCTTTCCATACTTACTCCAAGATACGACTGTTGTCTATTGCAAAAAAGAAAGACACAAGAGAGACCTTCGTATTATCTGTTATGATGTCATTCAAACTTTTGAAAACAATTTGAGGGCAATGATAACAAAAAGGTACGACTTAAATGCTCATCAATATCATTCTTCTTCACAGGCATGATCTATGTAGCCAACCATTAGCATATAACATTATACTTTACGTCTAAAGCCGTAATACAATATGCTACATTTAATATTTCTCTTTATTACTGGCGCAGTAGTTTCAATTAGTTTACAAATAGAGCATGTAAACCTGTACAATTTAGACGAGTGCAAACCTTGCCTCGTCTGGACTTTACGTGCTATAAACTAAACCTAGAATAATATCAATGATCAATTATGATTCCACCACTCTTTTTCGTTTGTTAATGTATCATATAAACTGAGTTAGCACCTGCCGTCGTTTTGTTTCTCGAAGTCTCCATCTACTCAATGGCCATATGCGTGTTAAGCAAGGCACACTTTTCGCTCGGTTAGGGGTGACGTGAGAACGTTCCAACTAAGACGGTACAAACTGATTTTCTATTGCGAGGATGTGACCTTTGTGACTTTTCATTGTCTGCTTTTTCCATTCATTGGTGTACTTAAACTTAAGTATTTATCTATATCTGCTGTAGAAGATATACTGTTGAAGGACAGCAACAGCAATAAATAAATAAATACATTTAAACTAAACAACTGAATGCCATCCACTATTAAAGGATAAATGAAAGAAGTAGGAACTCACAGTCACCTTATTTCGTCTGAATGTGTTTTACTTTTGTATACGTTTTGCCCATGCACAATAAGCAGAATGATAGATGAATAAATTACAGGATGGTGATAATACATTAATATCTTGGAACCTGTTACTATCGTGATATTGAAATCCTGCAACTAAACACATCGGTTGTTTAAAGTTCTGGATAAAAAAATATTCTAATTAAAAAATAATTAGTTTGTTTGCGCATGTGGAATGTAGGGAATACAGAAATCATCTGACAATTACAACAGCAAAATAATTTTCCTTTTTAAAACCTGACGTTTACGGTTTGACTCTTGCCCTGGAATAATTTGTTTTGTATTTAATTGAAAATCATTTTGCTACAAACCGGTCACTTAAAGCAGATCAATGTTATCCCGCGATCAAAATAATTTCAGAAATTAGGATTGTTATTAACAAAATGTCTGTAATTAAAATGAGTTTACCTTGTGCACTTGACGCACATACACTTGTTGCAGTCACAAAGAATGGAAGCAACACATAAGTATAATGTATTATGCGGCTAACAAAGAATAGCACGATACAGTCTGTGGGCGTGGTTTGGATTTTTAAATTACCTTTAACATGTTTTCAGTCATATCGCTAAGATGTCAGCAGTGTAGCAGTTCATAGTGAGCTCTAGCACTGGGGCATCATGCAGTAGACATGAAGAATGATGTCCCACCCAGTCACATCATCCTGACACCATCCCGACCAGTTATAACACTAACCTATTGATGCTGAGCGTCTAGCGAAGCAGCTGTTAGTATCATTTATATAATTCTTTCGTAGGACTTGGCCTGGGTACGAAATCGCGACCTTCCGCATCCGCGGCGAACGCTCTGACGCGATACAACTTGTTGTGTAAACAATATGCGGGACTCAGTGTACAATATTGGAGTGAACGTAAAAATATGCTGTCTAAAGTGTGGTCTCTTCATAGGGTGGAAAGTAGTGCAGTTACAATTTAGCTTCACTCACGGGCAGAATCTATAGACAATGAAGTGGGTTTTTCTTCACAGTTTTGATAAAGGATGAATATTTAAATCAACATGTAAACTGGATAATGTATAGCTATTCAAATACATCAAGTTGAAGACTTCTGTATTCGACATGTAAGAAAAGCACAAGAAACTCATTGCTAGCCCATTAATACATTTTGAAAGTAGAAAATAAATATGAAGCATAAATAACGATATTGCAAGCATTGTCATCAAGAAAACAGAGATTAATTGAAGCATAATGTCAATAAATATTAATTTTTACGGTTGCAAAAATGAAGAATTGAAGCAGTTTAAATAACGTTGAAGCGTATATGTATGTCAGAAAATGTAGAAAAACAATTATTTGCTTATCTTAAGGTACAAATACCCTTGCTATTAAACGTATAAAATGACTCACATGAACATTATGGATTACTGAGAACAGAAATATTACAACTAAACAATGTCTCTGAAGGTAATGTACAGAATTTAAATGGATAGTGCCATTAAAAGTTTATTTGACAGTTTATGTCCCACATTTAATGGTATATGTGATCTATGTTGCTTATCTAGATGGTGAACGTTTGAGCTGAGTGAATATTTGAACTCGCCTGAGGGGGCAAATAACAAGAAAAATTGTGCAAAGGAAGCAAACGCTAATAATAAACGTCACATTTACGCTACCGAATCAATTTTATAAACTTCTACTACCCCAAGAGTTCATTGAAATGCAATTAGCTTGCGAAAAACCACTGATTTAATAGAGGTTTGGTAGACGCTGAGGACATCTGTAACATTGAAAATAAGTTTGATATAGCTGTAAGTGTTTATAAAATACTGGAAGTAGAATTAACGGAATGTAGCAAGAATGCATACAATGGGTTAGAAAAACCGTGAAGGACATATAAATGCATGTGTATGTGCTGGTCCTAATGTTCATCATCCACCGAGGTGATGAGGTCTCCCGAAGTTTGATGGGTACTCTTCGCCAACGGCTACGACAACATAAATAGAAGACAAGCTCAAGTTGGAAGATTTAAATAAAAAAACACATTGAAAACTGTATTATCACTAGCATGCGAAGATGACGGACATAAAGAAATCATTTGAAAGGCATGCTTGTGCTGTTTACTTTTATTTTCTCATATAGCCTTGATACGATTTCAGAACACTAATGATTTGTTTACAAAGTTGGCGGCTGAATATATATATGGTTCAGCTGCAAAAAGATGTAACATGCAAGACAATGAAATGTTGTAATTGCAAAATTAGTTAAGAAATATTATTACACTGAAACATGCTAAATCTCTGGTCTTAACACAGGAAGTTGGAAACATTTCAATGTAACAAATGCATACCTTGTATGCAATAAAACATATTTAAAAAAGTTCTCAAAGACGATCTCTTTACAAGCAAGCACACATGGGCTGCACGTATCAAATCCAACATGAATCGACAAGTATTCCAAATTATAAGTGATTACTAATTTACATAAAATTTAAACATTTTAAGGAATGGACATTATTTCAGGGCAACAAGGTGAACGGAGCAAAGTCATTTAAATTCGCAAGGAAAGACATATTTGGTTCTTTAATAAGAGTATTGTCATTCGGGGCGTTTTACCATTATATTCATAATAAACTTCAGAGACTCTATTCCCCAGGACCTGAGTCCGTTGTAGCAATTAACCCACATTTTATGTGCAACCCCTAAATTATTCATTCATGAAAGTGAAGATTATTTTATTGACTGCATACCCGCTATGCAGGTCATTATCTGTGCTCAGAGGTGTCGGTGATTTCTGCTTCCGTAAACAGAGTCAATAATGCCATGATACTTATTGTATTTCCTCGACATCAACCAAATCTGTTTATTAATCTTGTTGAGACTACTTTGTGTCTCAGCTAGACATTCTTAATAGACACGTATTCGCTCATGTAATTATATCGAAATTAATTTGCTAGCAGCACCAGAGACTCCGGTTAATATAAACTTAGACTGGATAATAATGCCAATTGGTGGACATATGATGGTTATTGTTTTTGCAATTCCAGCCTCAATAACACCAACAGATGTTGGCAAGGCAAGCCAAAGATACCGTCTACAATGAAACACGCTCATTTGTATTTTTGTGAAGTGCGTTTCTCTTGGTGATTTAATTTTGTAGCTGCTGCTCCGTGCCGATTATGTTTTCACTTCTGTGACATTACAGGTCGTTTATAGTTCCTCAGTAATACTATCAATTTTTTACCTGCAGCAGATACATGAAAACAGAACATGACCGCTAGTTACATTTAAAATACTATTGCGAACAACAAATAAAATAAAGTTATTTGCTGATCAAATATCAGATGACACCTCTGTCGTGATAATTTGTATACCTAACATGTACATTTACTCTAATATGTGACTGCACGATGCTACCTATCTTACTAGTATAGCCCCCACCACCAATATAAACATGATATCATGGGGTCATCTACCATAATCAGTATTTAAAGAAACACAAAAAACATTAAAAAAAACAAAAGAATTTAAAAAGACATCCATTGACTCGTCACGCCCAATAAGACGCACGCAAACTTCGAACCAATTGCTCTTTTTACTGGCACAACAGTCATAACATTATATACAATAGCCTGAAAAATATATACATTTTCAACAATTCTACCTTGTCGGGGTCTAGCGCCCATGTTCATTGAAACTATACCCAGTTGCACCTGTGCAGGGTTTATTAAATGGTCGTTCTCGTCGTCCCCCAAGAACTGTAATATGGCCTCGCTGAATAAAATTATAAAACTGTCTCTTCTCACTTGCGTGAATATTGGTGTAACATTTAAATTGGCAAACGCAACCGGTGTTATCACATCGGTGATTCCCACTTAGTTTTTTCAGAAACAATCCCTGAGTATTTTCGCAGCTGCGACTGACAGTCATCGTTTGGACGTTTGCATTTGCTATGATTTCATGTTGACCTTGAGTTGACATTAATATATCAAGGTGATACTAACAGTAAGTTTCTATTTGGTGCATACCAAAATTATATTTCAGTGCACACGCAGGTCTGATAACTCCACTTTGATGCATATATTCGGCCAACGTGGGACCAAATCTACATCAATTCTAGCATCCGCATTCAATTGTACTAAAATTCCGCAACCTTATCACGAAGATGTTATGTATATTTGATTTCATTTTTGTATTTGATTTAATTGTTTGCGAGTTTTAAAATCTTTCAATTTTTTGTTTCATTATATGTCAAAATAATGCAGTTCTATTTATTAGCAATTCGATAATTTTCCAGAAAAAAAGTTTGACCTTTACTGTTCGTTTTAGTAAACACATAAGGCTGACCTGGTCTCCGACCTGAATTAAAAATTAGTAACAACCACGTCAACAAGTTCTTCTTTTGTTTATTTTTATTGTCGGACTAATACGAGTGAGATCGAGGTTGTAGTGAATATGTGACCCTAGACTTGTAAATAGTTTTTAGTAAAGTAAACAACAATTTTATTCTCTAAGTAAAATGATTGGTGATTATCAAGGACATACAGGGGCTACGTGATTATTTTTTTATGTAAACATGATCATGTGACCCTATCCGCGGCCTAAAATTCAAGTTTTAAACCATCGTTTCGAGAAATAATCACAGTCGGGCTTTTACACTGGAAAGTGTCTTTTGTGTTGTTTGGAGATTTTTTCGAATTATTTTGGACTCAAAACGATTAAATTTTTTTCCTGAAAATATACATGTGCTCATACGAAATTATTTAGCAATGACATCTCTTATAAAAATTTATTCGGATTTCAAAAACGGAGTGATATTTATTGTTTCTACAAGGAACTGTAGACTTCAACACAGTACAGGTTACAGCGTACATCATGACCTTTCGTCTTGGTTTCTTCGTCGGGACTCGAACTTGAATTCATCAGAACATTTTATTATTAGAGCTTCTAAAATTGTATTCGTGGATTATTTTTTGATTATTTTTGGATTTGATTCTTAAAAACGTAAGTTCATAGTTTTTTTTTATTTTTACAGTATTTTTCCAGGGAAATAAATTATTTATATTTTTCAAAGCTTGTTGCTTTCACTCTTTCTCTTGTTACTGTTTATGCGAGCCTAAACACGTAACAAAGTCAGAATCCATTACTTGTATGTATTGAGATTTAGGTTTTCAAAACCAGTTACACTGTCAAAAATAACTCGACCATTTATTATTTTATATTCTGTTATTTCCTCTTCTCTGCTGCTGAGCAGTTCTAAGTATTTTGTAAATAAACTTATAACACACGTTATCGATTTATCATCTAAGTATTGTTTATTGTAGCATTAACATCATCAACATACTCCTTGATAAACGCAACCAACACGTCGCTGTCTCTGATTCTGTCGTTTTATGTGATTTCAGCCAGGTTATTTGCTATAGCTCTTTTGAGCATGATACTATAAAATTGTAATTTACCAGCATGATCTTGAAAAATACCAGTTTACATGGGTCAACACCACCAATAACATGACTAGTAAAATCAGTCAAATCCGCTTTAGTGCTAACGTGCTTAGATCGACAGCAGCACCACAGCTGTAAATGTCAATGAACATTTAAATAATATTAAACGCACTTAAATGTGAAATGTATAAATTCTTGCGGGGTTTTTGGTGAGGAAACTTTGCTTCCTGTCAGCGCATGCAACGCTTCATTAACGGTATACTTGAATTAAGCATTGGTTATCGTCCGCGTAGTGTGGTATGACCCTTCATCAAATAATTAACAACTTAATCAGGTGATCAGTTTAGTTACGGTAATTCTGGCTATGTCAGGCGCAATAAAATATTGAATCCATGCAGCTGATGCACGTCAAAAATGTACACAATCCGTCTTTTGTGGACTTGTTTTAAACTCACAGATAGGATCATAATAGTAATGATATAAACTGATTTAATTTCCTTTGTCACCATTTTACGATAATTTGATAAGGGCGACGATAATGTTAATATTCAATGGTCCCGATTGTCCTATTCTTCCATACAGCGTACCCCATCATACAATATTGCTGATGAAAGAAGAATCTTTAGAAACTCACCCGTGCTAAAAAGGCTGACTAATTTTCATTTACTGCAAAGCGAACAGCTGGAAATGGAAAGTCTGGAGACTTTAAACAACATTATGAAACGGTTTTGAATTTCATGAATTAAGATCTCGAATTAAATGAGGCCATACATATTTTGTTATGGAATAATAAATGTTCAGCTCATATATTAATATATTTGGTTGAGCTAAATATGTATATGGTGCATCGTTAAAATGTCAGGTTTCAAGCAGGAAGTATGTGCAATCTTGACTGATATTTCAATATGAAACACACTCATTCAAGGGATAAGAGGGCAACCAGAACTTGATGCTATGTTCATTTAAGGTCAACGTATGTTACGAATAACACTTATTTAAGTGTTGTTTCTTCATTTCCGCTTTGAGAACAGGAAGACCAGACATATAGGATAATAGCTAGACGCAGATTTATCGTTGCACTACGTGTTTTTTGACTTGTTTTAAACCCACACCTTAAAAAAAAAATATGAAGAGAATATGGTAAATATTGGTGATGGTATAAAACAAAGGAAATACGCAGTTTGTTGTTTTATACATTTATTTAAAACTGAACTGTAGTATTTCATAAAATGAAATATATTTCATCAGACATGTTAAAACATTCATGCACCTAGTGAAGACCTATGTCGATAGCCCTGAACTGTGTGTATGTATAAAAAACTGTCTATAAAAGACACCCAATTGTCATGATAAAAGAAGAGAAAACTGTACCGCGAGCTAACACTATTGACATACTGTAAAACTCAGGGTCTAATAAAGAATGCGATCTTGAGGGATTCGTGTATTACAGGGTTTACGATTTAGGATTTTATGAACATACATACATACATACATACATACATACATACATACATACATACATACATACATACATTTTAAAAAAACTTAGGATTAAATCATATTTTGCTTAATTTTCCTGCCCATAACGGAAAATAAAAACGACTACAGCCAGTCTCAACATGCTGATTGTCTTTTGTACGTTCTGGTTTCCTTGAACCTGTGAAAAAGACAAACTCTGTAGAATATATATCTTTCTCAGGTACCTAGAATACATATATCTGATCCAAGTCTAAACAGAAAATGTATATATTTTTCCATGAGTAATTTGAAGAAATAAAAGTCGAACCAAACCAATAATATCAGAGAGAGAGAGAGAGAGAGAGATATGTTGCGTAAGGGGAGATGAAATAAACATATGCAGGTAATATAACTTTTACGTATTTAAATCATATATTAGAAAATTCTCTTTTCTTCTTGTTTGAAAGATCTTTGAATTTCATATTTGTTTTAGCTGATTTTTTTAACCATTGATATGATATTGCAATCGAGCGATATTTTAGCACAGTTAAAATAAAACTCTCTCTGAACATTAATGGCTGAAAGCAAACATGTACTAGATCATCTACAACAAGCATGACGAAAACCAAAAGCTTACACATGGGCAGAGATATAAGTTTACAGCATGAGCAGTCATAACTATTCTTGATAATTTCCGGTGATACTGAACATAAGCCAATATGATGGAAATAGTTAAAAGAGAATATTTCTTTCTTCAAGTTAGGCAAAGCCATAATTATTTCGTTATCCAGCAACGTTGTGCATCTACTAATCGAAATCGAAATCGACGAATTACTTTTGTTTGCATGCCATCTCGACGATCCAACGCTGTGAATCAAATATTCGCCTCACGTGATCTGAATTTGGAGTATTTAAACGTACTGAATAACTTTCTAGTCTTGTGCTTTTATCCAATAATGTAGATGATAATAAGACTTTATGTTTCATTGGGTTTATACATCTGTTAAGTTGTTGTTTTTTTTTTTTGTGGGGGTTATGGGTCATTGCTCTCTTTTGTTAATGTCTGAATAAATAACTTTGAATTACCTTTTTTATTGCAATCCTATATAAATTATGATCACAATTACATATAAAAGTGTATTGTAAGGCACAAGATAATGACTATTTTTAAAAATAAAATTAAAATGAGTATTAAATATTGCCGTATTATCCAAACCTCGTCCCTAACTACGTATCACCGCATTATCAAAATATTTGATAAGGTTGTTGTTAGTCTCGTTTTGGGGTATAACGCCATTTTTAGCGCGTGATATACATGTTGGATTGTGTTACGTGTGGAGGAAAAACTCGGGAAAACCCAGTTAGAACCACCTACTCAATTAAAGCACTGACAAGCTTACCCACATACCTACATTGACTGAGCCCGAGACTTCAGTCCATGCGGACAGAAGTAAAATGGCATTGATCATTTAGGGCGAGTGCTTCAGGCTACTCGGCCGCTAGTGTTATAAGATAAATTCTATTTTTATTATTATTAACATACTACAAATCCTACTGGGACGAATACATAGTATGACTGAACTTGTGATGCACTAGTTTTAAACGTCAAACAATACTGACCTTAACACAGGTATATATTTTATTTACCAGGTCAGCGTATGAGCGGACTCATTACAAGATAACACCATTCGATAACCAAGTTCAGTGTACTTACAATGTTATTGTAACGTCTGATTCAATATAATAGCTGACATAAACGTATAGCAGATTCGCATATGACACTTGTTAACTTAGATAACCAATAGGAACTTAGATGTCATGACAAGCGCCATGGTAAAAGGACAAATAACTTCATCTCAGTGCCTTTCACATCCTATCATGACCTACTATAGAAAAGTAATACAGCGAAAAAAAAAATTCATTAAACTTCACTTTAAAGAACGTTAGTTCTTAAAATATTACCATTAATATTATTTTGACGTATTCGGTTCCTTTTGTTTCTAGCATATGTGGGGATATATATCTATGCATTATCACTTTTATGTTTGTGTGTAGTTGAGAGAGAGTGTGTGTGTGTATTTGTGAGAGAATATCTGTATGCGTGCTGAAATGTGCTGCATTTATTCTTTTGTGTTTTATTTACTAATGAAGAAAATTTGCCGAACAACAACTGTTCATTTAAAAAATATGTTTTGATCGAATTAGTAAACAAAATTGTTCCACATAGACAAACGGTTCTTGTCTCAAGAAACATGTACGGGACAATACACCTTTACAACATTAGTATAAGTCAATAAAAACATAGAATGATAATCCATACTGTTTATCCACTGCGTATAAATCATAATCTCCCTATGCCAACCGGTTAGGTTTTTCAAAGGACGCTGTGGCACATAAGCATGCAATTTGATAAGACATGATTTATTAATTATACGACACTTTACTGGTCGTTCTGACATGTTGGCAAAGAAATCAATACCAAAGGCTGTCATGGCTATTTACAAACATGTATACAATGTTTATCATTTGATTAAATATGGCGTTTAGAGTACTGTTTTGTCAGTATGTGTCGGCGAAGCGTCAAAAGAGAGACTGCATGCATGGTTAATAGGTACCGTTGTTTTTATTTAGCAAGGCAAAACAAACAACGAAGCTGTGGTATTTGTTTAGAATATAAACAAAAGATGAATACACATAATATAGTCTTTTCATCATTTAAAGAAACGAATACATAAAAATAATTTCCTTAAAAGCCGGCTATTCTTATGATGCACTGACTTCAGATTAGATTATTGTAGGCCCTATACTAAGTAAACAAACGTTTTGAAGTGCTGATTTAACCTCTCGTGCTCTTAGGGTATTTTCTAGCTGATAAACATAATACTGTGTCTACTAAAAGAAAATAATCTGGCCCTGTGTGATTTAGAAATTGTGGCGGCTTAATACACTTGTGAGTCAGAAGTAAGTTTTGATTTTATGTCTATTTTAGGACTGTTCCGGTGGCACACGTGGTGAGAGTATCCGCCTCGTATTTCGCGGGTTCCATCCTCTACCGAGTAGTACCAAAGACTAATATAAATGGTACAGACAGCTGACTCAGCATTAAGAGATTAGTGTTAGGACTGATAGGGACATGATGCTATCTGTCAGCAGCATGATGCTCTAGTGCATCACTATAAACAGCCACACTGCAGACATCGTTATGATATGACTGAAATTGATTTAAAGCTTAGTTAAAATCCAAGTCACACACACACACACACACATTTCAATTTTCGAACGCACGTTGTATCACCTTAAATCAGAGGCTTCTCGGTTTACTAGAAACAATGATGCTATGAAGGAAGGAACCGTTTGGGATTAGACAAAACATTCCTCATCTAGGGGACTCCCGTATTCTTGGGGTCCTCTTTTAGGAGTTTCACTTATACATTTGAACATGTTGCTTCAAATGAATATGTGAACAAGATGATGGATGTAGATCATGTGTATCCGTCTCAGATACATAGAATATATATAGATATATACCTTTATTGAACCAAATCATCAATGTCACATAGATAGAGAGAGAAAAGAACCGGATAGTAAGAGCAGAGAGGAACGAAACCTCAAAGTGTAATTTAAATAAAATATTCAAACAAATCTTCTTTTCTTCTTGTTTAAATGATGTCTAGAGTTCATATTTGTTTTGGCTGTGTCTTTACCTTAGATATGAGACTCCAATCACTGTATATCTTTGTTCAGTTTAACAGGACTCTTCTAAACCGTAATCACTGAAAGAAAAATGAACTAGATCATTTAGAATAAATATGACAAAAGTTAGAAGCTCACAAATAGTCAAATTTATCAGTTTACCTCAGGAAAGTTAGAAATGAACAGCCCTTATTATTCTCAATATTGTCTGTCTGACACTAAGCATAAGTAAATATAATAAAAATGGCAATACAAGAGCATTTCTTTCTTCACGTTAGGCCGAAACATTAACGTTTCGTTTATCCCGAAACGTTGGGTATCTAAATCGAAATCAACGTATATTTCGTTTGTCTGCTTCATAGATTACTTTAACAGCATAACAAATATGTATTCATGAACTTTTATGAACAACCGGGAAACTAATGCAACGTTTACCCAAAGTCATTGAAGCATGCGATATAGGTCACAGTGACATACCTACAATATACCTATGTAGTACTCATAGAGATGAATCTCCTAACTGTTACGACTCTAACATTATTAGTATCGAAAATACAAACTTTAAAGCAAACCTACAGCAGATGTTTGCAAAAGGTAAAGACGCACAATCGAATGTATAACCCATATTCCTAATGAAGCGAGATCATACAAATAAAAGAGCCACACATCCAGCTGTAACAAAGAAGATCAAGAACCGGGCATATTTACCAAGAGACAGTAAACAATGTGTTAGAAATATTAAACAATTAAACATCCCTAACCACGGATATAATACAAAACATATGTCCAACCACTCTTCCCTATTGAAATGTCCTTGATACAATATGGTACTAATTTGTCCTTGATACAATATGGTACTAATTTGTCCTTGATACAATATGGTACTAATGTGTCCTTGATACAATATGGTACTAATGTGTCCTTGATACAATATGGTACTAATGTGTCCTTGATACAATATGGTACTAATGTGTCCTTGATACAATATGGTACTAATGTGTCCTTGATACAATATGGTACTAATGTGTCCTTGATACAATATGGTACTAATGTGCATTAGTTGTGGAAACCGACTGCTTACAAACGTGGTTAAGAAGTGAAATGGATCCTGCATTCAGATAGTTCACTCCACGCTAAAGCTGTGGTAGGTTGGTGGTGTGCAACAAAAACGCTGACGTTAACATGCACACACGAGCAATGTTTAGTAAGTAAATATTTCAGTTAGACCAGGTACAGTATTTAATTCTCGTACGAATCGAATGAGTTAGAGGACGACAAGCAAAGAGACAATCCATACCTTTCCTTCCTCTGTAACGCATCATCGTCATGGATAGTTAGGTTTTAATTTCAGTTCAATGGTTCAAGTCATCATTATTTAGGTTCTATGCATCAATATATGTAGATGCAGATGTTAGGGAACAATGGAACACAAATTAAAAATTACAGATCTTGAAAGACTTCTTAATTAAAGAACGCCATTTTGTGTATACAGAACTTACGTTCGACTAAATGCAGCATAGCCTCTGACCTTTCTATGTCCTAAAGTATTTCACCTACAAATATTCCAAAGATGCCATGTTTATTAATTAAATGCATACACAATTCGAAATTGCTTGTTTTTGAATCTCATTGTGAATATCAAAAACGAAATATAGACACATTTATGGGGCATCAACTTTAATTGTATCTGTAAATTTGAATGTGACAATCTGTGTGCATGTTATCTAATTTAAAATCATTACAGTTCTATATTTAAGCCTACCTCATGGAACAAGCTTATTATCAATTGTTTTGAGATTGCTTTATGATTTAATAGTTCATCAATATAATACGGGGTAGCTCGTGTGAACTGTAATATATCAAACCATGTGGTAAAGCACGTATTCCATACCTTATATACTCAACCATATAGTCTAATATTGATGTGTTGCAAATCTTGTCTGGTTCTAAATCTCCACTTTAAGCAGAGCATCAATGCACAGCTTAAGTTGCTATGGTATTGAAGTGCGAGATTGGTATTAGTTTCATTGGCATATCCCCATGTAATGTAGCCTTAAGTAAATCGTGCTCCTTTTATATTCGCCATTTGCCGAATACGTAAACGATTTCAAGGGCATTGTTTGATAATTTATAAAAATGTTTCTGAAATCTACATTTCCCATATCAGCCATGTCTGCTAATGTCATATAACCATGTGGGAAGCCACAAGAAATACAGTAGACAACGTTCCGTAAGCATGCGGAACTCAAACAGTATGTCAGTCTACATTCAATACGGCACAAACTGGCAATTTCAGTATTGTGTTAATTGATCATATCTGATCATGGCTATATCCACGTTTTATTCATTATTCTTTGTTTCATGTTGAAAATATGGTACGTGTGTTACGTTAATAGTTATTGTATATAACGTTTGCAGAATGGCGTTTTCACTTCATATTGTGTTTTAAAATAAATGTATTTCGCTTGCCTTAGTCACGGAATTCAGTATGATTTATATCAATATGTATATGTGATCAAACATGTACTCGGGTTTCGTTGCCGCGTACAGCGTCATCCGAGGGTGGTTTATTTTTTTTATATTTCGACTCTAGTTATGTCGAAATACTGAGAGCAACTCAACCCATGCTGCGTGTGCAAATTGCCTGCAGCGAAAAGCTAAGTACCTAACTGCACATATCTGTCACAGCTAGAATTCGTATAGAGAAAAATCTCTATAATCAAATTGCACTATGACGAGTCTTGTAAGGAAGCTTACCTCTTTACGGGAGCAAATCTCCAGCTGTAGAGGTATTTAAATTTAAGTTTGTATTTTTTATTACTATTCGCTTCATATGACATAATTGTTTCATATATTAAATGTTTTAGAATTTATTCTAAATTATACAGACAGTCAATGCCTAGCTTATACAACGCCATGATATTAGAAATAGTATAGTCTGGTTCGAGTTAGCTAATTGTTGTAACTGAACAAACAAATTGAATTTAATTATACGCTGCATGCATTGAAAGATTAATGTAATAGGTAACGAATTCATGTGTGCGCACGCACAACATATATCAATTCAGAAGTACTTAACGGTGTCATTTGAACTAAACGGTTTAGTTGTTATAATTTTAGCTGCCTTGTATATGGCTTGGTGATGTGGAGTCACAGAACTATGTGTGGTTTCTTGTGACGTGTACGCTGTGTCTGGTGACGTTGGTTCGGAAGAGTGTACTGGTGGTCTCGATGCGAGGGACCAAGGCTTCGCGACCGTCGGGTCTGTGTTGAATGTGACGGCTCTCGAGGGATCTTTCAACAGACTGAGAGGGGCAGACCAAGCGTGGGCGCTTCTTTGACCATTGACTAGAGCGGAGATACACATTGGACGTCAAATAAGCGCCACGATAGTTATATATTATGTGTTCTATGTCATTGTTATTTCCACTATTGCTATCTGAGGGAAATTACATATATTCCCATTTCAATATCGTTATATCATCGATAGATTCATAATTTCATGCATTTCCATTTCAATATCGTAATATGATCAATACGTTCATAATTTCATACATTCCCATTTCAACATCGTTATATGAACGATAGATTCATGCACATCCCTGTATCCCTTGATGTTTAATAAGACCTTGTTTATATCGGGGTGTAGATCATATACATTTATTTGTTGATCGGTGATAGGACGTAATTCACATTAGTTTAAAATTCCATTGGTTAAATTTATGTTTGAGTTTTCTCGTTGAGTTACTTGTTGTTGATATTTCCACGTTAGGTACTTTATACTTTTCCATATCTTTCTGTTTATAATGGTGTCAGATTTGTTTATATTTAATTTGCGCTTATTAATAAACATCTTAGCAACGCAGTTGCTTTGGGTGTCTTCACTAATCCAGTCCCAAACCCGGCTCCCTCTTATGACAGCCCTTATCATCCTAATCTTAAGTGCAGTTCACTGCTATATTTTCCGAACCGGATGTGTTGTTGACATTATCTAGCAACTCATGTTCCTGTTGTAATGTTGTAAACAACTAATACATATTTAATCCGTGTTCTTCTCAACAAAGCAGATCACCTCAATTATTTTGCATGGGTTTAACTTTGGTGTGATACCTTGT
Organism: Sinohyriopsis cumingii; assembly: GCA_028554795.2. Taxonomy (NCBI): domain Eukaryota; kingdom Metazoa; phylum Mollusca; class Bivalvia; order Unionida; family Unionidae; genus Sinohyriopsis; species Sinohyriopsis cumingii. The sequence goes on from CM068841.1 coordinate 3,466,867, forward strand.
ACAGTTTATTTAAAATTCAAAGCTGATAAGGATGAATGTTTTATAAAGCGGTTGAATGGTTTTTAAGTCAATTCTGCTATATTTTCTTTCTGATTAGGATCTTTGTATTTATCGTACGCTGCCAGTCTTACATGACTATATATAACTTTAAAGGATTGCAAACATCGTTGTGGATTTCTTGAGATATTCAGGTTAGGCATTATCTATATAATGGGGCATTTTAACCCTCTTACTATAAATGATGATATGACCGCTTCGGTGGTATAAGTGGTTTAAGCATCCGCCTGGAATGAGGGAGGTCGCAGGTTGGAACCAAGGCCGAGTCGTACCAAAGACTTATAAAAAATGATACAAGCAGATGCCTCGCTAGGCGCTCAGTATTGAAACGTTAGTGCAATCACTGCGATACGATGCCCCAATACTAGACCTCACTAGAAACTGTCACACTGCTGACATTGTAGCGATATGACTGAAAAAGGGTTAAAGCTACGCCAAAAATCGAAATCACAAGCAAACGTCAAGGCTGATGATGCTTAGTTTCACGTTGTCATGATATCAAGATCAGTTATTTTGCAGCTTTTCCAATGCATTCCATCGTATCTTTTCTGATGTTTGTAATCATGACATAGACCTGTTCTTTGTCTTGTATGTTTGTTTAGTACACAACAAGCTATCATTGCACATTTATTCTGTACTAATTTGGAAACAAATATATTTTTGTTTTTGATATAGAAAGTGTTGATTTTAACTCCTTGAACATTATTATAAAGTGGTAAGAACTGTTCAGATTATCACACTGTACCTTTCGAGTGACCCTATGTTTTCTAAAATATTTTGTTGTATTTCATGCATTTGCGCTGCTCTGTTTCAGTGTATGTACTAGAATAGATAGTGTTGTAATTACACTATTACAGGAAAATTCTACCGGTATTCCCCCTCACCATCTGTGTTTGCCTATACACACTTCCGTGATAACCTGAATGCTAAATTGTCAGTGACGTGTGTGTGTGTGTCTGTGTGTGTCTGTGTGTGTGTGTGTGATTTGGATTTTTAACGTAGATTTAACAATTGTTCAGTCATATCGCTACGATGTCTGCAGTGTGGCAGTTTATAGTGATGTCTATCACTGGGGCATCATGCCGCAGACATGTAGTATGATGTCCAACCGGTCACATTATCTTGACACCAGGCCGACCAGTTCTAACACTAACCTCTTAATGCTGAATGCCAAGCTATGCAGATGTTAGTACCATTTTTGTAAGTCTCTGGTATGATTCAGCCGGGGATCGAACACACGCCCTCCCGCATCCGAGGCGGACGATCTAACCACTAGGCCACCGGGGCGGTTCAGTGACTAGTAGTTTTCATTTATCGTACTAATTAAAATTAGTAAAATTGTGCGTGAATGTTTAATATAATAACTTCTAAAGGTTTGCCAGGTATATTGAGATGAATACAATGAAAGTCCTATATTTGCAGTTGTTCAGTGCTGAAAAATTAAAAGCATATTATGGCATATATTACATTTAGTTTAACATTAAGGTAAAGTTAGGAACAAGAAAATTATCTCATCTTCGAGTTCAAAAAAAAGAAACAACATGCCCAACAATATATTCAGTTTTATAGTAATTCACTTTGGTTATTCGTATCGATCTTCTAACATTAAATGCACAAGCGTACATATTTTCACCTTAAGAGTTTACGGAAAGTAATTTGACATGACTAATTTTAATGAAATCAGATCAAACCAATTCAACTTATAGATAACGATAATTTGACGTTTTTATCCAGACACTGGGTAAACACGAGCTTGATAACAGCTGGCGGTGATTGTCAAAGGTTATATTCATCACACGTAGATTGAAGGGAAGGCATTCAACCACAATTCACCTTTGAAATAGTACATTTCCTGCTGTAACAAGATAACCGGGTGGGATTTCGGATTTACAACAAAACACTTCTGATGGTAATACAAATTCAATGTTTAATCACGACTGACTTGAATGAGAAAAGAGATATGATTAATACGTGCGTATAATATCCAAATATTGAATCAATTAATATAATCCGCACGAAATAAATAATGAAAATACAAATAAATGACCTTGCACAGTACAAGGACAAGGGGTGACTGATTCACAGTGATTTCGCAACGAACGAATAGTACAAATGTGGTATTTTACTCATATAGTAAAAATGTATTCACTACAATAGTGAAAATGATGAAAATAAAGGGAGATATGTTCAAAATATATTTACAATCCCCAAAACACATTGGTTATTACAAAACCCCAAAGACTAGCCCACGGCTAACAGATTACATGTATGAAGTTACACACTCCGTCTTGAGCACACATGGCTACGAGTCACACTGGTCAATTAAGCAACAGCGCCCACCAATCACAGTCAGCAACGTCCGATCACCTGCTGCTCGACCAGCAACACTGTTTACTCAGCTCTACGGCTGCTATGTTCAGCTTGAAAGCTGCAATGGTCAACTTTTATGGTTAGCTCTGCAACTGGTACCACGTAGGCTCCAATCACTCCGATAACTGTGATCACTATGGTCACTCTTGTCATCACTCCGATCACTCTGGTCAGCTCTACAGCTGAAGATGTCCAAGTCCTAAAAGTAGACCGCTCACTAACAAAACTTTCCTTAATATCACGATTTTGACCTACGGTGAGGTATTTATATACCGACAATGCCGCAGCACATCATCTGTGCGCTGGAAGTATTCGGTCCATCCTATCGAAAGCACTTTACACCTGCGTCATAGGATGAACATAACTCACTATTTCGAAATCTTTGTACAATATACATACATAACCTTCGGGTATCGTCATACACAAAAAAATGAAACCCGAGTTAAGTATTTAATAAGTAAAAGGATTTATACATTTTCGTGACACCTGCAGACTTCCCAATATATCAATGTCTCTACACCAATAAAGTTTATAGGGACATTGATTAGCATTTTACCCTGCTATAATATGTTCACTTAAGAAACAAATACACTTTCGCCATCATCATCTTCATTCACACTGAGGAAACGAAATAAATCTAAACTGTTTTAACAATGAGGGCTAAACACAGTACAGCTCGAATGCTTGATGTGAAAATTAGTTTTACTTTGGCACTGGCTATCAAAGAATGCAATTTAATTTCCGCTTGGAGATATTATCTGAAACCAGAAGGTTTAGTACAACAATTAATTTTAATGAGGCAATTAAGGGGTTCTAATTTGTCTCAAGAAGCGTACCCTTGATACAAAGGTGTTCAAGGTGAAAAAGTAATAAAGATTCATAAATGGTGTCTTTCAGGAAACATACGATAGAACAATGTACATACACTGAACTTAGTCCTCGAAAAATGTTATCTTTTAACGATTCTCATACGATTACCTGATAAATAAAGCTTGTTTAAAATTAGCTTATCATCATCATCATCAACAGCAGCAGCACCATCATCATAATATATTTTAACTTATTATATAATATGCAGAGATACATAACTAGAGAGGAACTTTTGATTACTTAACGCTTTAATTATCTTAATTATCTTGAGACTTATCTTTATCTGTAGCTTTGGTCATGTACATTTTAAATGATTGAAACAAACAGTTAATTAAAACGTGTTTAATCACACCTTAAAACAAGTCAATGCCCCGTAAAACAAAAATGACATATATACGATACTTAACAGTTAATTAATACTTTTTTAAAGTCTATAACCCCAGATGACGTAAGACGTAAGACGAATAGGGGATTGACAACGTTATATCGTCAATATGTTATACTGGTCAAGTAATGTATCAAACTGACACAAGAGAAAAATCGGCGATTTTGACCGAGATTGTTAGATACACAAACCAGTGGGATAGACGAAATTGTAACATTTTGGCCATATGAGAAGAAAGAAATATTCGTGTATAAACATTTCCTTAAATGTTTTATTAACAACGGAAGAGATTAAGAATAATTATGACTCTTTGTTCATAGCTTTCGAGGTGAAAAATAACCTTCCTAAAGGTCCCTCGTTTTTATAAAATAAACGTTTAGTTATGACTAGAATATAAAATGTGGCAGACACATTGTCTTTATTCAGGGCAAGCTAATAATCCTAGTAGTTAACCCATCTTCACAGGGAACTAAATGTTATATATTAGTTGCTTGCAGAATAAAAACAAATCAACGATTCACGTTAAGTAGAATATGATTTTAATTTTGGACAAGGTGAAGCCCAGCATATAAGTTTTCATAGCATATAATGAAATAAAAAATAAATAAATTAAAGCTAACAAACAATTTAAATATAACTGACAATAAGGTCAGTGATTTTCGCCACATGGTGAACCTAGCTGCGAAATTTTAGCCTCAATAAGGCTAGCACAATGTATACATGATTTAACTCAATTATTGAATAGTATCTCTTGTGTAAGATATATTTAAGTGAAAGGCTATCCCAAACCACCAAAATCACTATAATATTATAAACGTGATACTATTATTTTGGTAGCAAATATCCTCACGTGACACATTTCGCAAAATACAGCTTCGAAAACAGTTGTTAATTTGACAAACTACACAACTGGAAGCATTACATGCGCAAGAGAAATTTTGTAATATATATATTTATATATATTCATACGAGTCTAAGCTCTTAAAAAAGTAACATAAAAGAATGAAAGGCGACAGGCTTTGTACAATTCAACAAACAATTTGATTTCTACGAAAACAAAATATAAATGAGAACAAAAAAAATGTTCGCAATCGAATAAAATCCCAATATAATTAAAAAAAGCATTTAAAACTGTGTTAAACTCATACGCAAATATGTGCAGGTTTGCATTATTGCACTCTATTGAGCAACATTTCAATCAAAAAATCATTCTCCGACCACCTGACTGCCTGAGATAATTGAAAAGATGTTTCAAGAGTTCGCTTTGTCATACAGTATCAGTAACAATGCAGTTTATTGCTCCAATTTTCCAGATCATGGAGTAATGATAATCGTGTGCTGCGATTAATAGATTCAATCGATTAATAGATTCAATCGATTAATAGATTCAATCGATTAATAGATTCAATCGATTTCTACCTAGTGTTCCAGTCCTTGTATGTGTTATTCTGCTGACGCATGTCATAATTACTTTTAAGCAGCATTTTCAATTCAACTCTTCATTTGTTAATTTTACTCACATTTTGTTTTCAAATATAAATTTAACACAGCTACAGGCATCCGTTGTAACGAAAATGCCTTTTCATTACTATATTCACACATTGAATGATACGTTAACCTTAAAACGTGCATGTTTGCATCATATTAACCCTTGTGAGAGTTAAATTTAAATTTCATGATTAACACAAAATTATTTAATTGCAAGTTCATTTTAAAAATAAGTAGACCGTGCATAGCCTTTGAGCTTATTCACTATACCTTAGCCCGTATGAACACTACATCTCTCTCTCTAACATTTCAGTATTCGACCACCTTATGTAAAAGTGATATCTTAAATTTTGGCAAATATCATTATGTGGTGATCAGAGTAACTTGATGCATAATATTTTTAAACTACTTTAAGAAGAATTTGCTGGCAAAATTTCCACTGCATTATTTGGACTATGAAGTATTTTATAACACGGTGATTTCTCTACGAATGATAAACGATGAAGTTTTTGATGGTTCAGACTGAATTAGAACGTATTGATGCTCATAAGTTTACTTTCATTTGAAACATTTTAATGAATGAATTAATGATGAATTTATTCTTTTAAATTTCCAGCTTCTCGCTGTGTTTGAGCCAAACATTTACAAATGTATTTCTGAGAGTTCCCTCTGAAATATAAATTTGTAAATGTTAATGTGTTGTAGTAGCAACGACTATTGAAAGGAAATGAGGAGATGCTATCTCAAACTTGAACTGATATTGTAAGGAAAGGAATATGACCTGTTTAATTAGGCATTCCGTTGCAAAAACGAATAAACAAAATCCATCTAACAAAAACGTTAACACCATCGAATAAACATCAAGCAGGAACCTTCTTTGCAATATTCACATTTGTTCAGGACTTCTAAAACAGCTATAGTCAATATTCCGAAAATTGACTTTAAAGATGAAGAAGAAAAAAAACATTTTCTTAATATTCTCATAACATTACACTTTCTACTAACATTTCTCAAATATAATGTTAAGAATTAAATAATCATTTGAAATTCATGCAATATTCGCTCTACTCAAACATCAATAAGGTTATCTTCACTTGTAAGACTATATACAAGACTCCTCAGTAACTTTGACCAATATGGCATCAGGGGTAACACCCAGAAATGGATCAGAGACTTCCTATGAGACAGCTCGCAGAGATATATAGTAGATGGATCAACATCAGAACCAGCACCAGTCGTTAGAGGGGTACTTTAACGGTATGTTTTTGGGTCATATACTCTTCCTGGTGTTCATCAATGATCTACCTGTGAGCGTCAAATCTAACAAGATACTTTTTGCAGATGACTATAGTCTACCGGGAAATAAATGATTCCATGGACTGTGAGATCCACCCAGAAAAAACGCAGCATCCTAAGAGTTTACAGGAATAAATCACCAATATTTTCCGAATATACTATTAAGGAGCACAAGTTAGCTAGCCAGTGAGCACGCAACAAATCATCTCGGGGTTGAATTGTCTAGAGACCTCTCTTGGAAAAGGCACATAGACAAGATAGTGAAAAAAGGGAACTGTAACCATGGTTTCCTGCCCCGCAACCTCCAAATCACAATGAAGAAGTAAAAGGTGCGTCATATTTCACTCTGGTTCGACCATGTCTTGCGTATTGCTCTACTTTGTGGAAACCACATAATAAAGATCTAATAAATAAGATATAGATGGTTCAGACGAGAGCTGCTAGATTCTCCACAAATAAATATTGTAACACTAGCAGTGTCAGTGCAATGTTGAACCATCCCCAGTGGGAATCACTCTAATCCAAGCGAGCCAAGGCCCATATGACCATGACGTACAAGACTGCGAACAGCCTAATGGAAATAACAGCGAACAAATACCTGTCCCTGGCATGTAGCCAATCTAGGGCAAACCACAGGAAAAAAATTCCTGTTAAACTCAGCATCAACAAATTGTTTCAAGTTCAGCTTCTTCCCACGTACAATAGGAACTTGGAACAAATTACCATTAACTATTGCAGAAGTTCCTGACTTGGTGTCTCACAAGCAGGAGCTTTGCAAAATCACATTCTAAGGAACTAGTCAGCTACAAGCAAAATCTAGTGATTCTCTGGGCTATACTGGTTGAGATTCCATATCTCATTGCCGCTACGGTAGCTTGATTGGTCATGCTATGAAGGCACGAAAACGTACACCGACACTCCTTTATATATTTCTGCCTTTCCTACCATTACTCTGCTGACTGTCCTATCACGTCCAGCTTTACTTTACATTTGACCACGCACCACCCGTTGCTAAACAGCCAAGTGTGACTGCGTCAACGTATTTATAGATAGATAAACTAATGCTTACTTCATACGTCGATTTAACATAATCATTGCGATGGGACGCTACCTAATGATGTCACTTTTACATAGGGACATCGTAGCGCCATGAACTAAACGAAAGTATTTGAACTTAAATGTACGTAATTGTGAATTATATTATTAAATAATAAAAGGACAAGTTCTTGTATAGTTTTAATAGTTGCAATAACAGTCATTTAAATATAAACAAACAAAATATCATCGACAAATATTAGAGATCTTTGAAACGTTTCAACCGTTTACGTCGTATATAGGCCGCTCTGGCTTTAACTAGGCAAAAACATGTATTATATCAATAACTGTTTCTCGCTTAGAAAGCCACTCAGAAGTATATCAGTTCCTGTGTGTATTGGATACTAAGGTTTATGTGATCTTCACATTGTCTTACTTTCATGAACCTTGTGTATACTCATTCAAATTTTGTCTTAACGGTGCTTATTGTTAGCTCTCTTTTCCCCGTACTTTTTCTATTGAACTTTCATGTAAACTGTGTGCGATTACAGAATGGCCATTGAGAATAAGAGTGTAGTAAGATAGATAACACAAGGTAGAATGACTGCAATGGGAGATTATATTAACTAAAATACTCCGGACTTAAAGATGCTTTAAATCTACGTGTTATCAATGATTTCGAATTTAAGACAGCACATTATTTCATATTCAAATAAGAATCATCCGAGCTCGTGTTATCGTTCGGACTCAAACAAAAGTTAACATAAACCGAGAAAACAAGAAATAAAAGCAAAGATTTAAAACTGTAGACATGTTCCAGTAAACCAAATAATATAATTATTCTTATTACTGGAACATGTTCGTTCCATGTTTGCCTGAGTTTTCAACTTCTACTTAATTGTGAGTCACCTTGTGGTTATGAGCACCATCTACACCGACGATATCTTTTCCTTGTCTATACATTTTTCGGATGGATAGACGCTTCGTATGTTTTTGTTTCGGTAAGGTACATATAGTAGCACAGGCAACTGTTAAAACTCGCTGGCTAATTACAGCTTTCTGATAGCGATGAATGTGAAATCAGTTTTAAGTTTAAGTTATAATGAGATGCGTTCACCAAAAGTCGCTGAATGAAGAAGTCAACAAGAAAAAGAAAAACATTATTAGAGAAGGGTAAAGATAATGTCTGAGGAAATATGAAGTAGGCAGAATATTTAACTGTAATGTAAACAGTGTGCACATAATGATTGCTGAAAATAAGAGTGTATTCAGATAGATAACTTAAGTTCGAAACAACAGTACATTTTACTTAGGGATACATACTCATCTAAGAGCTGTGGATAAAAACAAACCAACCCATGGTATGCTTAGTGATATAGAATTCATTTAATTTAAGTTAAATAATCAAACATTATAGACGCGATAGTCGTTGTATTATCAACCGATTTCTATTGAAGACCGCGTTCATTCACATTAAAATAAAATAGCCGAAACGGAGTTAACAAAATGCTTTCATAACAATCGTTCGAGCAATCTTTCTAAAGCAAATAGAAGTTAACATGAAACAAAAACAACGAAAGTAAAACAATAAATATAATAATGTAAAATGAGTTTGGGAAATGTCAGTCGTAAGAATCGCCTGAGGTACTGTTTTCGTTCTGACTCAAACAGAAGTTAACATAAACCAAGAAAACAAGAAACAAAAGCTAAGATTTAAAACTGCAAACATGTTCCAGTAAACAAATAATATATTTATCCTTATCAAATGCTCGCAAAGAAAATATAACCACATAAAAAAAAGAAAAACTAATGAGGAGACAACTACATCAGTGAGCAATAATTCCTCTTTTCAACTTAATGTCCGTACTTTCAACATTTCTTTCTATCAGCACTGGTTTGACTATTCTTTGTCTGTCTCTCCATTCATTTTCAGATATTGAAAATATATTGCATTTTAACACTTCTTTCCTTTCTTCATCGACTCAGACAACTTATTTTAATTAATTTCACCATTTCCTATTTCTTCATAAGAATTCCAATACCTTTCGAATAACTGAATGACATTAGCAGGTGGCACAAACTTGTGGGCCAAAGTTCGTTTGATATGATGTGCGAAATCACACTCATCTCGCTAACGTCCAGATAAATCCGACTGCAATGTTAGCCAAACGCACTGACCAAAGTGAAACAAAACTGTTCGTTTCATGTTTGCCTGAGTTTTTTTACCTTCTACTTAACTGTGAGTCACCGTGTGGTTATGAGCACCATCTAAACCGACGATATCTTCTCCTTGTCTATACATTTTTCGGACGGACAGACGCACCGTATGTTTTAGTTTCAGTAAGGTACATATAGTAGCACAAGCAACTATTTAAACTCTCTGGCTAATTACAACTTTCAGTTATATTGAGATGCGCCCACCAAACGTCGCTGAATGAAGAAGTCAACAAGAAAAAGATAAGCATTATTAGAGAAGGGTAACGATAATGTTTGAGGATATATGAAGTAGGCCAGAATATTTAACTTTAATGTAAACTGTGTGCACAGAATAATTGTTGAAAATAAGTGTGTATTCAGATAGATAACTTAAGGTCGAAATATTGTAACGCGTGACTGTGTTAACTCCCTTACTCCATTTCAAAACATAAATGCATGTATGTAACAACAGTACATTTTACTTGGGGATACATACTCACCTAAGAGCTGTGGATAAAAATAAACCAACCCATGCTTTGCTCAGTGATATAGAATTTATTTAATTTAAGTTAAATAATCAAACAATAAAGACACGATAGTCATTGTGTTATCAACCGATTTATATTGTAGACCGCGTTTATTCACATTAAAATACTCTGTCCGAAACGGAGTTAACAAAATTCTTTCATAACAATCGTTCGAACAATCTTTCTGAAACAAATACAGGTTAATATGAAACAAACAAAAAACAGAAAACAAAGATTGAGCACCTGTAGAGCTGTTGTAATGCATCAATGAATATATTCATCCTGGCTCAACGCTGGGATAGATGAAATGGAGCACAGTCAAAGAAGAAAGAAACTGTTTCGGACGACAAGTACAGTAATCTTCAACAAATCACCTTTTCAGCTTAATGTCCTGTCTCTCTCTCTCTCTCTCTCTCTCTTAGCACTTGCATGACTATTATATTAAAATGTAAGCCCAATCAGAAGACATTAAAATTATAAAACTTAGATACAAAGCCTTCGCCTGTCGTATCGCTACAATGACTGCAGTGTGGCAGTATATAGTAATGTATAGCGCTGGAGCATCATGTCCCATCCAGTCATATTATACCGACACAAGGCCGACCAGCCCTATCACTGGCCTCTTAATGCTGAGCACCTAGCGAGGCATCTGTTAGTACCATTTTTATAAGTCTTTGGAATGACTCGGCTGGGGTTCGATACCGCAACCTCCAGCATCCGAGTTGGACGCTGTAATCACCGGAGCAGTCTAAAGCCCCGCAGGGACTTTGAATGATATAACAATCCTTACATTTGTATGAATGTTCATTTTTGCATCATCATAGCATAAAGGGAAATTTAACATGGGAGATGGATATGACATAGACAACAGACAACAGACTAAACACTGATACAACAAATTAAAATTTTTGGGGAGTTAGGCAAGAAAGTCAATTTCTTTTCGAGATATAGGAGGGGACCTGAAAAGGGCCTTTGACTTCTTCTTATATTTTCTCCATTTCTTCATCCATCCCCAGAGTTTTCCCAAAATTTCTTTCTTCTTCCTCTTTTCATTTTCTGGTAACCAGTCAGGATGATCCATGGACCTAAACTTCTCCTGTATCTTGATCCAATTCTGATTGAGTTTGTCAAAGGCCTCTTTCTTTTTCATTTTTTCCTTATCCTGTCTTTCTTGATTCCACTTTTCTTTAATCTTCTCCACTTCTAACTTAATCACCTTTCTTATTAAATCTTCACTTTTTTCAGTTCATCCATACCACTCTTCACATAAAATAACTCTGTCCAATACACTATATGGTCTAGGAAGCACCGAACTTGGATGACATGATCCAGTGCTTCCTTCAAACTTCCCACTCTAACGAAAGGCTGGGCAATTAATCCTCTCAACTTATTAACTTATTCTAATATCATCCCTTCTATTAGATTCCTGGCTACCTTTAGACCTTTGACTTGACTGGTTACCAAGTCTTTGGTATCTCCATACCTCCATTCCTTTTCTATCCTTTCTATAACATATTCTCCATCCATCATCCAGAAATAGATATCTCTCAATTGATTGTATAAAGCAGACACTCGTGCCATCTTGTCTCGGTTATTCCGTAGAATGGCGCGAATGACGAGCGCTATGAGTTTTACAGATAAAGCAAGGACGTGAAGGAAAACATCCCCTACTTTTCTCATGTTATCTACTATCCACACACACACACACACACACACTCACAGAGAGAGAGAGAGAGGTAGGGAGATAAATAACTAATCACAATATACTATCCACACACGCGGAGAAGCCAAATCAAACCCAAAATATAATATCCACACACCCGAAGCAGCATAAACATAACCAAAATATACTATCCGCACACGTAAAGCAGCAAAAAGAAAACCACAGTATACTACTCACACAAAGGAAGCAACAAAAAACATAACCATTATCTACTATCCACACACTCGAAGCAGCAAAAAAAAATAATAAAAAAATACCATCACTCTCTACTATTCACACATACGTTCACGAGAGCTTACAAACCCCAATAATCTACTATCCACACAAAGGTACGTGAGGGCTTACAAACACAAACACCGTACGCCACATTCACCCATTGCCAAATTTAATAATATCTCTTTTCTAGAGCTTTGGTTAGCAGTGAAAAAGGGCTATTTGTTTGAACTCCAAATGCACCTGGCTAATGCTGGCATCTCCCAGGTCTCGCACCACACACTCATCTCCTGCTCCAATCGTACTCCCATTTGACTCTAATAGATGGGCTGGATGGTTAGCCTCAGCACCCCAATCTTCAGTTACTGGGATTCTGAAAGTTTCCATTCCTCTGTGCCACAACCGTGGATGTCGAATTTGTCGTACAACTATTGGTTGAAGCATCCTTGCCTCCTGTGTACGCTGTGGTTGTTGTTGTTGTTGTGGCTTTTGTGGTTGCGGTTGTTGTGCTGGTGACGGTGCTACCTGTGGAAGTGTCCTCAACACAGTCTTAATCAGACACATAGCTCCCATCATAGGATGAGGCAAGATCGTTCTCTTTTTTTTCCTCCTCTTCTTTGTTCTTCCTCTTCTCCTCTTCTTCCTCTATCGTTGCTTCGTCTGCTAAGGCCTCCATGGCCAGCTCGCCCAACAGATGTTCCATAAGTTTTGTTAGTCTGGTGTTCATTCTTTACTGTTGACAGGTCAACGATGGGTAGCCAAACTGCCGAGCTTTTTCAATTTATACTTAAAGCACGGACGTGAAGGAAAACATCCCCTAATACCCAAATCTTAAATTGCCTAGATGATTACCAAAAGTGCGTAGACCTAAAAGAAACACTCACTTTTTCACTGACCATCATTATTTTAGATTTTTTGACGGAAACGAAGGAGGTAAAGTCACATTTTCTAACCAAGATAAGGAAATCATGTGCATATAGACGCACTTCTAATATTATTTTTTTTTCTAAGATATCATAGGCAATGAATTGTTATTTCTGTTCGAGAGTATGGGGTAGCCCTGAAAAAGGCTGTTTTTTGTGTGAACAAGGAGCTATGGCAATCTTTTAGGTTCTAAGATTGCGGCCTCCTCTGACAACAGACTTTCTCACATGATAAGGTGTGCTTCTTCGGAAAGAGAAGGATAACTCTTTGGTGTCGACACGACAATCGAGAAAACCTCTGTCAGGTTCATGTTGCTGCTGTTGCTGTTGTTGCTGTCTCTGTTATCTCTGCCTTTTCTGAAGTCTGTACTTCTCCGTCCAGTCTTCTTTCTTCCTGTTAATTTCTTCTCTGAAGAGCTCTTCTATCAGGTCTTCAGTGACTTTTACATTCTAGCACTCTATATCTCTTCAGGCTTCGGTATCAGACTTTGTCTGACACGATGCAAATTCACGTAGGCTTCGTTCAACTTGGCTAATCTTGAGCACATCTTCTTTAGGAGGATGAGTCTACAATGGATGGTCAGACTGGATACTACCATTTTTTTTATTGTAAAAGCGCGGACGTGAAGGAAAACATCCCTACACGGTTTTCGAGTCGAAACGCTAAATTAGTGTGATGTGAGTGATAGAGAGAAGCCAAGGAGCATGAATCATGATATTTATAGCAAAACAAACGACAAAAGCATTTTTTTTAAAACACAACATTTTTATTCAAATATCTCAAAACTAACAAGTAACAAATTGTTTCAACATTAACCATTCAATTTAATTAACAAACATTTTTTACAAATATTTTGGACATGGCTGACAACGTTGTGAATGAAATTGTGATTTCACTGTTGGAAGTCATTGGGCCATTGATGTACACTACGTTTCCTAGCTAAAGACAAAATATAAGTATAATGACCACAAAACCATCGATCTACTTTCTCATCGTTTCTAGAAGAATGACGATCAAAATAAGTCAATACATGTTCTAAAAAATATCCCATGCTGCAATGATGCAGAAAATACACACAATATTGCTCACACACCAAGGAATCTGTGCCTTGTAATTTCACATTATTGAATCGTGTGGTCTGGGCATTTCTTCTCATAAAGTCAATGATATCCTCTTCCTAAGGGGGCAATCCATACGAATCGATATATTCCACACATCCTTCTTGAGGAAATTAGACGGCTACCCAGTGGGTTCCTGGGAGATGACTGTCGTCCGTGTTGATCAAATAAGCTTGATGGTCTTGATGTTTGCGATGAGGGAGTTGATCTTTAGCACATACGACAGGATTTCAAGAAGCAGTGTACGAACTGTGATTCAAAAGATAGTAATGTTCCCAGGTATCCATTTTTTGTGTTGTTTTTTGTCTTCACAGGTGACAAAACGTGATCAATTCAATCCTGACTTTCTCTTGGAAAATGTCAGACAAGTAAATGGGTATTAGCTCCGACTTCGTACCCTGGTCCAAGAGAGTTTCGATGCGACGGATCTCCAGAAGCGTTAATGGAGGACAAGAATGTTCACGCAAGCCTTTATACCACTGATGGAACACAAATTCTTCCGAGATGAGACTCCAAGTTTTTTCCACATATTTGTCAAATTTTTCTTCTTGACTCAGCATCAGACATTTATGGTGTTGAATTTGACTGTGATGATCATTTTGACATCCTTAGCAATCTTTCTTGATCAATTCCTTAATTTTATCTCCCAGGACTGTAGCAAAACAGGAGACTAAATGTGCTTCTTGTTCTGGCCATCGGGACTTCATCATGATGACTTTTTCGTCTTTGTCTTGGGGTTCTCCTTCCACAGACTCATCACATTCCATGTCCAAAGAATTTCTACTATATAAACTTTGATAAAGGTCTTCCATGGCTTATAATAGTCAAGAATGAATTTCTCAAATTTTTTATTTATATGGTATTGTCAAATTCTGCATACAGGATGACGTTCACCGTCTCTGTTAGATTTAAAGCAAACTGAATTTCCACACGAATCTGGCCGGATTTTATAGGGTGGAAATGTCCCTCGTCGCTGCCTTGGTCTGGAGTGAAATCAAAACCCCACAAAGCATAGCCTCCTGCATAATCCTCGTACGTAATGCCGTGACTGGTGTTAGTTCTTAATTGTACCGTAGCTTCGTACAGGGACAAGTACGACCTCAAGTAATTCTTCTTGTCAAAGTCAGGCTCGAAAGGTCGAGTACACAAGGTCTTGCCATCGCGACTGACTTCATTATCTTGGACACGCCAAACTGTTGAAAGTGGAATGGATTTTGATTGTGGACTCCGTTGAAGGCTATATTCTCGACCATACCAAGGAATAAACGTTTGGGTAACTGTCCTTGGAACAGATGATCTTCGATCATGGATCGCTGTCCAGTGGGAATATTGGATAATTGGTGGTCGTTCTGCCCAAAGTGTGACTGATGTCGTTTCCCACTTTAGGTAACACTTCCATGCGTCGTACGTAGAGTCTGGCTTCTTGGATGATGGTTTTGTAATCGGTACTGTCAGCCATTAAATGGAAAGCGGTACTGCTGCGATTCAGTCTCACGCGGACATTCACCCCGTTCAGCAAATACTATTCTTGCAACCACATGTCCAAATGGAAGCGATCCATTAGTTCTAAACTCTTTCCCTCTTTGATTTTGTCTCCTCGTTCTACAAATCCATCATTGTGTGCTTTGGTTGTATTAATTTCGGTTTCGTCAAACTCGCCCGCATCGTCAGGTTCCCGTACCACACAGGTATTGAGATGAGGGTTCTTGGCGTCTATTCCGTACGTCAAGAAATTTTCCAGGTAGGCACGATAAGGGTAAGTATCCATGCTGCTACTGATTAGTTTGTTATTCAAGTACAAGTCCACTCCACTGAACAAGGAATGCATGAAATTGTTGACGGGAGCTACTTTGTCGTCACCGTCTATAGCACATCCAGTCTTACCTAAAACTTTGACTTTCAAATACAAGTAACTACTGTTCAGATCGATGTAATCCTCGGGCTGTCCTTTGATTTCAAACTCGATGGGAGCATAATCTGTCATTGAGGAGACGGGACGAAATTCCACCCATTGGGATTCTTGCATCGTCATCATGGTAAGTGGCATGGCAAACAGATATAGTTCCGACTTGGAACAGGCGCAAAACTCTTGGTGCACCATTTTTCTGTTTCTCAATAATTTAATAATCAAAAACGTCTAAGTCTCGAACTGTTCTTCTTTTCTCTGTCTTTCTAGCTTTAGATGTGTGAAGTCTTGTGAAGGGGTGTTTTCTTCGTCGTCTCTTTCCGCCTTGTCCTTTCTGTGGCTTCAGAGAAGCGGGAATTCGGTATTGTTCGGGCATTTATATGTGTTTCTCGTCGGCCCAAAATGTTTTTGCCCGTTTGCAACAAGACATTTTTGCCTGCTCTCAAGAAGGCTTCTTTAAGGTTTTGTTTGTCGATGATGACATTTTGGAGAAATTCTTTACCTTGTGTCAATGCGGCATCTTTCAAGGCGAGCGATGCTCGTGTCACAATTAGTTTCAACACGGGGGCTACCGAACGAAAGGCTGATTTCAACATATCTCCTAAACCGTGTCCTCGCTGTCAAGCAACACATCGGGACACTGGATATATGACTTACGAGTCGTTAGAGGACCGTTTTCGAAAATGGAGTTTCACCGTGACTTTCCCTTTGGTGAACGGAATATTTTGTTCCAGATCTCCTTTTATACCAATGTTGACATTGTCCAAATAAGACTTGCTGACGGGCAAATAGTGAGGATATACAAATTCAAGGTGAACGTGCTAACTGTTTCCACCATCCTCGTCAGCGACCGTGGTAAAATCCACTTTGAAAGGAATGAGACGCAGTAACAGTACGTAGGTGTGTCCCACCACGGTATACTCCACCACATCGGAATACACAAAGATCAAATTCAGTCCTTGTTTCAATTCTACCGGGGAACGAAATAATTTGGCAAAAGAATCCTTGTCGGAAATGACTGGCAAATCGTTTTTCTTGATCATTTTCATCCTCATTTCCATGTCCCCGCCCAAGATGTCAAACAATACAGGACAAAATAAAATGGACAACACCTTGCTCCCCTCAGGAAATTTCATCAGGAGGCGACGAGCTACTTTATGGTACTCAAGGGTGACACTTTGTCTGACATTCTTCAGAGCTTTAAGAAACACGACATTAAACCTGGATGCAATGGTGCTCACCAAATGGTGTCCGCTAAAATAATAGTCTGGAGGAACGAACAAGTGATAGATCGACTTTTGAGTTTCTGAGTTATGTGTTTTCTTATCATATTTTACATTGGTATTCAAGAACTGTTGCATTTGCTCGTCATGAACTTCCACTGAAAAAAAATTTTTATTGGGAAGGACATTGAGGACTTGGGTCGGGTTAATGATTCCTATTAAAGCTACTTCCCAATGGGCTTCGTGATCTAATTGGGTGGCCTGAAGTAATTTGGCCGTGTAATAGCACAAAGTGTTATTTGGAAACACCTCCATGGAACTGTCACTGGATAAGATTAAGTTAAATTGGTGATGGTTGCTCATAATTCCAGAGTTCTGTGGCTGTCCGAGGGGTTACTGGAAGTCAGAGGAGTGTGTCCACCCAAAATTGGGTTGTTGTTGTTGGAGTGGTGACTGACACTGGTACTGGACACAAGATCCCCAATGTTCCCGTTCGAGGTGAATGTCAGGGAGGAATTGGGAAGCAGGTAACCGATGCAACTGCTCAATAAAATGGTCCACAATTGTTTGTCTCCTTCTTTCAAACTCAAATTGGCGATGGCCGCACCGATGACACAATACACCACAAATATTTGGCAGATAAAGACGATTTGCGTTTTAGGCACACTTTCTCCACACCAAACCCATTAGGGTTGCTTTTGTAAATCTTGCAGAGAAACACATGGTAAATGAGCAGTGGTAGCACTAGCTGAGGCTGTGTGAAATGGCATGACGGTCAATTCTTTTTATAGTTAATGACTTGCGAAGCGTCGATCCAAGAGACGAGACTGGGTGGATATCCTTTCCAACGTATTTTGACTTCTTTGACACATCGTTTGCTCACTTTACAGGTTATGCGTTTGAGAATGCTTTCGATGTCGTACACGTCGTCTTCTTTTTTGGTGACACGTTGTAACTCAGGCAAATCAAACGTTCCTTTTAACACTTCTCCGTTCATGTCTTCCAATTTATAGACGGCAAGATGATGACCATGCACTCGTCCAGTGACAAGAAACAATTCAGTCGTCCATTTAGGTAAGTAAGCTTTGTCAAAAGTGCGTTTGGTTTTGCCAATGCTCACCCAATCTCCTACGGTCGACACTTCACCTTTCTTGGGGACAGCCTCCATCGGGGACGTATCAAACAGGCGATCAGAAACCAGCACTTCGTTGTCGGGAGTCACCTCTTGCGGGGCACGTCCAATGCTTCGATGGTAAAATTGGCTGTACACTTGCACCAGGTGCGGTGGTACTAGGACAAAATGGTAGCGGACAAAATGGTACGGACAAAATGGTATGGATAAAATGTTAAGTGGACATAATGATATTGGACAAATTGGTATGGATAAAATGGTGCGGACATAATGGTACAAATAAAATAGTATGGGATAAATTGGTACTTGGATTAATTGGTATAGAGAAAATGGTATGGTTAAAATGTTGCAGACAAAATGGTATGGGACAAAACAGGATAAAATGGTACATATATTAGAATTTCGATTGCTAATGAAAATAATAATTACCTAAAATCATAATAAAATTTAATTTTTATACACATATTAAAATATTCACGCGTCCATAGCCTAACTGAAAAAGATACCAATACAAATGATTTTTATTAATTTCGTGTAACTTCGGAAATATTAATTGTATTTTATTTATTAAAAAAATAAAGTGAAACTGCAAATAACTTATGTCGAATCTTTCAAAATGCAACGATACCAAATAGTATTTCAATGCAGTTTTAATGACTGTTTTTCTTTTACATACGCTTAATTGTTGGTGTCCCGTCGTTTGCGCGCATGTCAAAAACGTGCCGACAATATATTGCAGCAATTGTGACATTTGCGATTAGCGGAAAAGTGACACACTAGAAAGCCTGGTAAGACTTACGAGACCTGTGTATATTGCGTATATTTGGTGACGGTCTGCCGTGCAAAATTTTCATAACTCTTACGAGTGACATTTTCTGAACTGCGCGAGTTGAACCTAAAATATAGTTAATCTGGTGTCAGACAAAGCTGACAGTTTAGAGCAGAATAAACTAAATTGCAGTCCGAGTTACAACAGTATTGTAAGGCATGTAGAATTTATCGATCAAAGTATCAAAGTGAACTTTAAGAGAACTTTATTGTCTTGATTATTTATATTTGAAACTTGTAAAAAAATTATCATGTTAGAATATGTTACTTCTCATAAAGGGACTCGCATGCTTGCATTTCAAGGTTATTTATTTAACAAGAACACCTATGGCAGTGATGGCAAGGAGCTCTGGCGTTGTGAAAGAAGAACGTGCAAGGCACGAATTCATACACAAGCGAATGTAATCGTTCTTGACGTTGGAGTTCATAATCACACGGTAAGTCGAGGCTGAAACAGCTCGTGCCAACATGAAAAGGAGAGCAGAAACAACCGAAGAAGCAACACGGTCGATTGTTCACAATGGATTGCTGAGTTTTGCAGTTGCAGCCGCTCATCTATTTCCAAAACGAGCAACCTTATCACGAGATGCACGAAGACATCGTCAAATGGCTGGACCGAATGATCAACAAGACATTATGGTTTATTCTCAGACACAGAGCAACCATCCATTCATCCGTGTCAACCGAGATAACATGATCATTTTTGCAGCCGACGATGATCTGGATTTCCTTTCGATATGCCAACATTGGTTTGCCAATGGCACATTTCGAGTCAGCCCGAGTGGATACGATCAACTCTACACGATACATGGCTTTTTCAATGGCGAAGTTTTTCCTGCAGTGTATGCATTGCTATCCGAAAAAAAACGAACAAGCATATCAACATCTCCTTCAAGAAATTCTCACCTTTCACGCCGGTTTAGATCCAGTTACTGTTTTATTTGATTTTGCATTGGCAGCAATTAGAGCTTTTCAGAATATATTTCCGATGACAACAGTAACTGGATGTATGTTTCACTTCGCTCTGTGAGTCTGGAGGAAACTGCAATCAGAAGGTTTTTCAGAACGTTATAGAGATGAACCTGATATCGCGCTTCTTGTCAAGCGTCCTCTTGCTCTAGCATTTATGCCAACAGACAGCGTCATAGAAGTCTTCGAAATTCTGACCGCAGATCCAGCATACCGAAAAATTGAAGTAATATGTGATTACATGGAGGACAACTTCATCGGAAGACCAAGGAGAGGAAGAAGAGGTACACCGAGATTCGCAATTCAATTGTGGAACCAATATTCTAGATGCATCGATAACCTACCTCGCAGCAACAATGCACTCGAGGGTTGGCACAATGCTTTTAACAACGTTGTTGGTTTTGCCCATCCGACCGTCACAAAATTGTCGCGAAAACTAAAACAGGATCAGCATGGCACTCAACTTCAGCATCGGCAAATGGAACTGGGAACAACAACCGGAAAGAAGAAGAAAACATAGATTCGCATCTACGAAGCACTTCACACCATATTGGTGGATTACAATAACCGAGATCCGGTTACATATTTGGGAGATATTGCAAGAATGCTCAATATAATTGTTATCTGACTGCGACTAGGTTAAAAAGTTCGACCTCAGATGATAAATTCTATTCGAGTATGCCTTGGATGTGTGACATATTTTAGTTAATTTTTTCTATTTCTAAATTATATTGTATAATAGTCAGAGGTTTTGTACTTGTCTTTTGTCATGTAGCTTTGTAGTTTGCGCTTTATTTTTCTTGAATTGCTTTTTTATTTTAAAATTGCTTTTATAGGTAATTATTAGACATCATCCATGGTCAGTTCACAATAGCAGCCTATTAATGTAATTTAGTAAAAACGTGTCTGTTTTTTTTTAATTTCGTATTAATAAAATTGTAGTCGTACCATTTTGTCTGTACCATTTAATCCTAGTACCATTTTGTCCCATACCATTTTGTCCGTTCCATTTTGTCGGCACCATTTTATCCATACCAATTTGTCCAGTACCATAATGTCCTCTTAACATTTTGTCCATACCATTTTGTCAGTACCATTTTGTCTGCTACCATTTTGTCCGGCCACCGGTACGGTAAGATATCGATGTACATCAGAGTGTGGTGATGCGTAAAATATTTCCACATGCATTCTTTCAAGGTACGTTGAAAACGTTCCACGATGCTGGATTTGGTTTCAGGATTCTCGGTGGTATAAAAATGAATGTCACGTTTCTTTAATCCTTTTTGGAAAGCTTGGTTCAGAAATTCGGTACCTTTGTCCATTTGCCATCGAAGAGGGTGACGACCACTTTGTGTCAACACCCGTTGCAGGGCTGGCACTAACTCTTTGCTCGATTTGGAAGTCAATGGTACGACCCATGCAAATTTGGAAAAGACGTCGATGACAAAAAAACAAACATTTGTAGCCGCGATTGTAGGTGGTCAAATGAGAGACATCGGCTGTATCGGCATGCCATTGATGATCGGTGCCGTCCACTTGGGTGCAACTTCTGGAAAACGTGCGTCAAATTGGTTCGTGTAAAGTGTAGGTAGCTTGTTCTTGTAACCATTGTTGCACTTGAGGTAAACGGAGACTTTTCAGTCGAGTTTAGGCACCACGATACAAGTTTTGAACTCCTCCGTAACCTGCAGGATGGGATGGATCGTAGTAAATGCTGGCTAACACCTTCTCCATTTTTTTGTTTGTTCATAAGGCAACCACTCTTTGATGATGCTACTCTTTTTCTCGTGTGGTATTTTCTTGGTTTGTAATGCTTTGCGTATCCGGCCAGCGATAGGTGTCAAGGAGGAGAATGTCTGAACAGGGGTCATCGGTTCTTGTTTCACTTGTGTCTTCACCTTCTTTTTCTCCTCTGATGAAGAAGGGGTAGTCATGATCTTTTTAATCCATCCAATTCTGGAAGTAGGTGGTGTTGTTAACTTGCGTACTTTTTCTGGCGAAGTTTAAAACCCTTGTTCTTCTCCTTTTTCTATCTTGGTCACTGGCAGTAGTCGTGGTGGTAGTGGTGGTGGTGCTGAACTTTTCATCAAGGTCTTAAAATCTTTCAGAGGGGGTAGAGCTGTTTCGTCTGAATCTTTCTGGTGAAAGAGTTGCATTCGTTGCACGAGTTGACCGTACTTTTGCGATTATTCTGTTTCGGACAAATCTTGGCGATCCATCAATGACTGCAATTTGTGTTGTAACTGGAACATCTTGGTGAAATTGGGATTGGGAGGCAAATGCTGGGTCCACTGTTCTTGCCAACGATGGTATCCCATCCATCAGTATCCCATCCATCATTTGTAAAGAACCACAGCTGGTTTTCGTCCATCCATTCGATGTCAAGGGTTACGTCTGAGATCTTGGGACTTCAGAGGTCCTTTTTATCTTGTTCCCACGAGTCCTCCCAACATGGTTCCCAAGACTCCTTTCAGCAGAGGTCCTAACAAGAGTGGTAAAATTACTCCACGTTGAACCAACATCTTCTTCTTTTGACGAATGGGGATTCTCTTTTGAACCATTTGGCAAAGAACGTGACGATGTTTGCCTAAGCATTGTTTCTGGTGTTTGGACAAAGGGATCGTGCCTTTCAAAACGTTCATACAACATTCGCACACGGTATCGATGACATCTTTGGAGGCCGATTGAATGAGTTTTTGTCGCATGGGTGGAGAAGCTTTGGACAGGACAGATAACATATCCCCATGTTTGACTAAACGAGGAGGCAGTCCTTTCCTTTTCTTTCCTTGGGGTTTAGAAGAGGAATGTTTTCTGCAGGGTGACATCTTTACTTGTTGGTTCTGGGACATTCATCAAAAATACACTAACGTCAAAGTCTAAACACACGCCCTTTTATCTTTTATTTTTGGACTATCGCTTTGTCATAAAGGTGACAATGTGTTTTCCAAAATCGCCAAAGAATCCTCCTCTTTGGTGACTCCTCTTTTTCTTTAAACGACTGTGTCTTTTCTTAGGGTAACGTCGATGCTTGGCTAAGCGCTTTGTCGGATGACGAGACTGTCTTTGTCTCTTTCTTTTTGGACAGGAGAATGACGATAGTGACTGTGTGCACTTCTTTGAGGTGACATCTTTTTGGATTTCACTGATACCCCTACTTTGTCGCAGGCCTTATTAATACTGGGATGCATCTCCACTGATTGTCTTTACGTCGTATCAACTTGAGGACAGGCAACACACGTCGTGCAGAGGTTCGCAACGGACTAAATCGAGCCAGTTCTTGCTTGGACAAATCCAGTAAACTCTGTAACATGCCCGAGCTCTCTTGGACTTTGATTTTGGGAGCAGGTACTTTGTGAGCAGCTGCCTCTAGTTAAAGAGGAGGGTGTCGCCACTGGAGGAGAAATTCTTGGAGACACTGGCTTCCATGGTGTCATCAACGGAGAAGTAGATGAACCCGAGGCTACCGGCGACGCAGTCACCGTTTTTGCAGGTCGTAGTTTGCAAATGTAAGGTTGCGTCCTGGCTGAAGTGCCTCTCTTGCTACTTGATGCTGTTTTCTGTGGGCTTTTCTCTTTCGGAGGACTTCTCTGTTTTTTTTCTGGGGACTTTTCTTTTTCCGGGATTGTGACCTGATCATGACACCGTTGCTCTTTTTCTTCTTGGGGCTTCATTTGGCTTTGTTCTTGGGGAGAACTTTGGGAGCATTATGATCCCATCTTAACAGGGAGCGAATGATGATACCTCATAGAGTACCGCTCCCTCCAGGTTTCAAAATGATATGCTTTTTGGATTGAGTGTCGATGTGGGGATCGGCCAGTTGGGTCAAAGCTACTTTGTTTCGATCAAGAAAAGAGGTTGGTTTGATGAGGAATCTGAATGATGCCTTGCAGTAATTGACGTGCTGTCACCGTGAACCATCGTAAGACTTCTTTGAAACTGGCTTCTAAGGCACGAGTACGTATTCGTGGATTTTTTTGCGACTGATGCCATACAAGGCACGAATCAATTTGACGGGAAGATGAGACTGAAGGGACGTCATGTTGAGACTGTGTGAGACAGAAGAAAAGTGTCTAAGGTTTTTATACACTTTTTGGGGTTACGTACAGGACAAACTGACGAGTAAATAGGCGTGTGGAGTTTGAGTGGCATCGTCGTACGCCTGAGTGGACACGATTCCATCGTCTTCGTTAGGAATGCATTCCACAAACACGATGGAACAGCCTTGACTTTCTCGCAGTAGGCTGTGCTCCGATTGTCACTCTTTGTAACACCACACGATGCGTTGAGGTGGACGATCGATCAAATGATGTTTATATTCGATCAAACGTCTGACAAATTCGGTTTTGCCTGAACCGCTAGGTCCAGCAATGAGGATGTTAAAGGGATGGCGAAGGTACAAAGCCTCCCAACTGGCACGATCGTCGATGACTTTGAAATTGGAGGAAGAGGGAGCAGAGACAATACAAGTAACCATAGTGTTAGGAATGTCACTTGTGACACGAAAACAGACATGACAAGAGTTTTTATACTTTTTTTCAGGACTCATGTATTGATGTTTTTAAAAATGAACACGAAGACTAAAATACATAAAAGCCAAAACTACAACGATAAAATGCACATGAAAACGATCAGGGGTAATGTTACACAAGTGTCCTCCCGAAAGGGTCTTTCAGGAATGTCCATGACAGTCCTGTCCTTGATGACGAGTTCTTCTGGCACTGTCACTAACACAATTTGAAACGTGACTTTTTTCCTTGGACAACTCTCGAGCATAATGGGTCACTTCTTGGGTCCAAGCATCAAAGCTCCATTTTTTCCAGTCACGTACATCTGTCCAATGGGGGTGTAAGTCACAAGCTACACGCACATCGTCATACACGTCTTCGGTAGCTAAACGTTGACGAATCTTTTTTACCCGTAGAGGTCGAGAAGTATCCAGATGAAAACGCAAGGCTTTGAGCAAAATAAGTCTCTCGTGATCATTTAAGGCCATACGGTTGGTAAGTACCGTTCGTAAAGAGTCCACAAGGAATCGGCTGGTAAACGAAATCCCAGAAAACAAGTTACTAAGACACACACCACTTGTCGACCCAAATGCAACGGAAACAATTCTTGCAATAATTTATGGTAATCATCCACGGTTTGAATATTTTCATTGAGTTCCTTCCACGGAATCTGTTGAATCACTTTTGATAAAAGTCTTGGCATGGCAACCTGTTTTTATACCATCTTTATTTTTTCAGAAACATGACATGCACTTTCTGCCCAGAGATCTTCGTTCTCCAGAAGGGAATCTAAATCTTCCAAACACTAACCAACAGTCGTTCAGACGTTTCCTCTTCCACTAAGCAGATTCCACGTAAAAGACTTTTGTAATCCTTCAACTCTTCTTCCTCAATTCGTTGCAGTAGGTGAATCTCAAAGTAACTAAAATCACGAACATGTTGATCATTTGCGACCTGGAAGTGTTGAACAAGGTCTAACCACTGAAACACTTTCTCATGAATCAATGCTCTTATACCATTTAGGTACCAGTGGTTCAAACACCAGTGACGTAACGGATGCAATTGTTCTTTACGTTTGACTTGTATTTTGACCAGTTCTCGGTAAATGCGTTCTCTCAATTCTACAGGCAAACCACGAATGTTCTCTTAGTAAAGTAGCCATGATCAGGTCATACTAAAAAAAAAATTGTCTGAGACAATAAGTGTACTGTCTGGTCAGAGATGGTTTTACTCCAGTAGCAAATCTAAATCGTTCAGTCGCTAACTTGCATATCACAGTTCTTTCAGAAGTTTCTTCTTTCACTAAGGTGACATTCTGTACAAGATTTTGGTATTCCTTTAAATCTTCTGCCTCTGAAATTTGTTGCAGTAAGTCTACCTGGTAGTAAATAGAATCATCAGTAACAAAGCAATCATTTGAACGAAGGGGTAGTTGATGAAGGTCTGACGAATGAAACACTTTCAACTGAATCAGACCTCTTAAGGGATTCAGGTAAGTGCTTCAAACACCGGTGACGTAACGGATGCAATTGTTCTTTACGTTTGACTTGTATTTTGACCAGTTCTCGGTAAATCCGTTCTCTCAATTTCTACAGGCAAGCCACAAATGTTCTCTTGTAAAGTATACATTCAGGGATTACTTATATCGTTCCACTGAAGGTAAATAGTGACAATAGGGAGACCATCGAGCACGTTATAGGTAGGCCGAATCTTATGGTTCCCAGTGGTGAAGTGACCCAACGCAACTGAAGCACTTGACTTTATCCCCTTCGCCCAAGTAGAAAAATCCGACTCTGGCTATTTCTTCGGGGGTCGGTCTTCCCAGATATTTAGGCCATTTTCCTTTGAAGGATTGAAGACGATTTTCAAAGTTGCAGTATTCAGGCAATCGCACAAAGAACGAATATTCGTCTTTCACAGGTTCTCGATGAGGGTAGGGTGTCATCGACAGGAGTTTGTTCAGGGCTGGATGACATCCGTAGGGTGGTAGACGTGAAGGTTGACATCCACATTTAGCATGAAAACCAGTAAAGTCTCCACGATAAGGAACATCATCACTTTCGCATCTATCAGGTTTGACGCGCACAGCATCACTTTCCATAATAGGGGTAGTGACACTAAAGTTCCCATGATGCTTTACTGCATCACTGAGGACACAGCGTACAGCATCGCTCACATCGCAAGCCTCAGCATCGCATTCCACTTCAGAAGCCCCAAACTTGTCTTGTGCCTGTCTGAACTTGTTTTGTGTTTCTCTGAAAGTAGTCATCTTGTTCGCTTGGTCTTGGTAGTCACAATGAACTATCGATCTTGCACATTGTTCCTTTTCATATGCTGAGCAATATCGATGTGACCGTACGGCAAAGTGAAGTGGTTCGAAAGTCGCACTGGTACAGGATTTGATACAGCTTTTCCAAGGGTCGACTGATGCAGTTCACTGGTGGTCACTTTAAAGTTTTTATCCTCTCCAGATTGCATGGCTTCTTTCAATACGCCAAAGTTTACCACTCGATTGGTGCGATAATTCAGAGTCAATCCTTTCACTTTACATTCGGTTTGCACTTCTCCTTGTTTGTCCCGGTATTCGTAGCCGTAATTTTTAGGACCGCCACTAGCGAAATTTAGAATCTTCTCGTCGGGGTGTTTGTCTGTCCAGGCTCCTAAACGGTCTCCTTCGATGTTAAGGTGATGTTGACCCGGACGATCGATGTAAATGCAACTGTCTGTGTCAAAGTACAGCACACAATCCTCTAACAGTTCTAAAGCTTCGTACAATTTTAAGCGAGCATGGGATGTCACGTTAGCTGCAATGACGACATTCATAAAATTCGTCGGCTTGTACAAAGTCCAGATCTTCTTCGTAACTGACTAACATCAAATCCTCGCGAACGACGTCCACGTGTTTCATGTATTTGGTTTTGTCGTGAATCATCTGGAAGTAGCGAGAAGGTTCTGTCAAATATTCCGTCTTGGGTAAACACGGTCGTTGTGCCATTTTGCCCCACAAACAATTTCACATCACTTTGGCAAACGATCGCCTGCGTTCGTTTTTCTCGATGTGGTTTAAAGTGATACCTTCCTGCTCCCAGTATTTCTCTTTGAATGTATTTTGATCTTCGAGAGTGTGACACCAAGAAGGATAGCCAATGGCATCTTGTTTCAGTTTTAAAAAGGCATTCAGGTAGTCTGCGAAAATGTCTTTCCGACTTCGGTCACCCTTGTGGTACAGTTGTATCTTGGGAAAGTGGTAACTTTCGTACACTTCTAACAGTTGGTATCCCATTTCCAGAGCTTTGAACAATTCCACGCTAACCCACGTTCCCGTCAAGACGCGTTCTTCCTGGGTTTGCTGACAAGGCTGGTCTTGGTTACACGTTCTGGCACAAGTACGGCACAAGGGAAACGTAAGTTTGCCTTGACAATGGTGAGGTAACACGGGATAGTACAAGTCGATGGGAGGCAAGACTTTGCACTTGATCAAGCCTTCGTATTGTCGTATATGGTCCAGGTCGATGTGTTTCATCAGCAATTGCGGGTGCCCTGCAGGAAAGCGACAATATTTGCACACGTAAGGATACAGCGAACACAAGCCCAAGTATATGATTTCTTCTCCATTCTCTTCGTCAGTGTGGTACAGCAAACAGGTGGCATTTGTCCTTCCTCCGTACAAACTGTCCCTTGGGTTCAGGGGGTCCACCCACTGGTATCTTTCCACGATGCGTTTAAACTAGGGATCGGTTTTCAAACGGTGATCGTACTCGTGTTCCCACATTTCCACCACTTGATATCCTTGCTGTTCTAACTTCAAGCGTCGCTGACTAAGTGGCCTGGTACAAGTCTTCCATGGTTCGTTGTAAAAACTGATTTTAGTGCCACTTTCAGGGTAGCAGACGCGACGTCCGTGAAATAAGCCATCATTAAACTCGTACACGATCTTGGGGTTTTCTAAGTCCTAGCCATCTACCAACTACCTTCCGATGGTCTTTTCGCCCCCTCCTTTGCGGGCGTGCTGAATCCATTTGTCTTCCTTGTCGCACAAGTAATGTAACCAGCATTGGGCTTTGATTATTGACGTTTGACAAAGTTGGTCGTTTGAGGGCTGATGACCGGCAAGGTGTTTACAGGCATGAACCGTTGTCTGTACACTAAGGAACATGCTTTGACAATGGTGCAAGCTTCTTTTAAAGGATCGACCCCTCCGTGTACCATGAACAGTTCTCGAAATTTTCCACAGCAACGCCGTAAAATGTCCACGTCGGAACGACAATACTTTGACATTTCTTCCTGAAAGTCGAAAGTGTCAGAGGCATGGGTCTGGTACCAAGCGTAGAAAGCTTCTCGTTGTTCGGTACGCACGTTTTCGGGGCCGTAATCTTTAGCCTCAGGCAAATGGGGTAGAACAGCATGTTGATTGGCTTCCGTATTGAAAAAGTGAGGAAAGTACCCTTTAGCCATTTCTGTCATTCTAAACGTTTTAGGCATTCGACTCAAAGGCATGGCCAAATAGCTGATCGAATCGTTAAACTGTACTTGTCCTACTTGCATGGAAATAATTTGGCTCCGTTCAAAGTGACTTTAGAACGTTCGGTGCCTTGTTCCGTTTAGTATCTGAGAAGAAACTGTCCATCGTATCCGGAGAAATTGTGGGCCATCACCGTGGCATGGCGATGAGAATCACCGTAACGTTCGATGTCCTCTTGGCTCCACGTCCCGTCGATGGGGTTTAAGATCCATCGGGCGAATTCAGCTGCGTCTTCGGTCCTAGAAATATTTTTTCACGTCCTCCAAGAATTTTACTGAAGTGAGGGCAATGACTAAAGATAGGTTCTTGGATGCACTTTTCACACGCTCGATGAGCCACGCAGAAATTACGAATGTGAATGAGTCTCTTGCATGCATTCGAAATCGAAAAAGATTAAATTGCCTTTCTTCTTTTGGTCCTCATCTTCTTCTTGTTGGGGTTGGTATTTTTGCATGTAGCATTGGTGTTCCAAATCCACGATGTGGTGACAAATGTGACATCTTTTCTTTCCTGGGCATACGTGTGCTTTGGCATTATTGGTACGTATGCCTTGTCCACACGTAAGGCACAATCACAGCAGTTGACAAGCACATTTCTGTTGTGAACCTTACGTCTTTAGATGTTGTTGGTAACAAGTAGGACTGACAAACGTGCGCTGACAAGCAGGAAAATGCATTCTTTCTTGTCCTTTGTCCAGACAGGGTTGAGAGGCCAAACATCCTGAGCATTTCGAACCACGATGTTTGTGTTGCTCTCGATTGTTATAGACATAGTCACATTTCTCACAGTAATATTTGCATCCCAGGAATCCGGTGATAGTAGTAATGGCATCGAAATGTTCATGGTGATGATAAACGTGAATGTATTTTCCATCTTTAAAATCTTGGCCTCGAAACAACAGACTTCCGCGCACTTGCTGAGGGTGCACTTTTAAGGTGTAGCGTGGAGCTATGCCATCGTGCAATTTTTGCATTTCAGGAATGCCACAGGGTGTCTTTGGACAGGCCGGCTTGTTGTAACAGGAGTTCTGCTTCATTTCGTTGTTTGGCTTGGTCCGATTGTTGAATAGTTTTCCAGCCTCTTGAGGAATGAAACGTGGGTCATGGACAGTGTCACTTTGCCATCGGTGATGTGAAACTGGTCATTGGATTGTTGTACCTGTTGAATCTTGTCCATGACTTTGGAAGGGGTCAATTCTACGTGGCTGCTAAGCCCGATCCAAACAGGGGATTTCAAGCTGTCGTGATGTATGGATAGTCTCAAGCGATCGTCTTCTTTGGCTTGACAGTGTGGTTAACAAAGAATCCCACATCTCGGTAATGAAACCCCTTACTTTCTCCAACGGTACGTCGGACTTGAAATCTTTAAACTTCACCGTGTAGGTGTAAGCTGTGGTTCTAAATTTTCTAGAGGAGCATTTTACCGTCTCTCGAATGTGATAGTACTTTTCAGGGTTTACTAAGGGTGGTGAATTTTGGTTAGATGAAGACACTCTGGGCCTGGATTCTGGTTCACTCATGTCATCTTCAAAATCACTAGCATGAATCTGTGCCAAGAGGTCAGCTATTGTACGACGCGATAGATCAGGTTTCTGCCTTTTACTTTTTTCTTCTTTCTTCTCGAATGAATGCGATCGTTTCATCTTGACTGCGAAAAGTCAAATGACCACATGTTAAACACCATAGGTTACTTTATATCTATGGCACACCAGCGTATATATAAAGGGTGAGTGTCTTGCCTTCCCATATTCATTTCACTCTCAAACCAAGCAGAACGATGGAAGAGCCTACACAGATCGAACTTTTCATCAGAGCTTTGCCAGGGGTCATCAAAAAATTTTCTTCATACAAGCCGACGGACTACTCAGCCTACTTTCGAGATAAAAGTCAAGATCCTTGCTATATCTGTAAGAAGAAAGGGCATTGGTCTTCAGAGTGTCCAGACCGTTAAACAAGCTAAACAGGGACTAGAAGAGATAAAAGTCAAGATACCTGTTACCATTGTTAAGAAAAAGGACATTGGTCTTCAGAATGTCCTAAGAAACAAGAGGAGAAAGAAGAAGAGATGAGTTGGGGAGAGGAAGAAGAGGAAGAAGGCAGACAGGTGAAGAAACAGAAACAGGCGAAAAAAAGAAGGGAAGAAAGTGAGGAGGAAGAGGAGGAAAAAGCTGTCAAACGAAGAAATTTAAAAAACAGAGAGTGAACACAGACGCAGAAGAAGCGAATGAAGTTTTTAATGTGTTATGTTGTGAATTGGATTGTAAAACTTTTACCAGAATAGACACTCTATAAAACGTAAGTGTCTCTTGGCTTTGATTTTTAGAATCAGAATCTACACTCACGCACTCTCTCTCTCTCTCTCTCACACACACACACACACACACATACCATAGGGGTAAAAGTTTTTTTAGAGCTTTAATTGATGTTGGTAATTAAAATATTATCTCTTTTCGAGAGAAATGGCTGGCCCTGAAAAGGGCCTTTGGGGTATTTTTTGGTTTAAGCAATGAACTTTAACTGCCTTAAGCCTTTGCCACGGCCAAGGCCTACTTCTGGTCTGCTTACTTTCGATGATTTGGTAAAATCACTAAGGGTGGTATGGCAAGCGTAGTCACAGGGTTAGGTTGCTTAGCTCGGGAAGGCCTTTTTCTCTTCGATCGTGATAAAGAAGTTTGATACATTTGTTTCAGACTTCTTAACTCCGCTAAAATGTCTAACAGTACCATGACCTTTTGACTTTCACACCCTTGTTTCGTTGCTGCTTCTTCTTCTTGCTGTTTTTTTCTTACCTCTTCTTCTTGCTGCTGTTGCTGTAGGAGAAAAGCTTGTTCTGCTTCCTTTTGCTGCTGTATAAATTTCTCCAATTCTTCTTTCTCTCTCTGTTTAAAATTCTCCACGTGTGGTAAAGAAGGATCAGGTGACGAAGGTACTGGTTCTGGAACAAATTCATGCGACGTAAAAAAATCCACAAAATCCCAATTCAAATTCACCTCTTCTGGAAGTAAGTCCGGGTTAACTTGGGTAGTCGATGCTATTCCATCCCTTTTCGTTGCCACGGCCGGTGCACCCCAATTCATCGTCTTCTGAGTTTCCGTCATGTTTGAAAACTGTAGCATTGATTGACTGCGCACAGACGCTAGCGACTCTGTATAGGGAATGTGACGTCACAGACAGCTCTCTTCGAATTGGACATGTGGTGACTGAATTTTGTAACGCGTGTTTGGATTGGTCAATGAACTGAATCCGTTTCGATCCTCCCTTCCCCTATAAATAACTGCAGTTCGCTGCATTCCTTCACCTGTTCTCGTCACCAAGATGTGGACCAACGTGGAATCCTCTACTCTAGTATCTTCAATGCTGTTCCGTACGGACGTACCCATGTATGTCCGATCATCGTGGACTATTGTCAGGATGACAGATACAAACATTTGGAAGAGAATAAATCTACGTGGAGAGGCAAGGCTGTTTAAAGAGTGTTTTAATTTACCGACCAGAAGTGAGACAAAGTTTGAGGACAAGAAGAAGACCTAAGCGATGCCCTCTATGTTAACGGCATGGTATGTTAACATAAATCCAAAGGCCCTTTTCAGGGCCCCTCCATTATCTCAAAAAAAATTTGACTTTCTTGCCTAACTCCCAATTTTTTTTCAATTTGTTGTATCAGTGTTTAGTCTGTTGTCTGTTGCCTGTGTTATATCCATCTCCCATGTTAAATTTCCCTTGACGCTACACAGACCCACAATATATTCCCATGTTAAATTTCCCTTGACGTTATACAGTCCCACGATATATTCCCATGTTAAATTTCAATTGATGCTATAGAGGCCAATCGATGTTAAAATTCCCCCATGTTAAATTCCCCTTCACGCCATAGTGGGTATACCCTATTTTAACATTAAAGTCCCCTTGACGCTATACCGTCCCACTACACTACTTACGACTGTACTAGGTATCCAGCTTATACGATTGCACGAAAGATTTGCACATCTGTTTTGTTAAGGAAATTATTAGGAAAGATCTTAAGCTTTCTCTATGGGCATATTCTGTCAAGAATGCATGTCTCTGATAAGCATAAACGTAAGCTAAATATTTTAATGAACATGGGGTCAAAGGTAGTAAATCGTTCTAGATGGAAATATACATATAGTTAGAACAATATTTAAAAACAAAGGCAAATTGTATTGATACCATCGGTGACTATTATGCATGCTGTGCACAATTCCGCCACTGACGTCACAAGGATATGCCTACGTATCGGGCTGATTAGTAAAAGTCGCTGCGTTGTTTCTGTAGAGTTCACATTTTAGTGATGATTAAATAGCCATATATCCATTTCCAGTAAATGAATGTGTGTCAAATCTTCGAAGTGCACGTAACATGTGTTACAAATTATGATGACTGACTGTTGTATACGTCATTCAGGTTTACCAATAAGATGTCTAAGGTTTACGATTAAGATGTCTAAATTCTGGCTTGCCATTAAGATGTATAAATTCAGGTTTATAATTTAGATGTCTAAGTTCATGATTAATGGTGATGCATTTACAATGTAATGCAATTACGAAGATTGTATAAAAGCTGTGATATACTGCAGGCAAGAAAGTCACTAGTCAAAATAGATACTCATCCTTTTCCTGTTTCATACATATTGTTCTTTCAAATCATGACTGGATGTGTGTCACTAACACGTTATTCTCATAAAAGGTTTAACAACACGAAAATATCAATATAAATTTCCTTTGCCATAAAGCTAACGTGGCAATTAAAGTAATAAGTTTATCTGTGTAACATACAAATAAGCAAATTACAACACAAGTTTTAATTTTCAATGTTTACTTTTCAATTTGCGATATGAAATGAATCATTATTGAGAGTAAAAGAAACCAATTTTTTCCCTCTAGTCAGCCTCGACTTAACGTGATTCGTTATCTTTGATATAAAGTAACCACCAGGTATAAGCTGACTTTTGCGAAATGAGAGCTGTAGATATTCGGTGAAGAAATGTTGAATATGCATAGAAGTTAAGGGTGCGTAACTAGCTCTTTCGATGATGTAAGTGTCAATGTTATGTCTTATGCATTGTAACCATGAATTTGTACATATGTTGACACGCATTCATTGAAACACTGCATCCCGCTAAGTGCTTTTCTGACTTTAGTGAAACTAATACAAATGATAGTACAGATAATATGCAGAATAGGTTGCTTACTGTATCAATTACATGAATGATTCTTTACATCATAAGCATATGTATACTTTAATCATACAAGAATCAATATAGCAATTTTACAATGAAGGCTGATTGTGACTGAGACAAAATCAAAACAAAAAGATTACCGGAGAATTAGCAAACATTAAAATCACAAAGTAGCATATGGATCAAAAAGATACTTTTTCAGAGCTACAGAGATAATAACTGAAGTATAATTATCTATATCAATATATAAACAACCTAAATCACACCAAAATATTAAGAAATATTCACACTACTGATTATTATGAACCACTATATCATAACTGTAAATGTCTACTACAGCAATCAATTCAACGCAGTCCGGAAAAGCCGATTACTGTTCAGCGTTTGCAATAGCAATAGTCATCTCCAGCTGACTGTACAAATAGTTGGTCCAGTTCCACCCTGATTTCTGCAAATGTCGGTCGCTTCTCTGGGACTATGCTCCATACTCTTTGCATTACTCCATACCACCTGGTAAAATAAGTTTGATTGTCATGTTGCGGTGAATTGAAGTTCTTTAACTAAAATTAGACAACATATTTCCACCAGTGAAAAATATCGCTTGCATTTAGAGCTTGGGTTTCTGACTTCTATGAGCAATGAAAAATGAAAATAAAAACCTAATATACGAATAGAATTGAGATAATCATTTCGTTTATCGGATGCATGTTCTCAGATCAGGTATCTGTTTCATTTTTGTACCAACAGAACTGATACATTATTGTAAATTCATATACAATTTTACATATGTTAATGATGTGTGTGTGATTTGGATTTTTAACGTAGCTTCAACAAGTTTTGAGTCTTATCGCAACGATGTCTGCAGTGTGGCAGTTTATTGCATGTCTAGCACTGGGGCAAAAAGCCGCAGATATGTAGCATGACGCCCCACCTAATCACATTATCCTGCCACCAGGCTGACCAGTCCTAACACTAACCTATTAATGCTGTCACGGAATGGTGTAAATATTATTCATTAAATACATGTACTCGGGTTTCGTTTTTATCGCTGTACAACGATACCCGATGGTGATAATGTATATGGTCTATTGTATTTCGAAATCGTGAGTACGATTCGTCCTATGCCACACGTGCAAGGTGCTTTCGATACGGCAAAACGAAAAGTCTAAACGTATAAATACTTTACTGCATGTAAATGGTCTTTACAATACTAATGGTTTTGTCAGCAAGCGGCCTGCTTAAAGGATTCGCACAACTCCAGCTGTGGGGCTGTCTGAGGGTAGGAATGTCCGGGGTGTCCGGTGTTGTTGGATGGTAGGAATATCCGGGGTGTCCGGTGTTGTCTGAGGGTAGTAATATCCGGGGTGTCCGGTGTTGTTGAATGGTAGGAATATCCGGGGTGTCCGGTGTTGTCTGAGGGTAGGAATATCCGGGGTGTCCGGTGTTGCCTGAGTGTAGAAACGTCTGTTTGTCCGGAGCGTTTAAGGTGCCGGAGTGTCTAACGTCTAGTGTCCGGAGTGTCTAATGTCAAGAGTGACTAAGGTGACCCAGCTGTAGAGCCGTCAAAGGACCAGGGTGTCCGGAGGGTCTAATATGTGGAGTGTCCGGAGGGTCTAATGTTCCG
Organism: Sinohyriopsis cumingii; assembly: GCA_028554795.2. Lineage (NCBI taxonomy): Eukaryota > Metazoa > Mollusca > Bivalvia > Unionida > Unionidae > Sinohyriopsis > Sinohyriopsis cumingii. Next base: position 3,502,974 of record CM068841.1, read on the forward strand.
AGTGATCATAGTATTCCGAGGGTCCGGAGTATGTAGCAGTTGTGAAATTGATTCGTAGGAGCTGTGGAGTGGATATGGTGCACGGGTAACGGAGTGTATCTCCATACATGTATTTTATTAGCTGTAGGCTAATTTTGGGTTAGTAAGACCTAGTGTATCATTCAGGACTGGACAGATAGATGGTATATTCGTTCTTGTGTTTAGCAACATAATTTCGCTACCTGAGCGAATACATTTTTACTATGAGTAAAAAGCTGACATCGTTTACTATTTGAGTGAACTATACTCATCTTTCCATTATTAAATCATTTGTGAATCATTTATCCTGTGGTTTTTTTTTTTTTTTTTGTGTTACTGAACTAATTTATTCGTATTTTTTATTTCCATCTTTGAATCTGTGCGTTTTATGTTAAATGGATCCAATATTTGGATTATCAATACGCACACATCTCCATAATCTACTGCTCATAAAAATCACCACATTAAACCGTATATATCTGTGTCGTCAAAACGTGTTCTGTTGTCAATCCGAAATATCCCACTTCTGACACCATTTGTAACAAGATAACCGGGTGGGATATTTCGGACTGACAACAGAACGCGTTTTGACGACACACACACACACACACATATATATATATGGTTTAATGTGGTGATTTATATGAGCAGTAGATTATGAAGATGTCTGCGTATTTATAATCCAAATATTGGATTTATTTAACATAAAACGCACAGATTCAAAGATGGAAATAAAACTACGAATAAATTAGTTCAGTAACACAAAATAAAACAGAGGAAAAATGATTCACAAATGATTCAATAATGGAAAGATGAATATAGTTCACTCAAATAGTAAACGATGTCAGCTTTTTACTCATAGTAAAAATGTATTCGCTCAGGTAGCGAAATTATGTTGCTAAAACACAAGAACGGATATACCATCTTTCTGTCCAGTCCTGAATGATACACTGGGTCTTACTAATCCAAAATTAGCCTACAGCTAATAAAATACATGTATGGAGATACACTCCGTTACCCGTGCACCATATCCGCTCCACAGCTCCTACGAATCAATTTCACAACATACTCCGGACCCTCGGAATACTATGATATTGGGAAGGGGGAGGGGAGAACGAACACAGGCCTAGACTAAAGATCTCCCATAAAACCATTCCGTACTACCAGACATCACTCTTTTCAGTAGCCCCGGTGGTGCTCTTCATACACTCTGGTGCCATCCATTTAATTGGAATTCTCTCCTATAATAATAATTTTAAGATCATGCTTACTACCACTAGTACCTTTACTTGGACATTATTCTCTTCTTATGCATACTTGGTAGTCTCTTACAAAATATAAAACATTTTATCAAACCACTGTATACTGAATCAACCCGTATTGTTGATGTCTCTTTGGCCATAACAATTTTAATGTCTAAAGTAACACATGGATAATATAATACTTTACGTGTTTTGTTCTTTAACAGTGTTTTGCTTTTATATAAAGGAAAGGAAAAACAAAAGTTAAATGTGTTGTTGTTTTAATGGTAATTAAACTATGCTTAACTCATTAGTATTCAATAAAATAATTTGAATGCGCACGCAGTGAAATAGAAGAGTAAACTATTTTAGAGTGTTAACAAGAATAAAATGTCATGGAAAAAAATACATGTTAAGAGAAATGTGAAACACAAATAATGTGCGCAATAGTTTACACGCTACCTACTAAAATGTTCTTTAATAGTATCTGAAAGCCAGATAAATTATATTCTATGTTTCTTTGATCAGAATTGAAGAATGTCTCTAGTGTATATTTCCCTTATATTTTACTCATTTCCTGGCTCATGAAATGGTGACATTGAAAGCACTGATGATACCCACCTTCTTCTCAGAATCTCCATCATTGTCATCCAGTTCGAAGTTATGTGGTCCGAACCCAGAGATTTTGACTTCATTCATGGAGGTCAAAATAATGTTCCTTGTAGCAAGTCGGCGATGAACAGTCTAAACAAATCGTAGGGTGTATTGCAAAAGGAGTAAATATATTGCAAGAAAAGGTAAAATAAAAACAAGAAGCAATTAGTATTAACAAAATAAACTAAACATTTTAAGCTCATTTACAGCCTTCAAAAATTAATATGTAAATTATGATCGCTTCAGTCCGACGAAAATAATTAAATGCCAATATGGATAAAACGTTTGCTTCATCAAACCTGTGTACGAATATATATGTACGAGGCTTTCTTATTTCCTTAAGAATATTAGTGCTTTAACTTGTACTGATAGTAATTAAAAATGATATTCTACGAAAGCTAATATAGATGATCCATCTTTGTTACTTTAGAGCTTGAACAACAGGTGTCCGGATTTTATAAACAGTTACATTTATATTTTCATCGTCATGTTGAGCCATCATTCTGCACAGAGCAAAGTCAGATCGACACATACACACACACACACACACAGAGAGGAGAGAAGATAGAAAGAGAAAGGCAAACCTTTCAAGCTCTTTGCGACCACGGTTTGACGTTTTTTGGAACTAAAGTGTAGACATGCTTTGTATATGTTGGCAAAGCGACCGCTTGTAATCAAAGTGTCGAAAACGACGTCATCACGGTTGAATTTTAATGTCCGATGTAACATATTTGTATGTTTGCAGTCTTAGAACTATTGGAAATACCAAAGCTTCATGAAATAATTTTGTCTGGCAATGCTCAAATATTATAATTATACTAATTCTACTGTATTGTATATTCTCTAATAAGACACAGATAATTGAAATATCTATTGTTACAACTTACATAATAAAAAGATAAATATTACATAATGTTTATATATGTAGACTTTTAAATTATAATCTCAAACAACATATTTACAAACGGCTTGAATTGCTCTATATGAATTACAACAAAAGCTGACAAATAATATGGGTAAAAATATGAACGTTTTGCAAGGGAGGAGAAACAAATGTTGTGCCCATCTGTCGACAAAAAATGCAGTCTGAAAGCAGACATAAGGAAAAGTAGCAATTGTCCACTACGCGAGTCTGATTAATCTAAGCGACATAGACAATACATGTATTTGTCCTACAGTGACATGATACGTAACATCAGCATCTTTCTAAATGGATAGGTGGACAAAGTATTGGTAATTAAAACGGATGAATGGTATAAAGACAGTTATTTTGAATTTACCTAGAACTCCTCCAATTATTGCCGCGGTGGGAATTAAATCTTCCTTGGCAGCTACACAATAAAAGAGAATCAGCAGAAATCAAAGATAGTTTTACGAAGTGAAAATCACGACAATCATGACGACGATGATAATGATGCTGATGACGACGATAATGATAATGAATATGTAGCACATCACATCGTAAATGATAAAGCAATGGTCATTTAGAATGATTTTGGCTGCAACTATCATAACGACGACAACGGAGAGTAGAATGACAAAAATAACTAAGACGGTTAAGACTGAACAATGTGACAAAGATTAACAAATGCAAGCGAAGTCTTATTACTTAGTTACTTTTAACAACAATAACAATGGAACGCAGGAAAGATAAATGTCACTGATTTAGAAAAACGCCTTATTAGGGATATAAGGACATAAAGTAAGGGAGATAAGTGTACATTTCGAACTAAGACAGCCAAATAGGCAACTGAAAAATAACAATTAGTAAAATATTTGATCATTTGATGGTCTTATTGATAGCACTTTCCTCACATATAAATTATTATATATTGAATGCAGGACAAGTTACTTATCTGCAAAATTGTTTGGTCACTTACTTTGATCCAAAATTTGAACTGACACTTGTGAGAGGATGAAAGACAATAGGATTCCAAAAGCTTTATTTATTGCGCCAAGCTTTAGCCAGAAATTATGCTCGATGACAAATTGCAATACCTGTTTGAAAAGAAAATGTGATATTCCCCATTCTTTGCTCTCCGTAGCCGAGATTGAAAGCTGCCGTGTATCCTGCATCTGGATCCAGTCCTATTATGTCTACAAATGTAGTATTTCTGCTGACAGTGTAAACTTTGGTTGAACCATCTTTCAAGTACAAGATGACCACAATGTCCGTCCGTCCGTAGCAGGATTCAGTTTTAGGGAGATCCCATTCCAAGCGAACACCATTAGAATTACTCTTTGCTACACGAATATTTGTTGGGCCAGAGTCTGAAATAATCAAAAGTGAACGATAACATCCATTGCTCTGCACTTGTGAAAAAACAAAAAGTTGTTTGAAAATGTTATGACAATCATGAAATCGGCGTCATGTTGAATTATCTGACATCAAAATGAAGAATAACTCAGCATTAATAGGGAACAAAACAAATAATAGCGGTATATTTTATCCTTCTTTTCAGAACTAGGTATGCCTCCCGTATAACTTTCTACAATAGTGCATTAAATATGATCATTAACGAATATATAATACTTTGAAAGCTGGAAAAGATTTATTGATTTTGAAGTCTCAAAGAACCGTATTAGTTAAAGGATATACAGTACGGGTAATTAATAACAACAATAATAATAATATTAATAAATAATAATAATAATGAGGACTTTGTAATGCGCCTAATCTTTAGCTATAGCGCTTTGCAACATTAGACAACACATATAACATAAAAAAAAACATATATAACGGTATGATTAAAAAAAACACCATGAAATTAGAAAACATAAAAAACATGCTGAAAATATTTAAGGTAAGAGAAATTATTATGTCTTTAAGTTTCTCCTTGTAGTCGAAATAAGTGAGTTTTAAGAGCACTCTTGAATGAGACCACTCTGTCTTTGTGTCTAAGTTCAGTGGGCATGTCATTCCAAGTTGCTGTGCCTTCGTATGCAAACTAACGTTGTCCATATGACTTCGTTATCATAGTGGGAATAATGAGTATACGATTGTTAGAAGAGGAGCGTAAGTATATTGCTGGTATATACACATGGGTGAGGTTGGATAGGTATGTCGGACTGGAGTGCGTCAGTGAAACGTAGCACAGAAAGCACATTTTGTGTTTGATTCTGGATCGCATGTATAGCCAGTGTAGGGTACAGCGCAGTGGGGAGGGGTGTTCTGATCATGGTACTCTAAGTATGATCAGAACAGCTGTGTTTTGAAGTTTCTGGAGTAGATATTGAGATGAACCAGACAGAACTGAGTTACAATAGTTCAGTCTTGAAAGTAATAATAAACACACAAGTGTTTAGTGGCATCACCTGAAAGATATTTGCGAATGTAGCTGATGCATCTCAGCGCAAGATATGCAGCCTTGTATATATTCATGACATGTTGGTGCAATGTGAGAGTACTGTCTAGAAAACACGTAGATTTCGTACTGAGTGTGTGAATTTAATGTTGGTTTTGCTGATATTTATCGTTTGAGGTAAAAGATGTGAATGAGAAAGTCTTTATGTTGTGATCAGAATAGCCTCAGTTGTATCATCATTCATATGCGGCTTGTTACATCTCATCCATGATTTCATATCAGAAATGCACCTCTCAACACCTTGGGTGGCTACATTTGTATATACGGGTGTCGTCAGCGTACAATTGGTGAGACACTGTATGATGATTTATGACACTTGAGAGCGGATGAGTGTATGGAATGAAGAGAACAGGTCCGAAAACAGACCCCTGTGAAAAACCACAACATAGATTAACTAGGATGGATTGTATTCCATTTGCAGACACAAGTTGTGTCCTGTTGACCAAGTAGAACTTGAACCACAGAATGTCTGTATCATGAATGCCAAATACATGCTGGAGATGAAGTAATATATTATGGTCTGTTGTGTCAAATGCTGCAGACAAATCAAGGAGGGTGAGGACTGCAATCTTTCCGCTATCTAAAGCAGAGAGAACGTCATTAACTACTTTTAGAAGAGTAGTGTCAGTACTGTGGCAAGGGCGATATGCAGATTGTACATTGCTAAAAAGACTGTTTGAATAAAGATGAGAAACAAGCTGGGGTAGAACAACCTTTACTAAGATTTTTTTGTATGAATGCGAGATTAGAAACTGGGAGGTAGTTCTTCGTTATGGTCGAGTATTAGTTTCTTCAGCGGAGTCTTTACAATGTCAGTTTTGAAAAGTGATGGGAATTCCCCGGATGAGAGAGAAGTATTAATAACATCCGTTAATGATAAAACAAGGTTGTAGGAAAGAACTCGTTTGGCAAACTGAATTTAGCAAACAACTATATCCACAAATCCATTGAATGTCTATTGAACATTGAACGTGTATCGGTGACAATTCATTTTTAATTGATTCTTTTCCCTAATTTGCACTCTGTATATTAGACAATGCAAACATACATCATATAAATGATTCTGGGAAATCACAGGCTGAATGTAGATCATCCAGGAAAGTAAAACTGTAAATGTGAACCAAACAAGACCTATGCTTTTGAAGCTTGAACTTAAGAATTAACGAACATCTGATCATAATCGCAAGATATCATGTTCCCGTAAATTTCACGATATCAGAAAACCTTAATTATGATATAATACCCTTGTAATGCTACGATAAACATTTTAGTTAGACCATATATATTTCGATCAAGATGTCTAATACATTTTAACGTGCATACTCACATTGTTCAAGGCCACGCAATTCATTTAACTTTCCCATCTAGAAGAGAAATAATTAGTTTAATGACAACCAGCTGTTTTACAGGTGAGAAGTTTTAAAATATTCATTAAAAATATTCATTACTCAAATATTTTCTCTAAAGTATTCAGCAAATTATTCAGTTTCTCAAAAGAAAAGTTATGTATGATGTCATGTTTGTAAAATATACATCGGAATATCAATACAACCTGCAAATTAAATAAAAAAATACAGCAACCTGTCATTGTAAAATTAATATTTAAAATCGCGATGCGAGAACTGTTGTGGTATTTATATGAATGTTAAATCTAAATTAGATCTCGAAAGTTTCTAGTTACTCATCTCCGAAATTTCACTTATAGATTTAGGTACTTATGATTGCCGTCTCTTTATATCATCTCAATATTATCGTATGTATTTCAAACATACAGGTTGCTTTGTAAATCTTAATAAAGGTTAAACGCTGACATACAGGAGAATATCAATAGATGACCTAATAAAGGCTATAAAATACTGATTACATACTGTAACATTAAATGTTTTTTCTAACATCGCTTGGTTGTACACTGTAACCTCTACATTTATGTTTACATGATCATGCTCTTCTTGTGCCGTCTTGAACCAACAGTTGTCAAGGTCTAGAACCTGATTCAGAACAAAGCACTTTTCAAGGACGCAAATGCAATCAACGTCGGGACATGATATCTGTAAATAATAGGATATTGCTCTTTAATCAAAACGGTCATACAGAAAGCAGCACTAAACGTGCATTTATTTACTTTAATAGTAACCAATTGTGAATATAAACAACGTGGTTTAATACGAACAATTGCAGCTCGTCGACTTCTAGTGTCTAATTTAAACGAATGCTCGTACAATGAAAATGCTTCGATAAAACATTTGAAAAAATTAGAACATGTTGAACAAGAGAATATATAAGAAATGAGACAAACGAAATGACATTGTTATACAGCGACGTACATCTGTTCATAAACTGAAGCACCAAAATCGAATCAATTTTAAGAAATTTAAGACAAAAGCGAAGTAAGATATATAAATTTGGTAAAAAGTACAAGAGAATGCTCATAAAATAAGAAAGTAACATTACATTAAGAAACTAACCAATTTCAAGTTAGAATTGAAGAATAACATTAGTACAGAATAAACAGAAATTGAAAAGAAACAGATCTTAATTTTAATTTACGGAGAAGAATATGCAAAATGGAAAGCATAGGAAAGCTGGTTTGCGTATAGTACAGTCATATATGTCACTGTCAGTGTCGAAAGTTCTAAACACATGTCTTAAGTAAATAATTAATTAATCATTTTGACTAAGTCCTTTACACATTTAAATAGAGTGTCAGAATTGTGGGATATCATCGAAATAACCAGCTTCTGGCATGCAAATGAGACATGTTGGAAATACATTTTGCAGTACCGTGTATTTGTTATTCTGTTCGGTGGTCTATATGTGGCTTTTATAACTAACTTTACTTGTGGTAGCTTCATACTCTTAGCTAGTATAAGCATCATTTACACTTTATAAGATGAGCAGTTTAACTAGGTATAGAGCAATCCTTATTAATCCATATTATTGAAATTGCAAGCATGGCAAAGAATTTCAAGATAAGATATTTCACAAATGTGATGAGGTTTTGGTACATAGAAGGTAACGTTCAAGATTTTTGACAAATTCGATACATCGAAGCAAAGTTAAGAAAACAATTTTATATATGTCGAAGATATACTTTTTTATTAAAAAGTAAAACTAGCAATTTAATACGCAATTGTTATAAGATTTGGAGTTTGCAAAATTTCGCAAAGTTAAAAGTTCCTTACATTAGGTATATAGATCGTAGTATTGTTACCCGCTGGATAGAGTTGAGAGAAATGACTCGTACAACAAATCTTTTGCAAGTAATATAAATATGATTGAGCTGAAACCTGCTAGCAAATTATTGCAATTTAAAACAAAGTTTCAGTTTGTTTAAATATTTTATATTCATATCTCAGAAGGACAGAGGAAAGCTAGTTAACATATATATATATATATATATATATATACTTGTTTAAAATATGTATCTTGTCTTGAAATGGGGTATGTATTCAATAACGTTAAGGCGAGATTTCATTACATCCTGTCACAGTTATCATAGCCTTGACGGAAGCATAAAATTAAAATCTTGATGAATAGCATAAACTGGAAAAGATTGTATTCTGTTAAAGATAAAATTTAAACGTAACGTGAAGAAACTCACATTCTTTTGTGCTCCAGCGACAGATCCACTGTATTGCACGTGGCCCGTATCATCCCGTATAAGTCTAAATCCAATTTTATGAATACCACTGTTGTCATCAGCAGCTTCGAACAGAATCCTTGCGAATGCAACAATTCGGAATTTTACTTTATAGTAGAAGGTTTTATGTATTATATTTACCAAGTTCATGTGTGTAGGTCTCTTTGAATAATTGTCACATCTCTCTTAATTTATTTTACATGAATAATAATACCTAAACCCCCCCCCCAAAAAAAAAATGTAAATACAGGACACCCATGTAGTTTTCAAGATTAAAATTTCCCATCTTTGTAACTTCAGTGAATGCAAAATTTCGTAAGATATGTTCTTTTATTGTTTCAGGCTGTTCCTTCATATTGGTTTTTTGCTAATGAAATGTATTTTGAAATAAATTTTACAAGCAGAGTTCGACACCGTTTCACTACGATCACGTCAGTTTTATTACCATTGATTTATCTAACCCGTGCGAACAGATTTGTTTATTTGATTGGGTTTAATTGTGAGTTTAAATAATATGAACGTTCGATCCTGAACGGAGTCCATCCATGGACATATGTTTGAATAAGCCCCCCTCTTAATTTTCATTGTTCAGAAAAGATAATTTTGCAAATAGATTATTTACATTAATGGAAGCTGATGTGTCCTTGAGAGTGCGAGTACCAAATACAACTTGTGTTACCTGGTAGTGTAGGTGAAGGTCCCGTTCTCTTGATTACGTACAAAATGAATTGAACTGTTCTTCAGCTTTGGTGCGGATGAATCAAAGTGAACTTCTGTTCTGTCTGTCCTTGTGTTTCCTAGAACGTCATGAGCCCTGACCCAAACTCGTGCAGTTCTTCCGTCATTTATAGTTGCATTAAAAACCAATTGCTCTTCTAATCCACTGATGTTAAACCATCCAAATGTGGGTTCCTCAGTACCGTCTGTGAAACTTGTTACTGCCTCAAAACGGATGATGCCGTTCTTGTTTGGTTTTTCACTGACATTTCTCTGACCCTCGTTATCGTCCAAACCAGGGAAAACGAATCTGTATCCAATGCATAGTAGTTGTTATATTTTAACTACCTAGAATACGGCGGATTTGTACTACCTGATCCCATTACCCGAAACCTAGTGTGCTGGACTCTCAATGTTCAGAGTCAAATCATAATTTCACGCTGAAGAATGAAATGTAAGAGTTGAGTTTTTAACAAGGCTGAGGCATGTGACAAAAAGAGCAAAATATTCACAAAATTATTCGTTCGAATTCTGTACTAAATGAAAACCTTTAAAATTATAATAATCTGAACACCGGCCTAAAAATATAATGAAATCAAATATTAAAATATACTGCTTAGAATAGAAACAGTTTAGGAGTATGAAAAAAAGCCATAATAGTTACGTTACTGCGTCCTTTTAGTTAAATTTGTTAATAAAATGATAGTCATCATAAAGTAAAATTCTTACTTTGTACTGTGAAGTATGCCGTCTTTTTGAATGTCAAGGAACTATAATGGATATGGCTTAACCTTGTTTAGAAGTTTTCCGTCTGTGATAAACTCACTGACAAAATGATTCTTCCACTGGACATGTATTTCTGTTTTATTTCCTACTTTTGTTGTCTGCCACATGTAACCTGTCTCAGGTACTGCCGACGAAACAAACATTCTTTTATCGTCAACAGTACTCAGGCTAATGCTTGAATTGGGATCATACAGTACAAAGCGTCGACAGATTTTGGAGTTATTTGCCTTATCAGCTGCTTGGAGCAGCACGGAAAACATGCCGCCTTCTGGTGGAGTGTACATGTATCGATAAATGCCATCATGTGTATGGTTGAAGTCCTTAAAGTGGACAGGATTTAACGACGACTTTTCTTCTAGTTCTCCATATGGATCTGGGGTGAGTTTAAAAATTTCCAAGTGATAGCGTTCCAATTGTGACAGATCGTCTTCCCATCCAGCCCAAGAAATGTTGATTGGTACCTACGAACAGTATTTTATCAACGTTTTACTGGAACTGATATATGCGTGATTAGTTTATTTTTAGTCAGGGACAATCTGATTTATGCGCACGCCTTAATGTATTGATATGTGGATATTTTAATGCATATAAACCACGCAAAGATAATATATATATATATATATATATATATATATATATATATATATATATATATATATATATATATATATATATATATATATATATATATATATATATATATATGTGTGTGTGTGTGTGTGTGTGTGTGTGTGTGTCTGTGTCTGTGTGTGTGTGTGTGTGATAGAAACGTTTTAAATAAAATCAGTTTTCATTGTAAATATCTGTTAATTTTATATCAATAGAAATTACCTTACTAAATTCTTTTTCAATGTGTAGGGGGACATCGGCTACTGATCTACATTTAGTGGTTCTGTCCGAGTCCGAACAGTGTATCGGTGCATAGAAATCAAACTTGAATTCCACTTCCTTCAGACCCGTTTGACCGTTATAATTTTGGGTAGTCCAGATGTTCTGCGGATGATTTGGATCCATCAGGCTCCTATAACCACCACTCGTTGCGTTAAAGACAACACTGAGCCTATTGTAAGAGAAAATTAAATTATTTATAACATATCTCTAGTCTTAACCAAACCATGAAATCATCAAGATTTTAGTTTGCGGTAACACAATTTGTTAAAAACAAGGCGTCTGAAATAAAATTTGACTAAATATAAGTTAATGTCTCTATATGGCAGTAAATATGTTGAAAACTAAACCGTTAACAGTCAATACAATATTTCGATAAATTAGTGTTGTCTATGTACTGTTATAAGGCACAAATGATTTAGGCGATAACGATGATACATAACGTGAAAAATCAATGCGTTCTAATCAGAATTGTATTGCCCAACCTTCTGCTAGCCAAGTAAAATACAAATATAGTTTCAATCAAACCTCTATAGGCTTTAGAATGGATCTTGCTGACACGTGTTTGTAATTCAAACCTCTATGGGCTTTAAAATGTAACTCGCTGACATGACACGTGTTTGTAATTCAAACCTCTTTGGGCTTTGAAATGTAACTCGCTGACACGTGTTTGTAATTCAAACCTCAATCGGCTTTAGAAAGTATCTAGCTGACACGTGCTTGTAATTCAAACCTCTATGGGCTTTAGAATGTATTTCGCTGACACGTGTTTGTAATTCAAACCTCAATCGGCTTTAGAATGCACCTAGCTGACACGCGTTTGTAATTCAAACCTCTATGGGGTGTAGAATGTATTTAGCTGACACGTGTTTGCAATTCAAGCCTCAATCGGCCTTAGAATGTATCTCACTGACACGTGTTTGTAATTCAAACCTCTATGGGCTTTAGAATGTATCTCGCTGACACGTGTTTGTAATTCAAACCACAATCGGCTTTAGAATGTATCTCGCTGACACGTGTTTGTAATTCAAACCTCTATGGGCTTTAGAATGTATGTCGCTGACACGTGTTTGTAATTCAAACCTCAATCCACTTTAGAATGTATCTAGCTGACACGTGTTTGTAATTCAAACCTCTATGGGCTGTAGAATGTATTTAGCTGACACGTGTTTGTAATTCAAACCACTATGGGCTTTAGAATGTATCCAGCTCAAACGTGTTTGTAATTCAAACCTCTAAGGGCTTTAGAATGTATCCAGCTCAAACGTGTTAGTAATTCAAACCTCTATGGGCTTTAGAATGTATCTCGCTGACCCATGTTTGTAATTCAAAGCTCAATCAGCTTTAGAATGTATCTCGCAGACACGTGTTTGTAATTCAAACGTTTATGGGCTTTAGAATGTATCTCGCTGACACGTGTTTTTAATTCAAACCTAAATTCGCTTTAGAACGTATCTAGCTGACACGTGTTTGTAAGTCAAACCTCTATGGGCTTTAGAATGTATCTAGCTGACACGCGTTTGTAATTCAAACCTCTATGGGCTTTAGAATGTGTCTCGCTGACACGCGTTTGTAATATTTTTTATTCAGCACACTAAAATGTAGAGATGTCAGCCAAGTGGAAAACGTTTAGCAAACAAGAGAAAATGAGGCAAGCAATTAAATACCTAAATCTAACTATTTATCATATCAACACAAACAAACGTTACAAGTTTGTATATTAATGCGGAACCTAAATATCGCGATTGAACCTAACAGTTTATTCGTGTCATTTGATAGGAAGGTGGCATGAAATGCTTACAACCCAGTGTTAAACAATTTGAATATCGTGTTCCTGAAACAAGTTACCATATATTTTGTAAGCCTTGCTTATTTCCACATAAAATGACTAAAATATGTTTGTAACATACATAGGTGTATATCTGTTTGCAGGCATTACAACAAACATAATTCATCCAGATATCATGAGTGAAACAGAATGCTATTTTCAGGAGTTACTACTGAGAAAGATATTAACTATCTATTTGGCGGTGTTCGACCACGTCTCTTCCACGTTCGTAAATATCATTGGTCACTGTACTGATGTGCTCTTTTTCATGTGTTCGATTTAACATTACAGTTGCAAAGGCAGCTTGAGTGACAGAAGGTAAACATTATTAATACGAACTGGGGAATATATGGTTGCAGTAAGACAAGATTATATTCAAACAAATTGCTCGTTTGATTAATAGTAAGTACAGAAATGTAATTATTTTCTTCTACAAGTACAACAACAGAGAAAAATCATTGACATATCATACAATGCAGCTATGAAGAACTTATGTTTGATACTCAAAGCATGAGTTTCACGGGTGCTTTAACGTTGTGCAAACCGAGTGGCTAACGTTATGCAGAAAAGTTATACAGCAAAAGTACAAATGTCTATGCAATACCTGTCAAAGACGACTTATTTCCAGTTTTGTTTAAAGTGTATTCAAATTCTTGCAGGAGCTACCACGTATCTGTTCAATTAGCAACAAAACACACATAATTCGTAAATCAAGTGCTATTAATCTTAATACTGACGCTCATTGTATCTAGCTTGATGTGATAAGTAAGTGCGAGAATAGATTAAATGGTAATTAGTCAAAGAGAAAGAAGGTATTCATTCTCAGATCAACAGAAGGACAATGCTGATGCTCACAAAATGTATATTTGTAAAAGAAACTGTGAATACAGCAGCATCACTATCAAATGTGGGCGGCTTCCACTTAGATAGGTAAGAATGAGCTTTTCACCGGGTCTGCTTATCTAGTAAATTACTCAGTTGTACGGTTCAACAATGTCGAATATCTTAGTATGTTTCCTACCTTTATGTTGCTTACAAACTATTGTGTGCATTTTCACTGTGTAATTTTTTCAAAAATAAATAATAAGTGGTGTACACTGCTATGCATAAGAAATAGCTGGAATCGGAATTGATCAGTGGATAGGATTGCTTTTTTGTTGTGCACCTGCAAAATTACACGCAAACAATACTGAAACTATTGCACATAAAGCTATCTCTTGTGCATAATAATTTCCGTTTCCTATAAAATATTCACATGCACAATTGACAATGAACTAATTTAGGGCTTCTGCCAATTCATTCTACAACTCAGAAAAGTTCACTTTTGCGCGTTATGGCTTAAAGTTGTATGGAACAAAAGGAAAGAGAAACAGAGACAGAGAGATCACCAGTCGCCATGTTCTATGTTTGTTGAGAATTGATTGTCAATGATTGTGCAGTTTACGGTGTCATCTCTGGGTTTGATATAAGACAGGGCTGGGCAGTAGTAATTCTTTACTTGAACGACGTAACGTGTTGGACCCCCTAGACGTTGAAATAGATAATATATAGACACTTTACGACAGAACAAACAAAATAATGCAATAAAACCTAAAAATGTTTAACATTAAGTAACTCTCCAAGTCTTCTCTATAATGTAAAAAAAAACGCCTGATATAATTCGACTTGAATTTGGGCAAGATGTATTGACTCTATAATTAAAGAGATACGTGACACTTTGTTGAAGTGATGCATGATTTCTTCACTTTGTTATCACTTTTTCACAAGCCGACAAACATACAAATCCACCACACTATTACCCTTTCAAGCGTCGTATGTTTCAAATAGATAGAAAACAAGATTTATGTTTTCAGGCGGAGTTGACAGCAAAGTGGCTATTATCGATCATTTAATAAGACCTAAGATGTTCTATCTATCTATCTATCTATCTATCTATCTATCTATCTATATATATATATATATATATATATATATATATATATATATATATATATATATATATATATATATATATATTATAAAACAAACAACACCAACACGTAGAATGTGTGACCGGTTTCGCTTTAATGCTTCATCGGACTCATCACTACGTCTATATACATACATATCGCTGCTTCTATCCATAAATGCCGGTTGTTAGTTATAAAGGACTGAAATGATATTGGAAGCTCATGAAAAAGAGATCTTGAAAGACTTACAAATCAGGCTAGATAGGAATATCATTAGTATTTGAGTGTGCGAGAAACCAGTCTAACGTAAAAGTAAATATAAAACTACTAAGGACTTGTCAATTACACTGACAAAGGCTCCAGAAAAGATTTTAGGATCCCTCAACACTTTCAAAGAGATTTTAATCGCTCAGGGAGAATGTACGATGATTGGCGTGAACAGGGAGAATGTACGATGATTGGCGTGAAGCCCTTACCAAGTCGAGGAATCTTTGATATGCTGAGCAGAATTTGACCATCAACAATTCCAAAGTCAGATGCATGTACATACAAAGGCCTGATGGAGAGAGATGGATGCGTGTAGATCGACTCGAACTCATATTTCAGGTAGTTAAAATCCTTCTGGTTACTCCAAAATGTGTATTTCTCTTTTGAGGTACCATCCATTGAATAGGCGAATTTGATAGAGTTGTCCGTACGTCTAACATGTGCCAAAGTAACTGTGCTAAGAGCGATGACTGGCATTCCTGTTTCGTTCGTCACTGATGACGAAGATAACAATAATAATAATAATAATAATCCAGGCGGTGTTGATTGCATTGTAGAAGAAGACGATGATGAAGTATGTACCTTTCATTTATATATCTTTCATTTGAAATTCAGTTTTGAGGATATGATATAGGTTTAACAAGCGCTTTTTACATTTTACATTAAGTTGTAGCACTAACTGTTTACGTAGACACTCTTTAATGGTAACCTAACTGCAAGACGATATATTAAGGCATTATCTCGAATTAACGGCGTAGGTCTTTAAGGACAATGTCTCCTTTACTTTCATCTTTAAGCACTAAGGTTTGATTATACTTTTTTCAAAGGTCTAGGAAATAACATCGTCTTACCCTTAGTAAAATGAGAATATTAAGTGTGTATTATTAATTTTTTTTTTTCACCAATAAACATCGGATACAAAAGGCGAAACAAACAGTTTCCTCGTTCATTACTTCGTATGTTTCTAGACAGATGGCGAGTTAGAAAAAGACAATCATACATGCATACATACATACACACATTCACGCATACATACATACATACATACATACATACACACACATGCATACATACATACATACATACACACATACACACACACAGATACATACATACATACATACATACATACATACATACATACATGCATACATACATACATACATACATACATCTGTACATAACCATTTATATGCGTACGATCACATACGTATCCGAATGTGCATCTGTTTACATAACTGCGTCTCTGCGTGTATTTGACAGATTATAGATATGAATGTGATCCGTAAAAGGAAATTAGCAGCTAGTTTACTTGTTAAACATGCGTTTTGGTGACTCCCGATGAATCCTTTATCACATTCACAGCCATCCGGATATCGGCATGTTCCTTGGTAGCATGGTAACAGATGCGAGCATTCCACTGAAATTGTAACGAAAGCTAATATCAGTCTACTGTCTCCGGCAAGTGGCGGTGAGGATAGGGATGCTGTTGGGAGCATTTGTCTGCAGATGAACTTTAGATGATATTTCAACTTCGCGTATTGTAACGGGGAAACTCTGCACCAAAAGTATATTTTGGGAAAATGTGGATTTTGCAATGGAGGCAGGAGGTTGGCATAAAAAAGAAACTGTTCTCTGTAGCAAAACCATTGAGCATGCAGTGATTGCATAGCTATAACCTTTAAGCGTGTATTTTTCTCAGGGGTACTTTTTAGCGATTTGAGTGTTGTAATAAGATCTGCATATTAAATCCCTTCTGAATGTGTCAATATTTATATTATACCTTTAATAGAACCACAAATCAATAAATTATATTTCTTCAAAGATTAAAATACAGAATTTGCTAAATCATACGTTCCCTATCTGCTAAAGAGCATAAAGAAATCAAATATCATCATTATTTCAAAAATCTAGTCGACTTGAAAAAAAAAGAAAAATATTCAGATTCATTTAAATAGCAAATATGTACATACCATCCAATTTAGTTGTTTAAACAAATTAGGTAAAGAATATTCAAATATGTGCTTGGATTATGATTGAAAAATTGATTAGAAGAATATAAAAAAGTGTTTTATAAGCGTGTGGGATATTTTTCGATTCAGATAAAATGATTCATTGTCTGGGTTTTCTTTCCATAACCAAAAAATTGGTGTTATTTTGATACGTCAGTGCCATTGTACGAGGTATATTAATATGGCAAAGACATCCACGCTAGTGAATGTCTACAGTTGCCACAATTGATCTAGTCCGCCAGGTTCGATTCTAATTTCAGTCTTGTGCATGCTTAAGATATTTTATTAAAACAACCTATTTTCTATCGTTTTCCTCTCGGGACTAGAGCTTTAAATTTTGATGTAAAAATTCAACTTTTTCTTCATTCGGCACTTATATTACTGCAACGAAACATGATATCTCAACGAGAATGGCCTGAGATAACGAATCATTCTTTTGAGGGGTGAAAGTATAATGAGGCAATGGCGATTTTCGCCAGAGCCATTATCGTTTGTTGATAATGAGACTTAGTCTAATGTTCATGATTCGCTTTTCGTTACATTCTTGTCCGTATGTAAAATTATGAAGTTAAAGTTTAATCGTATACCATGAAGAAAAATTGCTAATTTAAGTATTGAGAATACACGGATTCTATTTTTCCAATCTTACACTGCATATGGAAAATATTAATAAGGACTCTTTACGAAACAAATGTACTTTTCAATACCTCCTGGCGTCTGAACAATTTGACTTTTGTGTGCATATTTAACACTAGGAGAAACAAAAGGTTATTGGTGTCCTAAATTTCAAATACGAATACAAATTTGACTATAGTGCGGAGTTCAAAAAGTCAAGCCATAAGTACAATAATTCGCTACGAAATGTTTCAAAATTAGAAGCTCACTATGGGATTTTCACTGAATTCACCATCTTAGTTCACAAAATGTAGCTATATACTATTTCAATCAGATTTAGCAAAGATGAAACCGGGTCAGCATATATAATGACCCAGAGACTCGGTTTTTTAATCCATGGCTGATGCGTCCTATCGTCTCGAAACGATACATGTTAGATAAAGGCAATGATGCCATGTATATTCTTATATATTATTTACACCAGCATTACCGTTTTCAGATAAACGTTAAGCCTAAAGACATGTGACATATTTGCAACTTCATCTAGTTCTTCGTCAAACTTTTCTGTCAGAAACAAAAACAAGGTACACCACACCTAATCTGTTCCTTATATGATATCCATGGAGATGATAAATATTTCTGGATCAAAAAAACTGCAAAGAAAAAATAGTGGAAAGAATAAATAATCAATTCCATTTATATTTAAAAGTAGCTTTGCAGAGTAGAAAACTGCATTAATTTTACAAAGCACATGTACAACTCTGCCCACTTACTATGGAAGCCACCATGAAACCTTAATAGCCACACACATTAAATATTTTCTTCCTGACTTCAGTATATTTGCTCCGTTTCATTAGCTTGACAATCTGTTTTCTTCTTTGACAAAGGTATGTCATAAAAGATAACATAATTGTCCCTCGAACTGATCTGACACACAGATATCGGAATTTGATAGGTGTGCTTAAAAGGAAATGAACTTTAATTGATGTATGTGCCTTTAAACATCAACTAAGTAGTGTTCAATATATACGACTGATTTGTTACCATCTTTCGCGCTGATAATGCAAACCGCAAAAGCGAACGTAGCCGTGATATATATGATTATAACATCGTTACGTCTAATCCAATATATTGCCAATGCATTGATCTACCGATCGGCTATTGCCATTATAATTCATCTCGGAACAGTTAACTAAACAACTAGCCAACAATTTTTTTTTGAAAAACTAAACAGCAAATAATTAAGATTTTTTTTCAGATTATGTAGACAGACAAAAAACCAGCTTATAAGACCGTCAAACTTGTGCAACGTTCTATATTTATTGCGTAGTAATTATTGAAGGTCTTTTAAATAAACACTTATTTCAAACATTAATATCTAAGACAAAGGCGTTTGGGACCTGTGACGTAGTTTCAGTGTAAGCATACATAGAGAGAAGAAAGCAGTGGCAAACATTTGCATTTGAACGTGGTCTCCAAACTAAGTCGACAATAAGGAAAGAAATGCATGGACGACAAATAGGAATATTTTAAGCAAATACATCCTTATGTACCTACATCTGCCACAGGCCGTAAAACGTCCAGTATATCCTAATGGACAGTCGCACGTATTAGGTGCTATACACTTTCCACCGTGCTTACAATCTGGATTACATATAGCTAAAGAAACGAAAATAAATAGTGTTACAAAATATGTTTAGATCACGAGTAGGAACATAAAATAGTTGCAATAACAATAAAAAAGTCAACTTAGAAAACCACAACTTCTCGTATATTTCAGACAGATAAATAAAACCAAATTTCTGAAGTAAAACATAAGATGATTCTAAATAATGCATCACATGCATCACCTAAACGCAGGTCATAACAAGTAGCAATTTGTTTTGAGTTCAAAACTAACGTATAGTTCAATATTACATGGCATTTATGTACGAAATAATGATAATAATAAGGAATGTGCCTTCTGCATTTAAATTCAAAATAGAAAATAATCATTGAAAAGCAATGCAAAGTAAACTTTTGGTACATGTTTTTCTTTTATATTTTGTTGTTGTTATAGTTGATAATTATATTTTCGGAGACAAATACTTAACATAGCACACTAAGTACAAGAAAATGCAATACTTATATGTGTTCTAGGTTGTACAATTATAACTTTGACATTAGAAAAGACCGACTATTAAATTTTGGATATGGCATTTCAGTATTATTTTAGTCGGTATTTCATTAGTTCAATAATGCGCAAGCCTTCACGTTTAATAGCTTAAGTTGGACAAAAACAGAAAAGTTGAAAAGTAACTTCACTATTTAACAAAACGCCCTGAGTTAAAATATGTTGCTCATTTTCAAAATAGATTCCGTCAAATCTCAAATACAAGGCTACGCATACCAATATTGCAGTTCTGGTCACCATTGTGCCTCCATCCGGAACAACATTCTTGGATATAATACGGCTGCTGTCGCTCGCGCAAGGCATATTGATCACACCTTGCAAAAATGGTAGAAAAATGAAATTGATGAAAAACGGCGATTTTAAATCTCGGAAATTAAACTCGTAGGCATAAATTCAAGTCGTTTTAAAGCAAATCTTAGTTAAAGAATACGTTGTTCATTTTTGCAAAGCATTTGGTATTTATCAGCACCCCTTGTCCTTGGATTCAACAATTGTGAAGAAAGTAAACACAGATTTGCTTTGGTCCTTGTTACAGGGAAATGAAGACTGTCGCAAACTGACTTAGAATTAGTCACTTACTTTATTGATACATTAAACAGGATTTAATTTTCAATATAATAAAGACCTGGAAAATGTATTATCTGAAGTCGAATGTGGTAAAAACGTATTATTCGAAGTTGTATTTAGAATACCATCTCATATCAGTCATATGTCCTTGACAGTGATAGTTCTCACCAGGCAAGAAGCTCGAGCGCTTCATGATACCTGATAAAGGGTTTTATAAACAAATGCTATGCAAGGTAAAAATCTGGCATTCACATGTACGGTCACTATTGCCATTCATAAAAACATGGGCATTTAACACGGCCCGATTAAGGTATGCAAGTTCGTTATTTCTTTTAGCATTTTGAGTAATATGGAGTAAAAGTTTTGTAACATCCCACAATTTGGAATTATGCTTTTGGGAGGTAATGTATTTTTCCTCTTTTTTAGTTTATATAGAATAGGAGTTCTGTGAAACAAAACGTGTTGTTAAGAACTTTAGGAACAGCCAATCACATTTAAAACCGTTTTAACTGCAGTTATTAGTTCTTTGTTTTACAATTATGCAGTACTGTTTAATTCATTATAATCATAAACTAAATCATCTTAATTTTGTTTCGAGTGTTATCTCTGTTCTTCATTAGTAGCATTCCAATTGTTCATTATGTGACAAAGGCATAAAACACTAAAAAATATTGTTTTCAATAATTCCATATAATTGCTATACTCAGCTGATACAAACACAAACTATAATTTTTCCTTCGTAACACCTCACTCAAGCAAGAAACAAGCATTATGATATGCGTACTATGTTATTATCTATCTATTTATCTATCTATCTATCGATCGATCGATTGATCTAGATAGATAGATAGATAGATATATAAATAGATAGATAGATAGATTGGGCGCCTAATTTTAATTACAGGTAACATACTTTATTTGTAATCCTAAGAGGGCATAATACAACCAGATAGTTGCACATTACAGATTGCAGCATACTTGTTATATATATATATATATATATATATATATATATATATATATATATAGAGAGAGAGAGAGAGAGAGAGAGAGAGAGAGAGAGAGAGAGAGAGGGGGGGGGGTTAGGTTTGTAGGTAGGTAGTTAGATAGATAGACAGTGGAAATTACATACTTTGATTTAGCATACAATGTCAACGTGCTTGGTGATCATGGATTTATAATATCATGTTTATATAAACTACAGCTAGCTTCCGACCGCTCTAGTAGCCTAAGTGGTTAGAGCGTCCTCTTGGGAGGTCGTGGGTTCAAAACTTTGCCCCATCATACCAAAGTCATAAACTGGTTCTAAGAACTGCCCCGCTAGGCTCTACGCATTAAGAGGTAAGTGCTAAGTTTGGTCGGCCTTGTATCAAGATAACTAGTTAAATCAGAACAACAGCTAGGGTCATTCAACCTATTTGGCTGTCGGCCAGAAATGGATAAAATGCTTAAGGTAATAGGCCGCATAAACAATTCCATATCTCTAATGATGCATATTAATTAAACTGCATATTTTCGAAAGGACTACCTACATGGCCGCGGTACGCAGAAGGCGAGGGACTGTCCCTGCACGCGGACCTTCGGCCGCTGCTTGGACGCGTCTTTCTTAGGAATATTTGAGAACGATAACAATGTTGGTCTTAATCACCTACTCTCACCAAATTACGTGATTCAAGTTAGAATATGATACATATAGGATGCCGAACACTCACGGGATCATGAAAGAAGCACAGAGAGTTTAAGAAATCGAGTAAATTATAGGTCGCCGTGATTTACTTTTGTTGTCATGGTGAGGTAGAGATTTTGAGTGCCATCAGTTTCATGACTCAAGCACGAATAGTGTTGAGAAATAAACATCAAACAAAATTTAAATCAAAGTCAGTTTAACGCAAATTGCGAGACAAACTGGCTTAATTTTGTGAGGAGTATCTAACGCTCATCAAAATGCACCTCCCCCCACCAGTTTTAAGATTCTATATAGGATGGTCTGTATGTAGCAGATTAACGTCTATGTTGACTGACCTAAAACACTTTACGTTGGCCGGTGAAATATAGAACATAGCGACATCTTCTTGTTGCAAATACTAACAGGAGCTCATACATTTATGATGATTAATGGTTCTAGTATGAACAGAAATAAACTTAAAATCACAGAATGTAGACAAGGTCAATGAAACATTTAAAAAGTTATGTCGTCATAGTAAAATGCACAATCGTAACACGCAGTTAACATCATTAGCCCGTCTCCAGTTTGTAGGTCTGCAAGAGTTACCCATCCGTGGCTGGTACAGCAGAGGAGAGATAAATGTTTTAAAGCAACTCTAAAATTTTAATGTAACCCACATTCTGCTATTACAATGTCATATAATCTTTACTCAACGGCTAAATGTATATTACGTAAATAATGTCAACTAAAGATTTTAAAACACAGGATATTGACGAAATAAGTTATTATTACAGAATAGTTGCAATACGCTTCCCCCCTTTTGCAATCCAACTAAGTTCCTCTATATGGAAACATTGTAACGATTCTTTGTTTTGACAAGATTTGCCTCTCAATATAAACATAAAAATAAGAGATTTATCAGATTCAGTTTATTTGTTTTCTTTTGTAACTTGAATTGATATGTGAAGTGCTGAAAACTGCACGTAATGCAAGCCACTGATAGCAGAATCATTTTTAACTTTACATTACCTGGGCAAAATAATTGATCTATCCCGTCGCAGATGTATCATAAAGAAATCATAAATTGATACTGCTAATAATAAATTGTAATATGAAGGGATGTATGAAAATGAAAAATTGTTTATGGCTGAGAACTTTAAGTGCGGACGATCATTAGATTAGAATTGATTAATAGGACACTTTTAAGATTTACACAGATAACCATGGTACGACAATATGGCACAAATGTCATGCATTTTGAATGAATTATTGTGGTTCAATATATTTAGAGTTTTAATTATACATAGTTTATTAAAACTTGAATGTTGATATAGTAAGAGGTGGACACGTGATTTCCAAAATGAAATTTCAAACAGTGAAACGTAACTCATAAAAAAATATAAATTATAAAGCACGTCGTCACTTTTCAGTTATTCTTCAGGGACTATCAATTTATCAGAAATACAATAGTATTTGAACGTAATTGACGAGTTCTACCTCTCTGGTAACCCTGACATGACGTGGAATAGGTTTTCCGGCCAAAGCTAAGATCATAAGAATTAGAACCTTCATCAATGAGGTTTTCCCTACATTTGCTCTATCACTTATTCATCGTGCCTTGATACTAGTTGAATTGATATAAAAATAATAGGTAGATAGCTGAGGTAAAAAATTTGTCACTTGAAGGGCATAACTAATCATTTCTACTTACCACCACAAACACGTTTTTGCACAGTAGCTTTCCACCATATCCTTGTTCTCATATACGAGCAAACATGCCTGTAGTTTAAAAAAGAATTAAATACTTTAAAGTAAACAATACTTTGTACAGAAATTTGAAATCCCTAACAAAACTGTATTCGAAAATGAATACATTTTGTTAAGTTTGTAATAAATGCTAAATTAAATAATAATTGAAGCTGGCTACTTGCGAAAATTCTTTAAGGGAACCAAGGATTTAAGAGCGCTGAATCTGACAGTTCAAGTATACGTGTGTGATGTTGTTCAAAATTATCTTGAGAGTAATTTGATCGAAGGTTATAAATAAAAATTATCACAGGCTTTAACGATAGGACTTTTAGATAACATTGTCTCTCTCTCACCAGTACTTCCTTAATTATTGCGAAAGACCAGTTTTTCATTGGCAGTTATATTCTCGACAAGCACAAAACACACCAATATATCTTTCGTTCAATGAGTCAAGTAAGGAAACAATGTATGTTATCTATTGTGAAAAAATAGACGTTCTGACAAGTAAGAACATTAAACTCTGGAGAAACCTTATCTTACTAAAATTCTCGCATTACATAACAGCAAAGCTACGTCTAGCTTTATTTTTATTGATTGCTATCAGTCACGAAACAGACAATATATATTTAGCAGTCCCACAGTACACATAAACTTTGATTTACTAAATTCTGACTTTGTTTAATATGCTCAGCACAAGTAACCTTGCCATAGGTAGCCATTTTACCTAGCGCATCAAATCTAGGCGAGAGAAACGAAACCGGTACATTTGAAACAAAGTGAACAAACAGACTGACTCCATATAACACTGACATTGGAAATTTTGCAATGGACTTGAATATAATATACAATTAAGTCCGTTGTTGTTAACTTAGGGTTGAATAAGAAAACAAGTAAATCCCATTGCATAACCTGATATCTACATGGCGTCTCTTTATGTAATCATATATATATATGGGTGGGTGGGTGGGTGGGTGGGGGTGTGTGTAAAGAAATTTAAATCAAGAGTGTTGAGATTTTAAGTGTTCGGCAAATAGCTATTGACAGATCATATGTTGGTATGATTTGGCCTTGGAAGTGGGAAAAGAGAGTACATATACAATCATTCGCCTTTCAAACGGCTGAATACTCTTTCAATTGTCGGTGTTTGTGATTGATGCAGGAGCCAGAGACATGTCATAAAATCTGTTACTGTAGGTATCAGGCAACTTTGTATTATGATGATATTATTATTTTGGAGCAAAATACATATTACACTTAAAAATAAAGACGAATAAATACTTTTGTTCAAGGAATAATTTCCCACACCAGTAGCACATGTATAATGCATTAAAGAAATAGATTCAAATAAATAGTTCAATAATATTATCAGATGGATAAATTAGTGGACAAAACCCATGAAGCAGCAACAAATGAACAATAACAAGTGGAACCAATTATATTTGTTGAATCAGTAGTGAAACATCAATCGATTAGATAATATTTGTAACACCTGAAAGCGTAGAGTATACATATTAAACGAGCAAACAACAGTCTCAACAATACGAACCCTTCCATATACAAGTATTAATAGGCATTCGTTTTTACTACAACAATAATGACAAGAACAAACATAATAACATTAATTTAATTACCATTTACTATAGCTACTACTGTTTATACTAAAATATTTTTATCAACTCAGAATAAAAGATGACCTAATTTAATAAAGAATAGCTACTAGGATCATATGTTGTCTTTTTAATCTAAGAGGCTGTAAACACACATGTTTGATTACTCACCCATACCACGCTTCTCCGACGGTCATTTGAAGTAAAACAAGCCCCAACAAGGATGGAATCAATACAAGTTTAAACTTCATCTCAGACTTTGTTGATTTAAATTTTGTTTAGGGTCTAATTTGTTCTGTATGCAGTATGTTCTTTTGCATATGAGACCCCCAAGCCTAAAGTGTATGATGTACGGCTAGCTCGACAACTGGTGATGATGATAGGTACAGTGAAATTGTTCGTTAGATCTCATTTATGTCAACAAGAAAGTTATCTTATGATTTGAGAGAGACGTGTCTAAATAAGTTCAAAATCGTGTTCGAGCTTGTCTCTAGGTCATGTCATATCTGATGATAGAGTTTATTAGATAAATACATATTACATCGGGTTTCGTTGGTTTCATATTCAAATATGCTAAAACCGACCCACCAATGAAATAAAAACCAGAACTAAATAAACAAAACAAAGCTAGGAAATCAAATAATCAAGGAAACAATGGTTATCACGGACATTTCCAGATAAGGAACTTTTATCGGATACTTGACTTATTGGATAATAATTTCTATGAAATATGCATCAGATGATGGTTTTATCTTCATATATGACACTTGCAATATTAGGTTTAAACTATTTGGACCATGTTCTACTGAACATATCAACATCGGGTATAACTTATACTACACAAGAAGGTATGAAAATGGAGTTTGTGATAATAATCATTGCAAAGTAGGAAATCAGAGTTT
Source organism: Sinohyriopsis cumingii (assembly GCA_028554795.2). Lineage (NCBI taxonomy): Eukaryota > Metazoa > Mollusca > Bivalvia > Unionida > Unionidae > Sinohyriopsis > Sinohyriopsis cumingii. Next base: position 3,529,618 of record CM068841.1, read on the forward strand.
TTATATCATCGGAACGAAAAATTTAATGAATGGCTAGTGCTTTTATGTTATCTTCTTCAAAGTAGTAAATCAGTCGGAGGGTAAACGTAAAATTGTTATGGGTTATTATTTAATAGGCTGTATACAAATTTGTATTCACCTTTTTGATGTTCAAATCGTATCATATTTATACTATTGTATGTATTAACTTAAATCGGAGCATACTATTATGTCTTATTTTTTCATATGAGCCCATTGTTCTGACTTTTCAATCGTGAATAATGCGTTGAGTTTGCTCTCATGAACTTCTGACTGCTGCTTTTGTCTGCGAGTACATTTTATAATCTAGATTGAATCAGGACCATCAGAAGTCTAGAATGAATCAGATTCAATTCAGTTTTGGTAAGTCTTCTCGAGGAGTTCACACTGCAGACATCGTAGCGATATGACTGACAAATTGTTAAAGCCACATTAAAAATCCAGATCCCACACACACACACACTTCTCGAGGAGTTATCCGAATAATCATCTATATCTTTAGGAATTATATTCTACCAGTTTGTCTGGATAATTGATAATATTGAATAATCTACATCGCCTTTTTCGAGATTCTTCTAGTCAAAAAATGTGTGATCTACTTTTTCTGAAAAGTAAACATGTAACTGATTGAAATATACTTTATGTCTTCAATATTCATATCGTATAATCAATAACGTAGGTTAGACAACAGGACGCAATATACATGAAAACATTTCGTGAACTCATACATTAACTGCGCCTATGCAAGCGCCAAATCGCCAGCAATGTATATAAAGGTTTTTTATTGGGAAGCAGTGTTTGTGTTTTCAGCACTTGTGCTATATAAACAAATATAAAATCAGTGAAAAATAATGAAACCAAACTCTATATTTTGACTGAAATCTGTATATCCTTATAGAAGACAACGTAATTTAGGTGAAGATACGATAATTTCCACATTGGTATTTATATCGAGCACATCTCTACCTGTACTTAAATATTAAAGTGTAGGAAAATATTCAGGCATCATCCACCTGTGATTGAGCAATGTGCAAATATTCACTGTAATGTCAGATAAATCAACCAGTCAATCATGCTAATTTTAATCATCATCATCATCGTCGTCGTCGTCATCGTCATGATCATAATCATCACCATCATCATCCATAACGACAATTACCCTAAGGAGGCCAGGTACTATATGAGTTTTCTTTCTGTTGAATTTGGTCATAATTGCAAGTTTGCCGCCAGTAGCTTCTCGTGGGTCGGTGGTTCTTTCCGGGGTTTTCTCGGGTTCGTCCTCCACCATTAATAATGGCCGCCATGTATAGCCTATCGTGTGCTAAAAACTGGCGTTAAACCCCGCAACAAGAACAACAACAACAACACGTTTGCCATTATATGACCAGACTCAAGAAAAGTTTTGGCTTTTACCATATGTCTGGTCCTTGCTTTAAATTATTGATTTTAGAGTCTCGGACCTTCATTCATGTGCATTTATTTCTACTTCGGACTTTGCGTTAAGGCTTTACGAACTTTGATAGCAATACCATCAACCAAAGTTATCATGTGTTTTTGTCTCTTTCCTGGACAAGTAGTTGTATTAAAACAAACATTGTCTTTTCCCCAAAATTATAAAGCAAAAGAACAATAACAAGAGCAAGAGCAAATATTTAGAACCTGACAAACAATAGACATCATATACATTTGAAAATGTGAATATAAAATTTACCTCTTTCCAAGTGATAAAGACAAGGACATTACTTACAAAAGAACCGAATATCGATCTTAGTTCATGTGTTGATAACTCTCAAGGAATTGTGGCAACCCCCCCCCCCCAATGGTGGAAACATTGTCTGGTATTAGTGATGCAGGTTAACATTTGTAATATACGACGGTTACCGTCAACTTCTATTATTATTTGCCGATTGGTCAACATGTGTAATCTGTACTCACTGAGCTTTTATCATCCAGCCCTTATCAAACCGACCAGATTAAGATTTCAACGTGCGAAATAAAGATACATAAACAGTTTGGCTGCATTTTTACTAATGTTAATCAGTATATTGCTTTTCAAAGTTTACCTGATTATAGGCACAACTGTGTTGAGTAGTTAACAAACAGAAATGGCTAGCACCCTTTTGATATAGCACTTAGCGTGATCTTTATGGCACACACAATAAAAGAAAAGGATATGATCACACTGATTGATTCTAATTCCATCTTGGTATTTTGTAAACTTCTCTAGCAAATATGATGAGCTGCATAGTTGAGGAATTTTCAGTTAGTAATATCTTTTTTCTATCTCGACTTTTTCCACTCACAATCAATGAAACAGCATATTTGGAATTTCTATTTAATCTCTGGCTGGATCTGTCTACTTCAGCATAGTTATTAAACTAGCACAGAAACCAACATTAGATTGTGTATCATTAAACACGCTTGTGCTGTCATATCAATCAAATGAGTTATTTATTACATCAGACATTTTATTAGCACGATAAATCCATGTGGGTACGTGACAAAGCTTGCGAGTAGCTTCTAGTGAGTCGGTGGTGCTTTCCGGGGTTTCCCCTGGCTTTTCCTCCACCGTTTATATTGGCAACAAAGCATAGATCATCTTGGGAAGGAAATAGCGCTAAAACCGATAACAACAACAAAGGATAATAATTGAATATCGCTGGGTAATAACATATAAATATATGATGCACGGACCCAATTTTATTTGTATTACAATAGCACGTAACAGATTTTCATTAGTTTAGCCCATACATAATAAACGAAATCTGAAAATGCATACGTCCATAAAATGTAACTTATATCAAAGACGTATTATCGTAATATTGAAATCATGCTACCAACAGGCGGAGTAACCAAAGTGCATGAATATTATAACAATTCAACCAAGTGACAAATACAATTTTAAGTTCACTATTCGCACAGGTAATCTGATAATTTGCACAATGCAATGAAGTTCGGTGATAAAAGGGCATTGTTGTTGAAAGCTAGAACTTTCCAATTCGACTCTTTGTCTTCTGACAGTTCACCATATTTTACTGATGCAATCGTTGACTTGAATGTATGATTTGCCACTTCAAGTTTATTTCTTTTAAAATAATCTGTTATGAGTTGCGTGAATCTCTATGCTACAAAATCGGCAGCATTCCAAACATTATTTTAGCATTGGAATGACTTAGGTGTCACTCATTTCTGTTGTGGTGTCGTCCACAACAGTGGCTAAAATTGTTGTGAACATTATTCAGACCTGTCAATAGCCAACATCTCCTGTAACACGGGTAAATATTAATCTACAAGTTTTTCATTACACGAGAGATCAATATAAAATGTACGAGTCTGAGGAAGGTCCGCATTGTTTTGCATTCCGCTGACATTGATACGTGTCAGTCTGTACTTAAAGGACACTTTAGCCACAGCAATCAACACGCGCGTACCAACATCATTTGAATCTTAAAGAGTGCGTAGCACCATTCTCAGTCGTATACAATATAAATGTTACGGTCTTTGCCGAATGAGAAAATCGCAGATTTGTAATTACCCTGTGTTTTGTCAAAGATATTTTGTCCATCAGTGGGTCACATGTTATTTTCTACTCTTTAACTTCTAAACCTTTTATAGTAAAGGATGAAAGACGGTTGACCAATACATTGCCTTTAGATGGTTCATTAAATATAAATCATCGGCTCCGATATCAGGTCAAGACCAAGGTCGTGGATGAATATTTTACTTTTTTCATATATTCCGTTCCAAACTTTAAAGTCGTTGGAGATTAATGGACGACACTGGTACACTTAGGCAGTTTGATTAAATAATTTGGCATATGCCATATTGGTGTCTTGACTTAAAAGTCCTGGATATACGGCTTACGTTTGCCGCACTGTCCAAATACATTAATAATAAGTCAATACTTAATTGTTTTTATTTCTTTTTTTATCCGCTTTTTATCTTCTAACCATCTGAGGTTTTTATGTATTAAACATGATGTGCACGTAATTTCATTGTTAGAAATTGTGTTGCATATTAGACTGAATCGGGTCTTATCTTCAAGGACACGTCCAAGTTTCGGTGTTTAAAGCTTTAGATCATACTTACATATTTGTACTTTTACTTTAGATCTGTATCAGACTTAGGGCTAAACCTTGCTATAATTATAGTCATAATCACTGTTAGGTCTGTCACGTATCACACACTGGGTCCTGTCAATAGAATCAAGAGCACGGCTTGGTACGTTTTCCATCCCAAATTTATTTTCAATATACAATTAGGGTAACGGATGAAACATTGCACACTTATATAATATAACAAGAATAAGCATCGAATAACATAAGCTTGTCATTATCTTCACATTTAAGATCATTACTTAATTATGTTAGTAGACATGTTGTGCTACAAACGTGGCTGCAGTTCTTCGAGTTCATGGTAAATGCATGGAACACCAGTCCTTCTACTCTACCGTGCTGTTATTGAACTATCACAAATTCACTCGTATCCAGTCATTGAGGGCGTTTTAACACACAATGTGTATACCCAAGGCCACGAAGACAATATATATTATGCCTTACCATCTAAATAGTTGTAACTCCAGAGACGATGGACATTCCTATTAAAACAGTAAATACTTCGTAATCTTTGTCGTGCTGTTAGAGATACCGATATGTCAACATGGAGATACCATATATCAAACTTGTTTTCTAACAACATAACAAAATGTTTCAAATGTGGAATTGACTGCTATGTGTGTATATATATATATATATATATATATATATATATATATATATATATATATATATATATATATATCATATATATCAATTTGAAATGTATTGGTGTCTTTGTTTTTCTACAGCAAATAAGGAGAAGTATTGTGGTCTGACAAGATTGTTTGGTTATTTGTTGTGCGAATGTAACCCACCAACATCGAATTTAAAGCAAAAGATGATCCACCTTACCATAGAGGTTTCATGACTCGTCACATGTTCTGATTAGAGTAGTCAAATTGTTGCACCAAATACAATAATCAATAAAATAATGATATGACTTATATGGCTCTATGGTTGTCTCTACTTATAAAACAGTTGTCGGAACTGCACAAATACTTCCACCAAAACAGAGACGATTCTCGAGTATGGAAAACTAAGAAAGATATTTTTAATAAGCTTAAATACTATCCAAGCAAAACAAGAATATTCCCATGTTTTTTTTTTTTTCTTTTTACGTTACATTAATGTCTAAAATATTGTTTTGAAAGTGGAAATACTTTGCAAGCTCTGATAACTATCACAATACACCAGTTTCACTAGCAACCAGTTTCAGACAGCATTTGCTAATCTGTTTGTTAAAAGAGAACGTTTGTGAGTGAATGAATGTTCATAGCAGAGGCATTAATATCAGTACTTTTCTTAGACTTTACCACTTATAATTTTCGTGTGGTGGATCATTATTGCTGCATAGTATAAGAAATAAAATACGTGATTTTCATTTTTTACTAAAATATACCAAACTGCCAAACGTAATTTAGTCAGTGCAGCTATTGCTTCAAAATATCTTTAGCGATTTCTTTTTAATTTAGTGCCGCAACAAAGTGCCAAGCATAGAAACTGACATTATTCTACAAGCACGATATAATTCTTGTTTTGGCTGAATATAATTACAGAATCTCTACTAATGTATCTTGAGGTAATACACGAAACAACCACAGTAGGTGTAGATATCTGCCTATCCATATATCAACTATTGGCCCGAGTTCAGCTTTATGTAGAGCCACGTAGATATCTACCTATCTATATATCACATGCGCTGGTGTAAAGTTTAACCAAGTAATGTAGATTGCATACTGACAGTTCTTCTGAAATAGCCACTAAGCACTCAAACGTATTGGCACAAACTAGTTCTGTCGAACAGCACTCACACATGGCTAACACACTTGCCAAAAAGTTAGTACGCATTATTTTATATCTCTCAACTGCTGTGATAGATTTTAAAGAGAGTATAACAGACTGAATCTAAACTTGTTTTCATTCTCAAGCATTCCCAAGGACAGCCAATCAAAAGGGTTTTTCCTTTATCTGAAAGTGTGGACATTTGTGCCATTCGTATCATTAGTGATGCATCGCTTTTGTTCAATCCACTTTAACAAAATGCAAACAAAATAAACGAGGTAGAGAACGCTTCCGGTGAAATGAGTTAGTCTAACATAAATAAAATTGATAACTGGTGTTACCGGTACACATCAAGGATTCAAAGTTATGGCAAAAATATTAAGTAATACATCGAAAATAAAATAAATCATTGTGCAAAAGTTTATTTTATATGTCTTGTCTCGTTCAAATATTTGTTCATTCATTCTAGTGGTATGATACCAAGAGGACAGACACTCAATGTGGTCTTTAAAATGTCACGATCAATGATTGACGGCTCAAAAAGGTTCTATTAATGAAGTAAACGAGCGTTCCCGAATGGAAAGCTAGAACGATTGATATGATATTTCACCTGATAATGCTTATTTTGATTCTTTTCAACCTTATTCAATGAATGAGGGTTTATTTTAAACAAAATTATGTATACGGTGAGATTTGTCATGTAAATTATCTGCACAATTTTACATTTATTTTTAATGTGGTAGTTTTCAGAGTAATAAAAGTGATGCAGATATAAGGTGGAATAAATGGATTTGGTCTTATTCATTGATTATAAGATTGAAGTCTATTTGTGTTAAATCTTCTTACCTACAAGGGATACAGACAGGGAAGATTCGGAGAAAAAGAAAGAAAATGTGCTTTAGTTTGAAACAAATTTGGGGGTAATGTTCAATAATGTGATCTATGAACATATATTAATACATGTTATGTAGCTATGCCCAGTTGTGATTTAAATAAACTAGTAATTATCGATACAACTGTGAGATATAAAACAGTATTCAAAATGTTGCTTAAACTCTCAATTTTATGTTTATATATATATATATATATATATATATATATATATATATATATATATATATATATATAATGTGCAATGTAACAAACTCACAATTAAACATCCAACCATTTTCAAGTGAATTTTGTACTTGTCGATAAATCTGTTGTCCGCTGCCAAAAGAAAGACATAAAAGAAACCTTTGTATTAGTTGTATGTGGAAACGCCCTTTTTCTGCTCTGATGCCATTTGACTCTTCAGAACAATCTGAGGACAACGATAATACGAATGTGAATCAAATACTCCTCATTAACACACGTGAGCCAAGTACCCTCATTAACATTATGTTTTACTTCAAGAACCTTAACATTATATGCTACACTTAATATTTCATTTTGGTAAAGACGCAATAGTTTAAAGTGCCTTACTAATAGACACAGCTAATAAACATGCACAATTTGGACTAGTGCAAACGTAATCTTGTCTGGACTTGACCATGCGAAATAAAGTATACCAAGAATGATATGAAAGATCGATTATAATTACACCGTTCACTGGTAGTAAGCAATTTTATCACAACAGCTGTGCTAGTACTTTTCGTCCTTTTATTATCACGGTCTTCATCTACTCATTCTCCCTTTACTTGATATGAACCGAGAAAGCAAGACACACTTTTTGCCTTGGTATGGGTGCTGTGAGGATGTTACAGATGTGACGGTTTTATACTTTTTCCTAAAGAAGAGCGGTGTATTTGGTCAAAAAAGTCTGATTTTCTGTTGGAAGAATTAGGCCTTTTTTTATATTATCCTTGTTTGTTTTTCCATTTATTGCAATACCATTAGGACTCCAAGGTCTTCAAATAAGTAATACAAAGAAGTAACAAGTTTGCTAAAATTCAACAATTTCTTTCTCTATAATATAAATTGAAAATGTAAAAAGGAACTTAAGGGAACGCGACTTAAATCCCAGATAATCGCAGAATTAAAGACACGAGTACTAATAATTGAAGTTCTGTATCAACTTGAGTAGGAATATAAATTAAATTCAACGTCACAAGAGAAGATGTGCCTGTGGTGACCTGTGTAGCGGTGACGTAGCAGCAGTCGTTTGTTGGAAAGCAATTATACAATCCAACAATAAATAAATAAATATATATATATATATATATATATATATATATATATATATATATATATATATATATATATATATATATATATGTGTGTGTGTGTGTGTGTGTGTGTGTGTGTGTGTGTGTCTGCAATTTCAATGTGGCTTTATTTGTCCGTCTAGGAACATCAGGAAACTAGTGATCATATGCAACTAATATTTGTTTTAGTTTATTCTTTCCTTGTTGCTGCATATGCGAAAATTTCTCGCTTGACCATTCATAATTTTAAAAAAGTCTGTACAGTCTGATTGTTATATCTCGCCTAAATCCTCACGGTGTGGGAAACGTACAACTAAATTGATTGCATAATTAATCTGTGTATGTCTATCAACATACTCCTTTAACATATTTATATGGCAAAATAATTTTCGTCTTTTGCCCTCGGAAGCATTGATGGTATAATTAAAATCACTTAATTTATTTTCAGCTGTGAAAGGACCATAATACTTAGCCTGAAGATGATATTATAGCATGGGTAAGAATGCCAGAACTCTATCATTAGGCTGAGAACTCATTTTCTTTGCATTTTTGCCATAAATTAATTTCATTTTTTGACTACGTATATTGAAAATTAGTCCTTGCAGCCTCACAAGCATTTGACATCTTGTATGTATTATTAGTTTTTCTTTTAACAACTTCAATGTCCAAAAACTAAATGAAAGATTCTTGAACTGTTTCCCTAACAGCAAAAGACTGTAAAGTAATAAATTCGTCTCAATATTTTCCTTTATCAATACTATATGACAATAATATATTTTTGAAATTTTGAAAGAATCGTTTTCAAGCTGTTGGCTTTCAGGGTGATAGGCAGGACACAACAAATTGCTGCATACTTATTAACACATAACTTGCTAGAATATTCCAGATGTAAAATGTTACCCTTTTGATCAGATTGGACAGACATGGGGAGGTCAAATTGAGCTAAAACGTTATCAATGCTTTTCCATCGTTTAAGTTTTGAAATTCTTCAAAGCAATCGCCTCCGGGAATCTTGTAGATGCCCACATTATGGTCAATAAGTATTGGTTGTCTAACGTGGTCTTATGTAAGAGACCGACACAGTCTACCATGTGTTCTGCTAAATGGCTCATCAAATGCAGGAATATGTTGCAGAAGACCCTTAGGTATTTCAAACCATTTTACAAGTGTTTCACAAGCTACAATATTTACTACCATCTACTACCATCAGTTTCAATATTTGGGCAATGAAAGTGATTCATGACCTTGTTATTAATCTTTTTGATTCCTGAATGACCATGCAAAGGAGTTGAATGAGATAAACTAAGAATTTCCTGTCAATAACAGGATATAATTTGATATCTCAATGACCTCTCGCCACTAGTAGGTACCTAATGTTTTCATAAGGAAACCACTTATACAAAATAACAATCATGTACTTTGTGTCTTCAGTTTCGCTAATAGCATTCTAAAACAAACAGATCTTAGAATGATTTTCCTGTTCGACGACCAGTGATTGTCACTTGTCAACCTGATGAGAAAAATGATATAGACTAGTAAATTGAAGATCACCTGTTGATTGGTCAATAAGAGGAGCAAATGTTACCTCAACAAATTTCTGACTAATACGTGGGTCAGCTAAAGAAATACTTTTCTGATCAACATCATTCGCAAGAGTTGTATTTGCCTTAACTCTAGAAACTGGACAAGCTGAGTAAAACTAACAAGACTGTTACAAGTGGATTTAGCAGAATGTTATCCGGAAGCAGGAGGTCATGGGTTCGATACCCAGCCAAGTCATACCAGAGACTTACAAAAATGGTACTAACAGCTGCCTCGCTTGGTAGTCAACATTAAGAGGTTAGTGTTAGGACTGGTCGGCCTGGTGTCAGGATAATGTGACTGGGTGGGACATCGTGATACATGTCTGCGGCATGATGCCCAAGCGCTAGACATCATTATAAACTGTCACACTGCAGACATTGTAGCGAAATGACTGAAAAATTGTTAAAGCTACGTTAAAAATCCAAATCAGACACACACTACCTTATCTCCTGCTATGTTGTTACCTAGGAATATCAATGAATACCCTCGATGGGAAAAGACGTCACTATTCTAACTGTCACGGGTCATGATAATATAGCTGATGACAAACAAAAAGGAGCATTGACAAAACCGCACTGTACTCATTAGAAGAAGACGTCTCAGAAAAAGACAACGAACCTGATAAAAAGAATTTTTAGAAGCTTCTGTATCACTTAAAATGTTAAAATATATATGATTAGCAGAACCCTGCTTTAGTGATATAGAACAGTTCAAGATGAATATTTCAGTATTCTCCATAATAAAATGAGACTTCGGTTTGTTTGATCCAAGAAATGTTTAGCTTCAATACATGACCGTGACCTTGACCTGTAGAAACAAGAGCATTTGGAATAGATCTGTCTTTATTATGTTGCACTGTTTTCAATTTACAGGAATCATAAATGACATGTACTTTCTTCTTGCTATAGATGCGCTTAGGATGAGATAAGGATTTCTGATCAATCTTATGTGACTCCTTATTCTTAAAATTGGCGCAAAAAAATTAGAAATTCTCGTACGGAAATAGCTTTTTGCCATAAGACTGCTGAGTAAAACGCTTAATAAGCAAAACAAACTTTGAGCTACGGAATACTTATCCGCTGCAAGAGCTGCATTTTCTGAGGTTTCCACCTTTCGCTCATCAAGGTAACTCTTTACGCCACCATGTACGCAGCTCTTTAACTCTTAAACTAATGAGTTGTCTGAGATTGTCTGGCAGAGAACAACTTACCAAAATCTTGGTCTTTATCTCTTGAAAGTTCAATATGAGTTAGTACAGTTTAATTTTCATAGTTCCTAAATATTTGTTGATAAGCCTGAGGTACCTACAATTAACTCCTCAAGATAGCTTCCTTAACTAGATAATAATCAGCACTCCACTGTACTGACTTGTAAGTGTAGATGTCATGAGCTTGTTTAAAAAGTGCACTTTGTAATAACTTGGCCATTTCAGAATTTCAGCCAGTTTTTCAAAATGAGGAAAATATTTATCTATTTCTTTTTCTTTAAAAAAGGGGGTACTAACCTAATATTCTTAGTAACATCGAAACTTGAATTTGTGTGTAAAGTGGGGATATGCACTTCATTTGCCAGACCTTTTTCGTTTAATCTAAATTGAAATTCCCTTTCTTCCTTTCCTCTTTCTCTCTGTAATTCTCTCTACCGTCCTTTCCATATTGCCTCTTTATTTGCATTAGCCTCAATTCTCATTATCTTTGTCATTTTCTTTTTTCTGCAACCGACATTGCATTTGTATTTCTTTCTTCTTTCTGCAACTGCATTTTTCTTTCTTTCGTCTGATGCTGAAGCAGTCTTGCGTTTTAATTTCAATTCAATAATTTGCAAGTTAGATCCAGACTGAGACTCGCGAATCAAATCCAAAAAATTCCTTTGCACAAAACATTGGACGAAGTCCTTGCTTCGTTAAAGAAGAGCATGCTTCAGAAAGATGATCTTCTGTGACAAGTTTGCGCAATTCATCCTTTTTCATGGAGTCTAAGTGTTCTGGAGTAGGATTTGAAAATAAGTTGTCCACTTTGGATGACATTGTAAGAGCTTATTTGTTTCTATAAAGATTTCAAAAAAGTGAATTAATATCGGAGACTTAGAAAATGCTGAAAGAAGGTGAATATAAATTTCAGAGGCAAATTGATCTGGAATATTTCAAGAGCAATTTGTATCCCAAGGACAAGCTCCCTATTTTCTACTACGACAATATGGTCTTAGAATACCTAATAGAAAAAGGTGAGAACCAACACGCATTGTAAAATTCAACGAATGATTTGTTCCACTTGAGTACAATGAGAAAATGTAAATAAATGAAATTAGAGTAGTGCGAAAACTAGACCTTGCTTTTAGGCACATGAAATGACTCGCATAACAATTATAAAGTAATGAGTACAGAAAACTTTACAATTGAATAAGATTTCTGAGTCGAATTAAAATGGTTAATATCATAAAACGTTTATTTGACAGTTTATATCCCAAATTTGGACTGGGAATAAAATAGACGAGAACATTAATGTTTGACCTGAGAAAAATGTGATATTTTGAGCATAGACAAAAGTGAGCGGCCAGAAAGAAACTCATAAATAAACTTGGGTGAGATGGTTAAGAACACGAAAATGTGTAGAAACTGAGCAAACACGAACAAAGAGCATTGCTTTTATACTATCGAGTCAATTATATGTTCTCAAAACAAGTCAACAGAGTTCACTGAAATGCGATTTTCATTGGTACAGCCTTTGGTTCCTAGAGGTTTTATGAGCACAGAAAACATGGATAACATTGAAAATGAATTTGATCTATCTGAATGTTTATGAAATACTGAAAGTAAAATGACTGAAAGTAGCATTAAAAAGGATTTGAATAACTGAGAAGAAACGAGACTGGCATTTTGAGATGTTAGTCCTAATGTTCCACATGCATCATCACCAGAGGAGATGAGGTTCCTCGAGATGAGATGGGTGCACCTCTTCAGTAGACACAACAAAACTAGACAATTTTAATTTTGGTTTTACAAAAACATTACAATCTGTACATTCACCAGTACAGACCTGTTATGTGCAGAAATAAATCTATTGAAAAACATGCTTGAGCAGTTTTCTAAAATAAACAAAGTTGTCCTAATTGAATAACAATCGTGGATTAGTTTCAAAAGGGGCTTTTCGTCTTCGATTCCATTTTTCTCCTTTGATTTCAAATCTATAAAACAAAATTGAAACTCAGCTTGTGTTCAGTCTAATAAGCTGAAAATCGTCTTTAGAGAAGGTCAACGTTCGAAGGGTCTGAAAATAGAGCTTGACTGAGCTAATATGATTACATGACAAATCTAAATGTGGTTAAGATCGAAGTTCACGTAATAACATCTCTCTCTGTCTATGCCCGTCTGTCTGTCTGTCTGTTTCTCGTAAAATAAAAGAATTAAAGGATGAGAATGGATCGGTTTAGTTATAATGTACATAGAGTACAAACACATGCTCATCACAAACATAAAATACATCCAGTGTTCAAGTTTCATTTTAATAAGTGAAGCTGTACAGGAATTATTAAGCAAGACTGATGGATCGACAGACATATTTGTATAAAAAAACACCCCTAACTTAATGACATTATCGATACAACTGTGAGATATAATACAGTATTCTAGCGAAAAATATTGTGAACGGATTATAACTCTTACCCCTTTCTAAAACAAAATAAAGGGAAGTATCAAGGGATAAAGGAAACATCTTTAAAGGAAAAAATTATGGCTTGCTAGGCATATATTGAAATAACAGTACAAACAGAATACAGAATAGTAAACAGCAGGTTAAACATGGTTTATATATTTTTCCCCTGGTTGCATTAAACTTCAGGTCCGCTCCTTTGATTTTCAATGGGACTGGAATAGTTTGAGCCCAAAACAACAAATGTCCGGCTTGAAGATAGCTTTTGGAATCTCTCTGTTTTATGTGTGGAAAAATAATCATATAATACTTAATTATATTAGTTGAAAAGACTTAACTATCTTGATGGAAATATAAAAACAAATTTCTGGTTTGAAAATAAAGCCACGGAGCCCCCATCCCCCGCCAAATTAATCGATTGGTCATTTAGCAGACAGTTTCTTGTTCTCCCTTCATCCAGCATCTTGTATAAATATTAAAGATATTTATTTCATTTATAAGATTTGACTTCAAGAGTCATTATAGTTTTTAAAATCTTAAAACAAATTTCTGCTGGCTGATATTAAAGATGCTTGCTCGCTATGGAGACTGTCCGAAACAACATTCACTAAAACATGCCACATTGAACATTTTTTGAAAGTTTGGCAACATTAAATGAAATGATTTTGAAGAACGTGTGAACATCATGTTCCCACCAGGCTCTTAAAGGGACGAATATAAACATATTTGTTTGTAGATTATGACATAGTAAATGTTTCCACCAATACTTTGGCAAACATTTTGCCTGAGTATTTTATTGGGAGGGGGTAATATGAAACACTGTATTTACTACCTGGCTGCTGTACAGTTCGAATGGGTCCTATAAAAGCAGTCAAAAATAGAACTTATATAAAATAACTCTTTGAATGTTTAACGGCTGTTAAGGAAACAAAGCCTTTTGTCACGTCGTAAGTTCATCCAGGACAAACAATAAACGAACAAGGCATTATACGTAACGCTGTGACATGTCTCAGTCTCTGAAAAGCTTCAGGAGTTGGAACACTCCTCATGTTCTGAGCGTATTTCACATCTGTGTTCATGTGAAGAGTTCTCAGGCTCCAATATCTGTGTCATTGTGAACTTAATGGAAGAATATTTGAAGTAATAAATCTTCGGAAAAACAACATTTATACATGATCTTCCCTTTAATCAATTAACCCTATATTGTTATTGTTACCTGCACAGAAAATTGACGACAAATCCACGACAAAGGTGGTTAAGTTGCAGGAGCTTATATCACCCACTATTTAACATTAGTGTCGCATGGGCTGATGGCAAAAGTATATAAAGAATCCCTCTCAAATTATGCAACATTGATCTTGAAGATGCAACAAGAATATATATTATATGCCCATCACGTGCCCTCTACGCCACCAATATCCTTGACCTAAGAGCCAAACCTGCCAGCTTCATCATAGAGTGTGTAACTGGATAACGTTTCATCAAAACGTACGGAAGGTATTAAAAGGTGACAGCCTAGATAATGAAGCAGTCCACTCCCTTGTGTTTGACGTTAACGTATGTGGTACAGGATATTGCTATAAATACATGACACACTATTAAGTTTATATATATATATATATATATATATATATATATATATATATATATATATATATATATATATATATACATATACATAGATATACATACATACATACATACATTGAGCTAAAGTCGCATGAAAACACTTTGATTATTTCAAATAGCCTTATGTGTGATCTTTAGCTTGAGACTCGGGGCATGACTAGTATCCATTATTACGCAATACAACTGGTTCAAGTTTCATTCAAAATAAATTCCGTTATTTAAATTTAACTCGCAGAAAATGCAGAAAATCACAAAATTACAATATCCTGTGCCTGTCCCTGGACCTAATTTCACGGGCCATTATACGGTATGTGAAACACCATCTAGTTATGACATAACCATATCCAGACTGTTTAAATCTCTCCAGATGTCACAAAGAAATCGGCTAAACATGCAAATATTAACAGAAGGCTGGAATAATAATAATAATAATAATAATAATAATAAAAATAATAATAATAATAATAATAATGAGGACTTTGTATAGCGCCTAATCTTTAGAAGCTCCAAGCGCTTTACAACATTGGACAACACATATAAGATAAAAAACAACATATAATGATATGTTTGCAAAACAAACACCATGAAATTGGAAAACATAAAAAATAAACATGCTGAGAATATTTATGGTAGGAAGCATTATTAGGTCTTTAAGTTTGTTCTTGCAGTCGAAATAAGTGAGTTTTGAGAGCACTCTTGAATGGGACCACTGTGTCTTTGTGTGTAAGTTCAGGGGGCAATTCATTCCACGTTGCTGGGCCCTGGTATGCAAAAGAACGCTGTCCATATGACTTTGTTTTCATAGTGGGAATAATGAGTATACGATTGTCAGAAGAGGAGCGTAAGTATCTTGCTGCTGTGTACACATGGGTGAGGTCGGATAGGTATGTTGGACTAGAGTCCGACAGTGAAATGTAGCACAGAGAACAATTGTTTTTTTTTTATTCTGGATCGAATGGATAGCCAGAGTAGGGTACAAAGCTTTGGGGAGGTGTGCTCTGATCGTGGTACTCTAAGTATGATCCGAGCAGCTGTGTTTTAAACTGTTTGAAATTTCTGGAGCAGATATTGAGATGAACCATACAGAACTGAGTTACAATAGTCCAGTCTTCAAAGTACTAATGAATACAGAAGATTTTTAGTGGCATCAATTGAAAAATATTTGTGAATGGAGCTGATGCGTCCCAGCTCAAGATATGCAGCCTTGCATATGTTCATGACATGTTGGTGCAATGTGAGAGTACTGTCCAGATTAAGACCTAGGTTTCGTACTGATTGTGTGAATTTAATGTTGGTGTTACTCATAATTATTGTTTGAGGTAAAGGATGTGAATGACAAAGTCTTTGTGAGGTGATCAGAATGGCCTCAATTTTATCATCATTCATCTGCAGCTTGTTATCATCATTCATCTGAAGCTTGTTACATGTCATCCATGATTTCACATCAGAAATGCACCTCTCCATACCTTGGATCAACTTCAGTTGGTTGGCTAGATTTGTATATTTGGGTGTCATCAGCGTACAGTTGGTGAGACACTGGATGATGATCTATGACACTTGAGAGCGACTGAGTGTATAGAATGAAGAGAACAGGCCCCTGTGGAAAACCACAACATAGGTCAACTGGGCTGGAGTGTAATCCATTTGCAGATACAATTTTTGTCCTGTTGACCATGTAGGACTTGAACCACAGTAAGGCTGTATCACGAATGCCAAATACATGCTGGAGACCTTGAAGTAATACATCGTGGTCTATTGTGTCACATGCTGCATCAAATCAATGAGGGTGAGGACAGTAATCTTTCCGCTATCCAACGCAGAGAGAATGTCATTAACTACTTTCAGAAGAGCAGTTTCAGTACCGTGGCAGGGGCGATATGCAGATTTTACATGCTGAAAAGACTGTTTGAATTCAGATGATATACAAGCTGGGATATAACAACCTTTTCTAAGATTTTTTATGTGAATGGGAGGTTAGAAACTGGCGGTAGTTCTTTAAATCGTTATGATCTAGTGTTGGTTTCTTCAGCAGAGTCTTTACAATGGCAGCTTTGAAAAATGATGGGAATTCCCCGGAGGAGAGACAGGAATTAATAGCATCAGTGATGTCAATACTGGATCTAGGAACTCATGATACAATAATGATATACAGCTATAAATAATAAGTCTATTCAATTTAAAAGCTTGCAAGTTGTATCTCCAAAAAATCTACTGATGTCCACCTCTGACCTTCAAATGCGAACAAAGAAAGTGGAAAAGGTTACACCTTTGTCTTACATAAATATGTAGATGTTTACCAATTTCCACCAAGTTAATAAAATTCAGTGAAAACAGCACACTAAATATAACCTCAACTTAGTATCTTGACCTTAAAGAACACATTATATAGTTCCGATGGTTGCATTCACATAACAATGTCCAGTCAATAGGTACGTTTAAGTAAACCCACAAAAATGGAATAATTTTGGACGAATTTTGACGAAATTACACAAGCATCAACTAACACTGGTTACACAGTGTCTTCAAGAAGCATGTGCACAGCGTCACTTGTACAGTTTGTTCATTGGATTGCTGCTTGTCTAAACATTAAATAATGTTAAATCCACAGTGAAGTACATGACATAGATTACAATTACTTGAAGGAATGACAATTCATATCACTATACTTCCAAACAATGCAGCTAAGACTTAATATCGCTTGATCTACTGGAGTATTTATCAATATTATAAATCTGTTATTGTCTTTTCATACCCATATAGTGTTGCTATTCATGTACATATTGTAATAAGATGGAGATCTTAGCAACTTTAAAGATTATGACCAGGGTCAGATTTCCAACCTATTAGGCCACAACCAAACTTCGTTGTTTGACGTAGATGTAACTTTGTTTCCTAGTGTACTTCAAACCTATATTTAGTTCTATGGTGGGATCATCAACAGCTTCTTAATGATGGCACAAGAGTAAGTCACTATCCTCATGGTCTATGGTCTGCACTGGAAACGTGTCTCATTTACTCTCATGTCCTTAAACCAATATGTGGCTAAAAGGGTTGGATCTCAAAAGTTTGTAAGGTATGACTCAAGGTTAAGTCAAAAGCGTAATTGGCATGGTCCACTATTTATATTTGATGTACCACTGTATATTGTTATGTCTCATGTCCTTCAGGCCCATATATGGTTATTGACTAGGGAGTTTCCGAATTTTAACACATGAGAGCGCATCCACAGTGAACATCGCTGGGCATCATCACAGAGTGTATCAAATAATTCCAATGTGTATGTCATACACTTGGCGTTGAAGATGACTCAAACCAACTTTAAGATTTATACTGATTATATGCTCATTTTTGTCTCCGTTAACTATACATTGTCAGAATCGCGCAATATTTTACGATAGTGCACTCATGCGCACTCATACTGCTCTCATGTTCACGACAGATGTGCCCAGTAGTGTATTAGGAACTACTTTGTAAACAAATTACATGCACTCATGTAGTAGGCACTTTACATTTTGGTTGATTAAATTTGTTTCTGAATGAACTTAAAAAGATGTTTCATGGACTGCCACATACCAGCTGCTTTGCTACATCCCGCGTTAACTTTCTTGATACAATGTTTGCATTTAGGCTAGCAATAGACGCCGAAGAGGTAAAACAATTGCTGTGTCCATATAAATAATATGCAAGTGACAAGGCATAAACGTTTCTTCTTTAGCTGGTAATAAGAATGACAATCATATTCTTACAGTTTGATATCATGAATATCCTCTAAATGTATTTTCTTAGTTGTAAAATTCCGATTCACATGAGCCATGTCATGGGTTTTATAGCATGATTACACATTTCGAAATTGTACTGTACTTTCGACAACATTCCAACTGCAATTACATCCTCCTTATTGTGCTCAAAATGAAATAAACATTATACACCATATCGTCTCTTTGATAATTATAATTGAATGATTTCATATTTTCCCTCATTATGATTTCAAACATTCAATAAGGGAATAGAAACACTTGCAGACGTCAACACGCTGCTCCCTTGCTGCTGAAATCAGATGTACTTCATGTAGAATTGACAGAAATGAATCCAGTCATTATCAAAAAATTTAGTATAATCGACAAAAGCAAAACAAAAATGTATTCATCCCAGACTAAATGGAACAGTGTTTGCAATGCACATTCGTTCACAGTATGACTTTCAATTTAATTTTAAGTAGATCAAAACGCCACTTTCTTTCGAAAGTGAAGAGTAGCGCGCTACTTAGTTCAAATTTATCTCGGCATAGTTATGTGTGCATTAATGATGTTGTTGTTGTGTACTGATGAATCTGCGCTTGTGTATTTAATTTGGAATTCACCATCAATTCAGTAACTTTGTTTCTTGTAGTACATTATTGTTTATATAATTAAGCCTTATTTAGAATAGGAAAATGAACATATAATAAAAAGTTTACTGCATTTGTTTGGGTACGTATGAACTCGTTTTGTCGGATGGATATATTGCACTCCTAAGTTCGTGCAGTATATCCATCCGAAATACTTGTTCATATTCTCTCATACAAATGCATCAACCTATAAATACCTTACTTCAAATATGTAGATAAAGAAAACAACATCCGAGACAATGGTCCCATCCCAAAGTTATAATCATAATATTGAAACCAGTGTGCGCATTTGAATACTTCCCCACAATCAGATTCCAAGGTTTAAAGTTGTATCTTTAATGGTGTAGGAGATGCACTGCATCATTGGGGGAGGGGGGCATAAAGAGGGACACGTAGGAGGACTTAATCCACATTTTTAAAACAGATGCATGGGTCGAAAAGTCGTTGTTATTTAGGCTGACCTAAATATTGTGACTCTAAATCAATGATAATTTTCAAAAGATCATCCATATCTAAAATTTGAGAAAAATCTTTGATTGTGAACAAGTTGCTCCTACTATAAAACAGCATTTCATGAAATAATAATAATAATAATAAAATATTATTATTATTATTATTATTATTATTATTCATACCAATTTTAAAGTTTGCAATTTCCTTTTAAACTCTGTTTTTGCTTTCATGGTATTCCATCCTCAGATTTGAATTGTACTAATGTTAGCATACAAGAAAAAATTAATTCTTCTTTTCAGATAATAATTTTAAGAAATTCCAATTATTAATTTTCCTATGGTACTTGATAGTAAAACTGTGTTCCTTGGAAATAGTCATAAACCTCACTTTCATCTTCCCAGGAACACAAACATAAACACATTTTGTAATCAGAAGTTAAACCCATTCGATTCACTGTAGTTGAAATATAGATATGATCATGGTAAAAATATACAAAGTATGATGTACCATACGGTTACACTTTTTATCACTAAGAAGATGATAATGTATGATAATCACTGCCGACTTAAACAATTGTTAAACAATGGTTTAAAGTTTCTTTATGTGCTTTAATGCCTGAAAATAATGAATTTTAACTTAAAGAAATTCGTAAAGTATGGTAATATGCTGAATGTATTTGCAGTACATACAATGCACAACAAATAAATGTTGGGTAAAGTAATTTATTTGTGGTTTAAAAGTAAGATTTCTCTGAATTAAACAATTTTAAAACATTAGAATCAGCTTCTGGTCATGTAGATAGCATGCGCTGCAGTCATACACTCAATTAGTGGTCGAAACGATGAGTGTATTTATTAGACCTCCAAAGTACTGACTGTTTAAATCACTGGATTCACCCTTAGCCTAATATATCCAACTAATATAGTCTCAATGAATCACACGTTCTCTCTCAAAACTCTTATAAACGCCATGTAAAACAAGAAAAATAAATGTAATGCGTGCATCTTCCTTATATAGTCCTCCTTTACGTCTTAAATAAACATTTATGAATCTCGAACAATGAACTCGTGCAAATTCAACGTATTCACACAGTCGTAAATGCAAATTGTCATATTCTTACCTTCAACTCTCATTTAGTCAATCAAATGCTAGAGCTCTTGTCAGGTCAATTACAGTTTAATTTCTCACGCATACACACACGACCCGTAATCAATACTCATGTGACATCTTGACCTGCTTTCATTTGTTTATTTCACCTTGTGAATCTAGCTTTTCTACGTAATAAAATGATACTTTTACGATAGTACTATTCATTAAATCAGGGGTCTCAAACACGCGGCCCGCGGGCAACATGCGGTCTGCCAAGCCATGTCCTGTAGCTCGCAAAATGATTGGCGTTACAAGGTGTCATGAGATAACAAAGGTGGTACGGCCCTTGGGCCATCGAAAATGCCCTCATGCGGCCCTCTTGGTGGTTTGAGTTTGAGACCCCTGCATTCAACTAAACAATACAAAATTAAATTAATTCTCAAGCGACATAAATAAAAATAAATTGTTATAAATTCGAAAGATGGTACATAATTCCGTAACAGCAGTACGCAAAATATTGAGCAAACTGATATAAAGGACTATTGCAGTAATACGACTTTTAAACAAATATCTGAAGAGTAAAAAATATCGTGGCCGTTTAATACAAGGGAGGTCGAAACACTATATTATCTATGCTCCTTTATGTTTTAGCCATACAAGTTTTGTCTAATAAAATTAATAAGAATAGAAATATACAAGGTATTAACATACCAACATTGCTGTATGAATTAAAATCACTACGACAATTTGATAAAATATAGGTACTATTTCAAACATCTAGAAAAGTAATTTGAGGGGTTAGGGAACGCAGCAGGATCTAAACTGAATCATGGGAAAACATAAATACTATAAACTGGTAATTGGAGGAGTAATCATCCGGGCCCTCTGATACAACTAATTAAAGACAAAGTTGTAGCAATGGGAGTAACATATAGGAAATTGACACCAGATTAAATTTCAAACAAGGTTTAGAAAAAGAACAAGAAAACAGCTTGAAATTTTGAAATAGCCAAGAGTAAATTGGATCGACGAATCCAAGAGGCGAAGTCTTATATATCAAGCCAAACATATTATATTATCATAGCATTTGACTCTAACAATCCAATAATAAATAGCTAAGAAAAATAAATGCTATATAACACATTGGGTCTGATGCATACAATTGCCGCTAAGTATTGAAAAGCGTGGAACACAATAGACTGTAATGACAACTACCCACAAACAGTGATCCCATCTGCCTCAAGGAAGAGAGATTGGTCAAAACGAAGCGAGATTGGAAGGCTATGCAGTAGACGATGGAACCGAATGACGGGCTATCTTGACACGTATCGATCGAATATCTCACCGTCAACAATACGATAGAAGAAAACACTAAAATTCTTTAATAATGAAAACAAAAGGTGTATTAACATATACTATCATAATCTAACAAATTCAGGTACCAAACAGAAGCAATACAGGACACAGAGGTTGAGTCTCAACTTAAAATACTAAGGCGATGTGAACCCAATGCTAGAAGACTAACGCGAGGTAGTACAGGTCACATCTTAGTGTGTGAAAATGAAATCGAAACTTCTTCAGCATATCAGAACACAAATGCATTGGATTGAGTCCTCCAACACAAACTAACAACTCGTGTGTATGCCTAAACATATATGCACTACAGGCAAACACACAACAAAGACACTTCCTTTTGTCTTTTTTTTTTGGTAAATGTTTTCCTTTTCAATTTTTTCAGGCATATTTTACTATATCTCTGAGAATTAGGATTAGATCGACCTAAGATTCCAAAGATGGGGGGATACTAGAGGTCTCTAAGAAAGAAGGGAGGGTAGCAGGGAGTAGAGTGCGGCTTTGTTAATTTTCCTGTCCATTGTGTAAATTTGTCATCAGACTTAGTCTTCTGACACGTGACAGTCTGAACAGTTTCTGTTTTACCCATTTAGGGCATTCATTTATTGCTAGGCAACGACCTATCAGGAGATAAGATTGTCGTTAATCCACTTGTAACTGACAATTCTTGTTTGGATTAGAAAGTAGATTAAATTGAAAAAGAATTCCCTGATGTATTTCCAGCTTGTGCAGTTACCAGAGGTATGGCAAAGAAAGCTCTTGAGAATGATGCTGGTAAAGAGAGTATTTCTTTAGCTGACACATGTATTGGTCAGGCTTTTAATGAGGTCACTTTCACTCCTTGTTTGGAATAATCAGAAGGTACTGATCACAGTGATCCTCTTTTAACGACTCATTTTCTTTATTCTAACCAGCGTGATAAACAACAATCACTTGTCGTCGAACAGGACACATATCCTGAGGCTTCCTGTTTGTTTCAAAAGGCCATTAGTGAAACTCTAGCTAGTGAAGTTCTAGTCTGTCATTTCATTAAAAATTGAATTCTTATGAGAAAATGGAGACCTCTCGAGGTACCTGCTGATGACGAATGGTCAGTGAACTTATCATTTTGTAGTTCCAGAATCATACAGACAGGAAATACTTAGTCTGGCGCATGAAAATCCATCGTCTGGTAATTTAGGGATCAATACAACTTATCACAAGATCTTAACTCACTTCAATTGGCCGGAAATCAAAGGTGATGTAGGTAAATACTGTAAATCTTGTCAAACCTGTTAAATGGTCAGAAAACCAAATGAGAAAATCCCCAAGGAGCATCTACATCCTATTCCAGCCTCTGACGAACAATTTAGTCGAATTATGGTAGATTGTGGTAGTCCCTTACCTAAGACCAAGTCAGGTAACCAATACCTGTTGGCCATTATGTATGAGTCAACAAGGTTTCCAGAGGCAATTGCCTTAAGGAATATAAAATCTAAAACAACAGTAGAAGCATTTATAAAGTTTTTACTCAATTTGGCCTTCCCAAGTCCGTACAGTCTAGTCTGATCAAGGCTCAAATTTCATGTCTGGAATTTTCCAGCAACTTATGTACGAAATAGGCATTGAACATTTCAAATCTTCTGCCTATCACCCTGAGAGCCAAGGGGCATTAGAAAGATTCCACCAGACTCTAAAAAATATGATTCTATCATATTGGTTTGACACGGGTAAAGATTGGAATCAAGGCATTCATTTACTATTGTTTGCTATTAGGGAATCAGTTCAAGAAACTTTGTGTTTCAGTCCATTTGAACTGGTTTATGGACACAATGTGTGCGGACCATTGAAGTTATTGAAAGAAACTTCTTTCTAATGAAGATTCTAAAATTAATATTCATGATTATGTTTCTAATTTTAAATACAAGTTGTCAAAGGCTTTATTCACTAGAAATGATATTTTTTTCAGAAAATAGTTTTATCTTGACTGTTAGTCTATAAACATCAGGTGTTGATCTAAATCCTGACTTTGTTTCAAAATTCGTAGCATCCACGTACACAAGTTCTATTTTATTTTTAAATGATTGGTTGTTGTCGAGGTCATGATGGGACTTCGTCTTTAAGATGTAAACAATTTTTTTATTTTTTATTTCTTTGAGTAAAATGAATGGTTTCCGTCAGGGTCATACTGGATGTACGTGACCTTTAACAAGTACATAATTTCTATATAATCTTCGAGAAGATGATCACGTGACCCCTTGTTTACGTTTTACAGAACCATATGACCTCTATTTTGGAGTTGCAGCTGGGCCTTTTCTTACACTAGAAGTTGTATGTTGTGCTGCTTGGAGTTATTTCAAATTACGTGGATTCAAAAAGGATTAATTTTGTTATTTTTCTAGACAATACGTGTGCTCATGTAAAATTGTTGAACAAGGACAGCTTTTTATAAAAATGTATTCAGCTATCAGAAACCGGAGTGATAATTCTTGTTTCTACAAGGAACGGTAGACTTCAACACCACATATTGCAGCATACGTCATCGACTTCCATCTTGGATTCTTCGTCGGAATTCCAACGTGAAATCAGTAGAACATTTTTGGATTTGATTCTATAAAACCGTAAGTTCATATTTTTTCATCTTTACAGAATTTTTCCAGCGAAATAAATTATTGTATTTTTTAAAGGTTGTTGTTTTCACTCTTTCTTGTGTTACTGTTTATTCTAGCCTAATCACGTGACATAAGAGTTGGACCGATTGGTTCATGTATAACCACTTGTTTAAAATGTTTGATCGAACACAAATCACTTTTTGTGGGATCGACCTCCACAGTGTGTGGTGTGATTTTAGGTAGAGTGTCAATCGACTAACCCATTATTGAAAAAAGTCAAGTCGAATCCATTCTATACCAGCTCAAAATTTATTTCAACAAAGTAAAGTGTATTACACCAAAAGTCACAGTTGGATATCAAAAGTCTGAGGCTTAAATTCAAGGGTATTCAAACCAGTATTGAATATAGCGGTTCACATATGCTTACACCGATGCCAATTAAACATAATCTGCGATTTCATACGGACGTTTTTGCCAAACTGATTCGCACAATCTATACGATCAGTAGCAAAAATAGGAACAACTTTGCTCGCAGTAATATAACTGTTAAATGGGATACCAATATCGTGATTATTCATGTACCCCCCCACACACGAAATAAAATCCAAGAAAAAGAAAACGTGGAAGATGAAAATGCCAGTACGTTTACACTCTGCATCGACGTATTATATAACAACAACCGAACGTCTACTTCTTTACCTTGAATAAAAAGAGATACTCAGACTAGAATACATACCGAGACTTCGACCTGCAGGCATTCCATCGATATCTAATATCTTCACATACTATTCTCGACCGCTTTTGATGATGTCAGCTAAACCCGATTTAAGGCAGGTGTTTTCTACTCTGATGGAGAAATATAAACAAATGCCAGAACGAAATCGTTCTCCATAGTCGTGCTGCAGTCATAATGGCTGCACCACTCCCCAATAAAAAAGGTACAATGCACAACAGTAATGTTACAAAATTTACATCATTTCCCATATTTTAGCCCGTTCACAACATCTTGTCGTTCAGTGGCACACGAGTCAAGTTTGTAGGATGTACCGATTCCAGTGGAGACCAATTCCCGTATCAAAGAAAATGTGCTGGACAAAAGAGTTGCTTCAACGACACATAAAGAAATGAGCCATACTATCTGTGAATTTTATATTGAAATCCGTTTAACCAAACCTCAAAAAAGCATTTAAGGCGATATCGTCCCCTTCTTTGCTTAATCGTAACAAAATCCCTTGAGTCAAAAAATATTTAGTTGCTATTTGAACCAGGAGCTAGTACATTTCATGTTGATGGCTCCGTTTCTTAGCCAAATTGCCCCACCCCTTTTGGGAGCCAGATTGATTGCTGGACATCTTTTAAGCGGAGTGCTTTTAACATCAAAATGACAGACCCTTTAGTCAAGATATCTTACCCGTATACCTGATTTTTATGCAGAAACAAAAATTAATTTTAGTTTCTTAGCAACGATGGACTGAGTTCCACTGTTGGAATGAACAACATATACATCCCGTATCCGCTAATGCTGATGTCACCGAGGTGTTACACTTACAACAAGAGATACAATTATCAATGGATCAATCATATTTATCATGAATGGAAAAGGCTCTTAGAGATTTCATCGTTGTCATGGAAACCGAAGATCAGAGAAAACAAACAGGTACAACGACAAAAGACATGGCCTTATGTATGAAAGAGAAGAAAAGGGAAATATTTCGAATTGTTTCATTCACAATAACTTTCTCGAAAGTGTTACAGTAATGGTGACACCTTCATCTACACCAAGGCGCAAAGAAATAAAGGACATGGTAATACAGATGATGCCTACACCCGCTACAGCAAGAGGGTAAGAGATACAAGTAAAACCTGAGGTGAAAAGGAGCTTGAGGAAATCATGACAAGAAGAAAGAACTAATGATCTCTGTCGTTTATTCATAACCAAGTCATGTGTTCGTTCGCACACGAAGGATCGCAATCCAAAATATCACACTATGGACACATATTTGGCATTATTTACTACAACCTAACTATGCGTCTGACGATATATATGTTGACAATTGTTAACGTGTTCCAAAATAATATTTTGAAATTATACATCTGTATGATTTCCGACCAATGATAACAATCTGCGGACACGTAACATTCTCATTTGCAGCAAGTCAAACGACAGCAGTATAGGTTCACACACTTATAACAACGGAATGTTGACACCAAAACGACAAATTAACCGTTTCACCACTGTAAATCCTGAATCAAACGCTAGTGCGATAGAATATTTTCAAAAATACTGAAAGACCGCATTTGAAACATATCTACGCATCAACATACACTCCAATACATCGACGTAATACCTCGTCTAGCTAAAGCTAAAAATCAATCGTACCATCGCAGGAGCGCATGTGCTCTAAAATAAGTAATGCTAGAACGCAAAGTAGCAGTGTTTGATTGTTTGGAATTCAAACTATCCAACAGGAACGAAATTGTAAACATAGGAAAAACAACCGCATTCTTCACAAAAGTGCTTTACCAGACTTTACGACCACATTGTTTCGTATGAAAGTAAATGAGCAGGGATTTGACCTCCGTGTCTAAGTTTTGGAAAAGACGAGCGAAGAAGTGTGGAAAGGATAATTTTATTTGTCGGAGTTCAACTATACAACTAGTTACAAAGAAAGACTACGACCTGCACGCCATAGACGGCATTCTCGATCAAAGGTCATGTATAGTGGGAAAACCTTTCCAACAACAAATTGTTTCGTACCGCGTTAAAATTACCTCCGGTTGTATATTTGGATGACGAAGAGTATTGGAAGTGGCTTAGGTAGCAACTATTCACTGATGATTTTAATATGAACTGGGAGCAATGACATTTCCTAGAAGAAATACTCAAAACTCAGTACAAGGACTCTTGCACAACAATAATCCGGGGTTTTGCGAAGAAACGAACAAGCACTGTGCAATTTCCAACTGAATATCATTACACGAAAACCCTGAAGGATCATAGTTTAATGATTGATAGTTCGTCAATATCATTTCCACTCATTACAATACACATTTGACAATGCACGCTATAAAACTCACTATAGTGTGCATATCTAGTACCATGTACCTTCTCATTTACTAAAGATGGATTACCCAGTCAGGTAAATGGTGTGCTTCGCATTTTGACACAGTCTATTCTTAGTTCTGGGTGGATACCCTGGTTTTAATGAAAGACATCAACGAAAATGACATTAATGAATCTTACCGTTTTGTTTCCCGTTCACTTCACTTTCTGATTGTAATTAGTTGCGAGTGTGAAACACAGTTTTATATTTTAGGTGTTACTCTCCCTTAATCGATATCCTGTTTTAATAACTTTCCTCAACATTCTAGCAGTAATTGTAAATTATAGCTGTCAGTAGTTTCAGGTACTGTAAAGTGCCGATGTTGGTCAGTGGATGTTCGTGTGTTGGTAAGTCAGAATTTATATTTATCAGTTGTATCCATGTTCACTACTTCTTAAACTCAGTCAGGACGATATTGTTAATACTATGGACATGTTAACATTGTCCTTTGCCTCGTTATAGAGAGGACAATATTGTTCAATCATATAGACTAATGTTAAACCGTTATATATCCCCCACCCAGTATCATGCTCTCAAACGGGCGGAGGTAATGTTGATTCTTTTGACCCCAAGCTGGTACAGTCTTTCCTACATCGTTCCTCCCCACCTGTAAAAAAGAAGTTAGAGCTCTCGTCATTTGCAGTGATGCGAACACGAACGAAATGGAGACTTTTAGCAACATGGTGGGTTTTGTTTGAAATTCATTGCAATAAGATTTAAAATCAGGACATATATTTTATTTTGCAGTTCGAAATCCTTAATTTATATATGTCTATAACATGTTCTAATGGTTGAGACAAATTATTCCTACGTGTATGGTTTATTGCTTGATATCAGGTTTCAGGTAGGAAGTACGCACGTTTTGACAGATAGGGCTTTATATGAAACATACCCTCGTTGAACAGATAAACGAGTAGCCAGAACTGTTTGTCCCATGCAATCGATGTCAATGTACGTCACAATTTTACATACTTTAGGTTTCCTATCTTCTGTCCCGTATTGGGAAACAGTTGACCAGACATAAAAGCACAAGACGGAGATTTATATTGGCATTATATATATATATATATATATATATATATATATATATATATATATATATATATATATATATATATATATATATATATATATATCTTGCGGACTGGTTATAACCTACTTTTTAGAAAGGAAATGAGAAGAATATATTGAAAATATTGATGATTTTCCAAAAGAACGCGAATACGCGTTTTGCCTTTATATATGTTTATTTATAACCGAACCCGTTATAGTTCATGAATGAAATTTCTTCAAATTTGTTCAAATATTCGTACATAATATAAAAGTCAATGTTGATGGTCCAAAACATGTGCATGTGTACAAAGCGGCATGCAAAGGACACTCCAGGGTCATGAAAACAAACAACTATACATTGAATAGAAAGGTGATACACTTGATATGCGATACATCTAGTAGATATGTATGACAGTTTTTTATATTTCAAATAGTATATTTTCTGAATGGTAAAATATTCCTTTTGAACCAAAATACCTCAAGATTACATTAAATAAAAATGTAAATACAGTACTAATAGTCAAAAGCAATAAAACGAAATAATGCAGTGTGTAGTCAAAATTAACAAAGAAGGTCGCTGAAAATGTAATGTACTAACAGTCACTTAAACGTGAATCATATGAACATCAGATTAGTTAAAAATTAAAATTACCCCTAAGTTACGTACACTTAAGCTGCAAAGGACCTAGTCACCGATCCTCGCTATTGTACCGTTAATATACAAGATATTCTGGACTTCCATTTGTTCGTCAGTTGGGTACCCATCGCCCTAACTGTAGTTTTTCAATGTAGACAGCTCGTACAAGTTATGTAATCAATGCTGAGGAAGGTTATATTATAATGAGACTTAAATGATCCTTAATTAAATGAGGGGCAAGCCGAGTTTCACAAATCTGTGTACATCCAACAGTATCATTTACGACCTGCAAGGGACATGAATCCGTGCATGCATATGTTATATGCAACAACGTATACCAACAACCATATTAGATTGCTGTCTGCTATTTGTTGTTGTTGTTGTTGTTGTTGTTATAGGGTTCAACACAATTTTTCAGCGCAAGATAGGCTATAAATGGCGGCCAGTATAATTGGAGGAGGAAGAACAAGGAAAACCCTGTAAAGAGCCACCGACCCACGAGAAACTACTAGCAAGCTTTCTCATGTACCACACTGGCCGAGCCTGAGACTGGAACCCACGTAGACAGGTGAGATGGCAGTGATCCGTAACAGTGAGAGCTTTAGACCACTCGGTCACTCGGGGCCCCCTGACTGCAATATAATTGTATAATTGACATTTACAGAAGGAATGTTCTTGGTGCTGTGTCCATGATCAACGGTGTATATATATATATATATATATATATATATATATATATATATATATATATATATATATAGAGAGAGAGAGAGAGAGAGAGAGAGGGGGGGGGGTACATCAAAATTCAGGGTAACTGGGTCCATATTTCACTTTCGCCTAATACAGGTATTCGGTTTCATTATGGTCTCATGGAACTAAAACAATGTTTGATTATCAATTTTTATCCTGTAAGGACAGATGATTCCAATATGCTTTACTGGTCGCTCTGATATATGTCACACGAGTCCATGCCAATGACCGCCATGGCAAAGTAAATACATGTATGTACTTTTTTTTCTCCTTTAAAATGATTTTAATAATACGACTGTTAGAATACTGTTTTCCTTGTCACCGTTGGCAAAGTATCAAAGCGAGCCTACATAGCTGGTTAATACAACACGGGTACTTTAATTAAAAGACAACAATTGATCATTAATACAAACAAATAGCATCTTTCAAAATTTGTCAGCAAATACACATAATCTCTCTTAAATGGCTTATCTATAGGTTTCTAGATATCAGCATTTTTGTGCTGCCATAACTTAAGTTTAGCCTGCTATAATCCTTGAAAAGAGTTGTCGCCCTTTTTATGTATCGATTTTAAAGTAGCGTGCCCTTGAGATATTGTCTCTCTGGCAAACCTAATACAGTATTTGTTATAAGCACAAAGTCAGGTCTAGCGTGTGTTAGGAGTTCAGCAGGGAAAATGCTATTCGAAGTTTGAACTGAGTTTTGATTTCAAGATTATTTAAAATGTTTTCATTTATTGTTACATTTTGAAATTTGGTATCGATATGTGTGTAGGGATTTTCAAACTATTAAATGATATGTTCATCCAAGCCTTCTAGTCTTTATTTTTCAAAGAACGTGTAAGTTTCATATTTATTTTAACATTAGATTCAGAGATTCCAATTACTTGATATTGCTCAGCTCAATATGAACGTAATGAATCATAATCACTGAATGAAAAGTGTTAGGTTGCTGCAAGCTTGGTTGAGTGTGCTTTTACATATATAATGACATGTACAGCTGCTTAAATATATGTGTGCTATGACTGTTATCTTTTGAAAACCTTCTGAGTGAATCTGAAATTTAGAATAGCATGTTATCGTTGTTAGTCAGCGAAGCATGAAAAAGACGATGCATATCTGGTTAATAAAGCCCGCTGCATCTATTTAGAAAAGCTGAAGTAAATGGCAAATATAACGGTAATGAAAATTATATAATTAGCAAGGATATCTTTCTCAAACGTCCTTTATACAAGCGTCCTGACATGTATAATATCCTTATTATTTTATTGTCGGCCCTAATTAGTGTCAGCGTACGTTACAAGTAGTGTTTTAACCTTCCATGCTCTTATTGAGGGAATTCCGGTATACCGTGTTTTCGGATTGATTAGTTTCACTGTACATATAAACAGATGCATATTACGCAGCTTAGGTCGAAGTATAATTAGGGGATTTGTCCTGCTCATAATAGGCAAGTGAATAATACCCAACATGTGATTTTCTTTTTCTAACCTTTTGGTTTAATTGGGCTAGTGGACAGTATGAACAAGGTATAACCAACAACAGCAACAACAAACTTTACAAAGCCTACAAGGAAAAGAAGTTAGACCAATACAAACACAACAACATGAAACCAAGTCATTACAGCTAGGTGTAGAAACTGTAAAACAACTGCAAGATGAGCATCATTATATAAAGAGTCTAAGAGAAGATTCATTACAGGAAGAAATCACAACCTTCCAATTACAACAAATCCAGGAAACTCAGTTACCTCAAATATCAGAAATAACACAAAGCACCAATTCACCGCAGCAAGGAAACTAAGATCCACATGAACATCCATATCTGAGGAGGATAAGAGAGGAAGAAAAAAGGAAAACAAAAACTAATGAAGATGAGCAACGAACAACAAGCGCAGAAGTACGGAAAGCGCTCAGAGAAATGACGAAAATAAAAAGAAAACAACAAAGAAGGCAAAAACTGGAGGAGAAGGAAAAAAGAATGGAAACTGAAAGCTGGTTTAGCAAAGATGAATACATTAAAAAACATGAATACATAAAAAACTAAATTTAAAAAAAATTAATAAAAATTAATATATATATAAAACGTAAATCAATAACACAATAGCAAAACGTACAAAAATAGCAACCCATAACATGCAGGGCAGGAGGGCCCCCCTAAATGGTCTGAGAAGATCAAAAAGGAGAGAGAACCCTCCAAAAAAAATGTATATACTATATTTAACCTAAGTCTTCACAGGCAACTCATGCACGTTTCCATGAATCATTATCTAAAGATGCATTTTGTACCCGTCGACCTTTCTTAAAACAAACCAATAATATCCTCAAGTAGTGAGGAAATAAACCATTAAGTGCAATCTAAGTTTCAAGCAGTTGTATCAAATATTCAAGGAAGTGTTCTTTTCTTCCTGTTTGAAAAAGGTTTCAATTTCATATTTGGTCTAGTTGATTTTTCTACCGTTTATATAAGACTCCAATCACATGATATCTTTGTTCGGTTCAACACAAACACTTCTTAAACCTTAATCACTGAAGTAAACATATCGTGTACAAAAAACATGACAAAACATAGAAGCGTACAGACGGCGAATTTTTCAGTTCACTTCATGAACAAACAGTCATTATTATTATTGACCTCTTCCACTAATAATAAACATAAGACAATATGATCAAAATAGTTTTTAAAAAAATTCTTTATTCACGAAGGCCAAAATGGCCATTTATCCCACAGTCATGCATATTTACTAGTCTAAATCGAAATTGACGTATTATCTCTTTTTGTCTGTTGTATAGATTACTTAATCAGCATATCATATTAACGATGTAAGGTTGTGAATCGTGTATCATTATTCCTACTACTACTCCTACTACTACTACTACTGTTATTACTGCAGCTACCTTATCCTATATCCTATGATAACCTTCATGATTTACTACTTTTAAACTGCCAAACACTACGAAGTTAACGCCGGTGTATGTTTTCATTACCAGATCAGCGAATGAGTGGAGTCGTTACAAGATAACACTCGTCGAAAATCGAGTTCAGTATACACACATTGTTGTATTGTATGTTTAAATATAACAATTGGCTTAATTATATATGTTACAGTTACATATAGCGACATTTGACCTATTATGGGTCATAATAACTTAGATAAACCATAATAACGCAGATGTCGTGACCAACGTCACACTGGAAAAATGGATAACTCACATTGGAAAAACGGATAATTTGATCGATTGGTTTGCTAAATCTTAAGGCTTTCCATATATTGACGTAGATAAAGAACAGTAATAGAGCTAAACGTTATCCATAAAACTCCAATAAAACGAACCCTAGTCCTTTAACGACAAATGGTAATGCTCTTTTTCTAAACCTTTCGAACCTTTCTAAACTGGGCACGTTCCTTGAGACAAATTATGTCCCTTGATTGCACCCATTAAAAGTATTCGTTGTATTTAATCATTACCTCACCAAACGCAAATTAATTGGCATTCGTTGATAGGCAATGCAAAAGCAAAACAAAATCATACCTAGCTTTCTAACTTTGTTTGGTTTAGCGTTGGTATTAAAATGTGTCATTTATCCCGCTGATACACGATAAAAATAATGTATGCTTTTTATAATGTCAGTCTAAATTACTCTTTGGTCGTTGTGGTTATTTAAATTTCATGCAATTAATAATGAGGATAATTTTATTTCCTGAAACTTTCCCTCAAAGAAGGCACGCAATCTGGAATTACTAAGTTTGTGGTGTTGGTGAGAAGGTTTTGTCAATAAACATACTTGTGTATTTATTATTTATTACATATATCAGTTTCTGTGTGTGTGAGTGCGATTTAGATTTTAATATAGTTGCAACCATTTTAGTGTTACCATGCCTACAGAGTGACAGTTTATAATGATATCTCGCATTGGGTCATCATGAAGCAGACGTGCATTATTATGTCCCTAGTCGTATTATACTGAAAGCAGGCTTACTAGTCCTATGGCTAACCTCTTAATGCTGAAGACCAAGTGAGGCAGCTGCTAATAACATTTCTATAAGTCTTGTGTATAACTCTCTCTGGATTCGAACCGCATCCTAGGCCGACGTTCTAACCACTTAGGCCTCTAGAGCTGTCGCATCAGGTTATCAGTTTTTATAAAACTCAACTTTCAGAGAACATGGTGACAGGTATCTGGAATGTGAAAATGCTCCCCTGAAGTAAGTACACACAATTAGAAGGCAACGCCGAAAAAAGATTTAAACATATTTAAGAAGAGTATGAATTTGTACATTTGATACAAATTCAGACTTTGCTTAATGCAGCTGGCAAATAAAGTCATTACCCACTCCCCATTTGAAATAATTGAACATATCATTGGAGGTCATACGTTTACAAACGTCCTTTTGAGATAATGATGTTTTCAAGTAATAAGTATCATTTTCAAGGGTTAGTGTGCCAGACTATGCTAGATATAAAAGGTGCAGGTGGATACATTTCTAATTATCGATCTACATGTGGTGTACATAACCGTTGATACCGCATGCTGCTACTAAGTTCGTTTTTACTCAATACTAATTTAATCATTCCATGTGCACAATAGAGGCTTGGATTTGAATATCATGTTATCGTACTGATCTCATTAAACAATTGAAGACAAATTACTTTACTATTTTTTATGTTCACACCAAACTTTCTGTGTCTTATAGTATTATATCCTTTTTTATAAGATCCATTCTATTAAACACGTGAATTGTAATAAAATTGGAAATAATCTTTGGCATTTTATTTATTTGTTTGAGAGTCAAAGGCCGATTTTTGGCTATAAATTTAATGCGGTTCCCATGTTCCCATGTTTAACTTACAATTATATGCTTTAAAATCCCGTAGTGTGTTCTACACCAAATACACATTGTATTAATATGTAATCTTCTTTTTAAGTAATGCTATTATTTATCTTTTATAACGAGCAATTCTTTTGTAGCTGGTACATTGGGGATTAAAGCACTTTTTTATACAAATTTAAGTTAGTGCGATACACAGAAACCACTAGCAACTGAAAATATTTCTACTTTAGCTTACTCAAGCACAACTAATGACGGAGTACACCCATCGATATTTCATTGCAGTGAAATTAAGACGGTTGTTATAAAGTTGATATTAATCGTAAAGAATTTAAGATAAAACAAACACTCTTGGTATCAGGAATAAAGTATTATTATTTACAAGTTTGGATAGGATAATGTGAGATCAGTGTGGTGAGTTTTAAAAACAGCATACAAAAGCATAACAAGATATCATACAATGCACTGGCAAAGATGCAGATTTACCGATTCGATTGAATAATGACAACGTCAAACTAAGCATCATCAGCAACGATAGCGAGGTAAATCAGATGGGTCATTACGACGACGGAATAAATTGTTAAACATATACTGTACGCTGTGCATCTTGAAGATCTCGGTTAATCCGCAACGACGTTTAATTCTTTAATGTGTGTACGATAGCGTCACTTTTCCATCCTGGACGACAGACAAAGTCAATTATTTACGACAATTTGATATTGACCCTGAAAGTTTCTTTGCATACAGAAATAGCATCCATATCTTTTAGCAGCTTACACATGAAGAACAGAAATAAAACAGGCTAAGTTTAACAAATGGTTTAATGAAATATCAACCTATATTTTGGACAAGCTCTTGAATGAACAGAGATTTCCCTACAGAAGGGACAATTTATATTACCAGTCGCAGGCACGCATTATCGAAATCCATGTATATACAAAATACAACGATAAATATAAATGCATACTGGCAGTGAGATATAGTATCTTAAAATAACCAAGTGGAAAAAAGACATTTTCAAAGATTGAATGCCTAAAACAATACGGTTGGACGAAGAAACAGGGTTTTACAACAGTGCGCAGTAGCTATAACAACAGTTGTTGTACCATGTCCTTTAAACGGTTGCCTCAGTCTTTCACCTCATGGTATCTCTTTCTTAACTAGTGAATTATTTTCCATCTTTTTCTCTTCGATTGAGCTGCAGCTGTGTTAGATACCCTACTGCTTGAGTTTATTTGATTTGAACACTGTTATGTGTCACAGTAGTACAGCTTTGTTTGTTCCAATTTATTTAATTGCTGATATCGTTTAGAAATTTCAGACTTATGCCCATGTTTGAACATCAATTGCCATAAATCAGTGTTCGAATTGAAAACTTTTTCAGCTTATATGTAAACCGAATTTTTTTTTTCTTCTGCATTTACTGTATTTCATTTCACCTGCTTGAATAAAACTGGTTTCTGCATCCTTTGTTACCTGGATTGGAACAGTCAAAATATACATTTGGTGTAACGTGATTCATATCAAGGTGATCATCACTGACAACTTAATTTGTTGCAAGAACCGAAATAAACTTTTAAAAAAATTATGTTTCAATTTGTTGCGGATGCTGAGAAATATTTCATATTGACCTAGAAATCGATGACACATATCACCATCTGTTAATTGATTTATGTACATTTATGTTTGCGCAAATTATATTCCGTATATTTCGTTGTTATATTAGTACTTTCAGGCCATTGGGTAACTGATATGCAAATTTAGATAGTTAATTAAAAGAAATTGTGTCGCCTGCAAAAAGATGTCTTCTTGATTTAAACCGCTTGGTTTCAATGTTCTAAGACTGCGTATCCAGTAAGAGTTCTTTTCTTTTCAGGTTTCGGATCTCCGGTAGTGGTTGTAAGCAATTGCAATAAGTGTATTGCTGAAGGCTTGGCCACGGGAGAGTGCTTTGTCATCCGATCAGATTTGTGAAGGTTGATGACTTTGTGTAGCTTTTCAGTTTCTTAGACATACTGTAAGGCTACCCAATAGCCCATAGTTACTACTATAACCATGAAATATCCAGGATATAATTTCTCGTGTGTCTGATTTGTATTTGCCTTTGACCAAGATTGAGTCCAAATTGCTAAGACCAGTTAGAAACTAGTTTAGCAATGTGTGACCGGTTTCAGTTTATTGCTTCATCAGGCTGAATTCAAACTGAATTCAATATCATTGCTTATGTCACTAAGTATAGCATGCTTCTAAGTGATACATAATATAAACAACGTGACATAAACTAGATGACGTCATATCTTAACTTTTTGGCCTAAAGTAATTGTTTTATTCTTTAACGAATAATTGACATGGAAATATGCATATACAGTATGGATAATTGATATTTTAGCACATAAAGATACCTACAACTCTATCGATAACTATTTTGAAATTTAAGAATAAATGGAGATAAATATTTGTATTAATATTTTTAATATGTATAATTAACATTTCTAAAAAAATAGTATATTAAACCATAATATATTATTGACGAATGTTCCATATTTCACAAGAACTCAAATTATAGAATAAAAATGTATGGTGTGTATGATACTTATAATCATAAAATAACTAAGTATTGTATTCATAATTAATCATAATATATCGAAATTTTAATCTTAAAATGCTCCTTCATTTTTAAAGAATTATTAAACTTATTTTATGATATTAGTTTCTATTTTCACTATTTAAGGTTTTCTGTAAATTAGAATAATTTAAATATTCTTAACTAATTGTAAAGCAGGGGACATAATTAAAGAAGAGATAAAAGAATGACATATAGAGTTATGGAATTTGGACCTTTTGGATATACCGTGTTAAGACCGTGAATCCAATAAATTTCCTTTAGCAGACGTTCCATCTCATAATTAGCTACAACCATAGGTTGAAAGCAGAGATCTTACAAAGTATGAGAACTGTTGTTAAAGTATGCGGCAACTTGAGATGAAATGAGATGATTGAGATGAGATGATTCATCGATATACTTGAGATGACTCATCGATATACTTTTTATGTCTGATCCAAGTAGTGAAGTGGGATACCGTAGAGACAAGAGGACTTCCATGTTAAATTGGAGAGTTGTACCGTAGGGACTATATAAAATTTAACATTAGTGAAAAAAGTTTGCACTGTAGGGACAATGGGAATTAACATGGGAATAGTTCGTGGGACTGTCTAGGGACAATGGGAATTTAACATTGGGGGGGGGGAATAAATCGTGGGACTGTCTAGGGACAAGGGGAAATTTAACATGGGAATAAATCGTGGGACTGTCTAGGGACAAGGGGAATTTAACATGGGATTTTTTTAAACAAAAAATAAAAAAAATAAATAAAAAATGGGGTAGGCAATCGAAAGTCTATCTCTTTTCGAGAAATGTGGGCGGCCCTGAAAAGGGCCTTTGGGTTTCTTCTTCTTCTAATTTCTTCTATTTCTCCACCAGCTTCTTATTTTCTGTCCTACACTTTTTCTCTTCTTTTCTTCCTCCTTTTTCTTCTTGTTCTCTTCTTTCTGCTTCTCCTCCTCTTCTTTCTTCCTCTTCTCATTTTCTTCTTCTTTCTCAATTTTTTCATTCCATGCTCTCATCCTTATTCTTTTCTCTTCATCCTCCTTCTCCTCCTTTATTTTTTTTAACAGATCACTGATGATGTCCTTTAGTTTTCTTAAATTGTTGATCTCCATCTTCACTCGATGGGAACTATAAGAATAGTGATCCTCGTTTAGGTTAACCAACATTTGCTCCATCATGCCCAAATTGTCCAGGACGTCTTGCAATTTTTTCATTTTATCAAGGTGGTTCGAAGCCATCTTCTTTTTATTCTTTGTAGAATGGTGTGAACGACGAATACTGTGGGTTCTTATAGTTAAAGCGCGGACGTGATGGAAAACATCCCCCTAAAGCCCAAAAATTATAACACCTAGATATTACTTAAAACGCGCGGACGTGAAGGAAATCATCCCCTACTTTTCTCATCTCATATTATCTACTATCCACATACTTGAAGCAGCAATAAACAAACCAAAATCCTTTATTCACACACGCAAAGCATTAAGATGAAACCCAAATCTACTATTCACACAAACCAACTTAAGCGATTACAAAACCCAATAATCTACTATCCACACAAACGTACTTGAGCCCTTACAATCATAAACACATACAATCACACCAGAAAAGAGTGAGTGTTTATATTTACACTACTCTACATACACACATTGGCAAATGGATTACTATTTCTTTTCTAAAGGTTTGGGTAGCCCTGAAAAGGGCTGTTTTCTCAAGAACTCCAGGGCACCTGGTTAATGGTTGCACCTTCCAGGCCTGGCACCACACACACATCTCCTACTCCAATCTCCTTTCACTCTTTTTTGGGGGAGAGCAGAATCGGAATGAGTGGCCTCAGAATCCCAGTCTTCTGTCTCTGGGATTCAAAATTTCCTTCTTGTGTCTGTGTTACAGCCATTCCTCTCTCCTTTTCCTGCTCTTCTTTCTTTCTTCTCACCTCCTCTTTCATCCTTCCCTCTTCGACGATGGCCTCCGCAGCCAGTTCATTTAGTATGAGCCTGGCATATTCCAGGTGCACATGAAGTTCCAACAGTTTCGCTAGCCTTCTGCTCATTCTCTAATGTTGATCAATCAACAAGGGTAGCTAGACTGCCGAGCGATTTTCAATTTATAGTTAACGCGCGGAAGTGAAGGAAAACATCCCCCTAAGACAAAAGTTATATTACCTAGATCATAACCAAAAAAAAACGCGCGGACCTAAAAGAAACACTCACTCACTTTTCTACTATCCATTACTAATTTAAAAATTTTCATTAATCACTTTAATATACTATTCACATACGCAAAGAAGTCAAATCAAACCCCAAGTCTACTCTCCACGCATGTCAAACAGCAAAAAAACATTATCATCATCTACTATCCACACAAACACATACACTCACACCACAAAAGAGTCAGTGTTTATATTCACACTACTCTACATACATACATTGTCAAATCTATTGTTATTTCTTTTCTAGAGTATTGGGTAGCCCTGAAAAGGGCTGTTTTTTGTGTGCGAAGTTGAAGCTAGGGCAATATTTTAGTTTCTAAGAATGCGACGTCCTCTGACGATAGACTTTCTGATGATAGGTCTTCTTCTTCGGAAAGAGAAGAAGAACTCTTCGGTGTCGATACGACAGTCGACAAAGCCTCTGTCAGGTTCAGGTTGCTGCTGCTGTTGTTGTTGCTGTTGCTGCTCTCTCTGCTGTTTCTGAAGTCTGTACTTCTCTGTCCATTCTTCTTTCTCCCTGTTAACTTCTTCTCTGAAGAGCTCTTCTATCAGGTATTCAGTGACTTTTAACATTCTCACATTCTCTGTCTCTTCAGGCTTCGGTATCAGACTGTGTCTGACCCTATGCAAATTCACGTAGGCTTCGTTTAGCTGAGCTAGTTTGGAACACATCTTCGTAGGAGGATGAGTCGACAATGGATGGTTAGACTGGAAACTGCCGCGGTTTTAAAAGTCAAAGCGCGGACGTGAAGGAAAACATCCCCATACGGTTTTCGAGCTGGAACGTTCAATGAGTGTCATGGGAGGGATAGTAAGAAGTCAAAGAGCATGAATCAAGATTCCTATGACCAAACAAAAGACAAAGGCATTTTTTCTTCAAAACACAATATTTTTTATTCAAAATCACTTAACACTAACCATGAACTATAACATTTTTAACAATAATCCAACAATATAACATCAAAAAAAATTTCAAATGACAAACAGTTTTTTCTACTAACACATTATTTTGGACAGGGCTGACAACGTTGGGAATGAAATTGTGATTTCCACTGTTGGAAGTCATTAGGCCATTGATGGACACTACGTTTCCTAGCTTGAGACAAAAGATAAGCATAATGGTCACAAAACCATCGGTTTACTTTCACATCGTTTCTAGAAGAAGAACGAGGATCAAAATGAGTCACTAAATGTTCTAAGGAATAGCCCAGGCTGCGATGATGCAGAAAATACACGCAATATTGTCCACACACCAAGGAATCTGTGCCTTGTAGTTTCACATTATTGAATCGGGTGGTCTGAGCATTTCTTCTCATAAAGTCAATGATATCGTCTTCCAGAGGAGGCAATCCATAGGAATCAAAATATTCCACACATCCTTCTTGAGGAAAGTAGACGGTTACCCAGTGGGTTCCTGGGTGATGACTGTCGTCCGTGTTGATCACATAAGCTTGGTGGTCTTGAGGTTTGCGATGAGGGAGTTTATCTTTAGCACAGACGACAGGATTCCAAGAAGCCGTGTACAAACTGTGGTTCAAAAGGTAATAAAGTTCCCAGGTATCCATGTTTTGTGTGGTTTTTTTTCTTCTTCACAGGTAATGATAAGTCTTCAGTTCGATCCTGACTTTTTGCTTGAAAATGTCTGACAAGTAAAAGGCGTTTAGATCCGACTTCTTACTCTGGTCAAAGAGATTCGATGCGACGGCACTCCAGAGACGTTAATGGAGGAGAAGAATGTTTATCCAAGCCTTTATACCACTCGTTCAACACGAATTCTATCTCGATGTGACCCCAAGCTTTGTCCAGATATTCGTCCAATTTTTCTTCTTGACTCAACATCAGACATTTGTCGTGTTGAATTTGACTGGGATGATCGTTGTGACATCCATAGCACTCTTCCTTGATCAATTCTTTCATTATATCTGCCAGGACTGTAGCAAAACAGGAGACTAAATGGGCTTCTTGTTCTGGCCATCTTGACTTCATCATGATAACTTCTTCGTCTTGGGATTCTTTTTCTTCTTTTTCTTCTTCTTCTTCTTCCACGGTCTCCTCACATTCCATCTTCAAAGTTTATCCACTAGGTAAAGAGGGATAACAGTCTTCCATAGCTTCTAATAATCTAGAATGACTTCTCTCAAACTGTTGATTTCTATGGTATTGTCAAATTCTGCATACAGGATGACGTTCACTGTGTTCTCTGGGGACAGTGCACTCGCAAACTGAATTTCCACACGAATCTGGCCGGATTTTATAGGGTGGAAATGTCCCTCGTCGCTGCCTTGGTCTGGAGTGAAATCGAAAGCCCACAAAGCATGTAAGTAAGTAATGCCATGACTGGTGCTGGTTCCTAACTGTCCAGTAACTTCGTACAGGGACAAGTACGATCTCAAATAATTCTTCGCGACACCAAAGTTAGGCTCAAAGGGTCGGGTACACAAGGTTTTACCATCGCGACTGACTTCAATCTTGCACACATTGTAATGTTCAAACTCAAAAGGATTTTCATGGTAGGCTCCGTTGAAGGCTGAATTCTTGACGATACCAAGGACTAAACGTTTGGGTAACTGTCCTTGAACAGATGATCCTCGATCATGGATCGCTGTCCAGCAGGAATGGTGAACGTTTTCACTTCCACTCTTCGTATCGGATACTTGGCGGTCGTTCTGCTCAACGTCTGACTGACGTCGTTTCCCACTTTAGGTAACACTTCCACCCGTCGCACGTAGAGTCTGGCTTCTTCGATTTTGGTTTTGTAAGTGGAACCATCAGCAGCCATCAAATGGAAAGCGGCACTGCTGCGATTCAGTCTTAGGCGGATATCCACACCGTTCAGCAAATACTTCTCTTGCAACCACATGTCTAGATGCAAGCGATCCATCAGTTCTAAACTACGACTTAATTCAATTTTCTTTCTTCTTTCTACAAATCCCGTTGTATTTTGAACATCCCCAGGAACTGTAATGCTGTTGAACTTAGTCGCTTTGTCAGGTTTCCATACCACGCAAGCATCCAGATGAGTGTTCTTGGCTTCTTTTCCGTACGTCAAGAGATTTTCCAGGTACGCTCGGTAAGGGTAAGTATCCATGCTGCTGCTGACCAGTTTGTTATTCAAGTACAAGTCCACTTCGCTAAACAAGGAATGCATGAAATTATTGAGGGAGCTACAATATCATCATTGTCTATGTTAGCGTTGGGTGGTTCGATTACTTTCACTTTCAAATATAGGTAACTTCTATTCAGATCGATGTAATCTTCGGGTTGTCCTTTGATTTCAAACTCGATGGGAGCGGAATCCGTCAAAGAGGAGACGGGATGAAATTCCATCCACTGGGATTCTTGCATCGTCATCATAGTGGGTGGTATGGCAAACAGTTCCAGTTCCGACTTGGAATAAGCGCAAGATTCTCGGTGCATCATTTTTCTACGTGTCTCAATAATCGAAAACGTCTAAGTCTCGAACGGTTCTTCTTTTCTTTGCCTTTCTAGCTTTAGACGTGTGAAGTCTGGTGAAAGGGTGTT
Organism: Sinohyriopsis cumingii; assembly: GCA_028554795.2. Lineage (NCBI taxonomy): Eukaryota > Metazoa > Mollusca > Bivalvia > Unionida > Unionidae > Sinohyriopsis > Sinohyriopsis cumingii. The sequence continues at coordinate 3,573,147 of CM068841.1, forward strand.
TTCTTCGTCATCTCTTTCTGCCTTGTACTTGCTGAATGCCTGACTCGGTAGCGTGCAGGGCATTTATAGGTGTTTCTAGTCGGCTCAAAAGGTCTTTACCCGTTTCCAGCAAGACAGTTTTGCCTGCCCTTAAGAAAGCTTCTTTGGGGTTTCGTTTGTGATGATGACATTTTGGAGAAATTCTTTACCGTGTGTCAGTACCGCATCTTTCAAGGCGTGCAATCCGCGTGTCACCGACGGTTTTAACACCGGGGCCACCGAACGAAAAGCCAATTTTAAGATATCTCCTAAACCGTGTCCTCGCTGTCGAGCAACCCCTCGGTACACTGGATACATGACTTACGAGTCGTGAGAGAACCGTTTTCGAAAATGGAGTTTCACCGTGACTTTTCCTTTGGTGAATGGAATATTTTGTCCCAGATCTCCTTTTATAGCAATGTTGACCATGTCCAAATAAGACTTGCTGACCGGCAAATAGTGAGGATGTACAAATTCGCGGTGGAGAAGATAAGTGTTTCTACCTTCCTCGTCAGCGGACGTCTTAGAATCCACTTTGAAAGGAATGGCACGCAGTAATGGCACAGAGGTGTGTCCCACCACGTTGTACTCCACCACATCGGAATACACAAAGAACAAATTCAGTCCGTGGTTCAGTTCTACCGGGTTTCCAAAAGCTCAGTAAAAATCCATATTACTGTTGATCTTGGGGCTCAAATTGTTTGCGACCATTCCTGCATGTCCACCCAAAATTTCAAACAAACTACCATTGAACCTGAGGGACAACGTGTCCGTATCCTGAAATTTCATCAGTAAGCGACGAGCCACATTATGGTACTCAATCTTCACACTTTTTTTGGCTTTGTTCAGGGCTTTGCCAAAGGCTACCTCGAGCCTGTAAGCAATGGTATCCACCAAATGTTGACCACTAATATAAAACCCTGACGGAATTTTCAAGGTGTAGATACTGGAGAGTGGATTGTTGGCTGGTATTACGTCGCCTGTAAACCCGATTTCATTCACGGTTTCTTGCAATTGTTGGTTCAGGATTTCGTCCTCAAAAGTGTATTGAGTTTCAGTGATGTTTTTGATTTGTGTTGGGTGAATCATTTCCACCAAAGAAACTTCCCAATGGGCTTCGTGATCTAATGGGATGGCCTGAGGTAATTTGGCCGTGTAACAGCACAACGTGTTCTTGGGAAACACCTCCATGGAACTGTCACTGGGTAAGGTTAAGTAAAATTGGTTAGTGTGACTCATAATTCCAGAGTTCTGTGGCTGTCCGAAGGGTTACTGGACGTCAGAGGCGTGTCTCCGCCCAAAATAGGGTTGTTGTTGTTCGAGTGGTAATTGACACTGGCACTGGACACAAGGTTCCCGTTGTTCCCGTTCGAGGAGAATTTCAGGGAGGGATTGGGAAGCAGGTAACCGATGAAACTGCTCAATAAAATGGTCCACAATTGTTTGTCTCCTTGTTGCAAACTCAAATTGGCGATGGCTGCCCCGATGACACAATACACCACGAAGATTTGGCAGAAAAAGACGATTTGCGTTTTAGGCACACGTTCTCCACACCACACCCACAAGGGTTGTTTTTGTAAATCTTGCAGAGAAGAACTGGGTGACGGAGCGGTCGACGTAGCTGAAAGGGCATGATGGTCACTTCTTTTTATAGTCGATGACTTGCGAAGCGTCGATTCAAGAATCAAAACTGGGTGGATATCCTTTCCAACAAACTTTAACTTCTTTGACACGTCGTTTGCCTACTTTATTGGTTCTGCGTTCGAGAATGCTTTCGATGTCGTACACGTCGTCTTCTTTTTTGGTGACACGTTGTAACTCGGGCAAATAAAACGTTCCTTTGAGCACTTCTCCGTTCATGTCTTCTATTTTATAAGCTGCAGGATCACGGCCATGCACTCGTCCAGTGACACGAAACAATTCGGTCGTCCAGTTAGGTAAGTAACCTTTGTCAAAAGTGCGTTTCGTTTTGCCAATGCGCACCCAATCTCCTACGGTCAACACTTCACTTTTCTTGGGGACAGCCCTCGTCGGGGACGTACCAAACAGGCGCTCAAACACCAACACTTCGTTCTCGGGAGTCACTTCTTGCGGGGCACGTCCGATGCTTCGATGGTAAGATTGGTTGTACGCTTGCATCAGGTGCAGTAAGATATCGATGTACCTCAGAGTGTGATGATGCGTAAAATATGTCCACAAGCGTTCTTTCAAAGTGCGTTGAAAACGTCCCACGATGCTGGTTTTGGTTTCAGGATTCTCGGTGGTAAAAAATGACTGCCACGTTTCTTTAATTCTTTTTGAAAAGCTGGGTTCAGAAATTCGGTACCTTTGTCCGTTTGCCATCGAAGAGGGTGACGACCGCTTTGTTTCAACACCCATTGCAGGGCTCGCACTAACTCGCTGCTCGATTTGGAAGTCAAGGGCACGACCCAGGCAAATTTGGAAAAGAATTCGATGACACAAAACAAATATTTGTAGCCGCGATTGTAGCTGGCCAAATGAGAGACATCGGCTAAGTCGGCTTGCCATTGATGATCGATACCTTCCACTCGGGTGCGACTTCTGGAAAACTTGCGTCGAATGGGTTTGTGTAAAGTGTAGGTAGCTTGTTCTTGCAACCATCATTGCACTTGAGGTAAACGGAGACTTTTCAGTCGCGTTTTGGCAGCACGATACAATTTTTGAACTTCCCCGTAACTGCAGGATGGTTGGGATCGTAGTAAATGCTGGCTATGACTTTTTCCATTTTTTTATTTATAGGGCACCCACTCTTCGAGGATGCTACTTTGGGTGGGACGAAAGGTTGGTTTGGAAACGAATTTACGTGTCCGATGGGCTACGGGAGTAAAAGACGAAGGCAATGGTTGTGGTGGAGGTGGCAATCGAATGGCTTTGGTGTTCTTTTCTTTTTTCACTTCTGGTTTCCCTTCTTTCTTTTTCACTTCTGTCGAAGGAGGAGTGGACATCATCTTTTTAACCCAAGCTTTCATTTCTTCTCGTTGGGGTGTGGGGGACGGGGTCAACAAGGATGCTGCAATCTTACTAGACATGGGAGCTGTTGACGGTGTTTGAAACAGTTCTCGAATCTCTTCTTCCTCAGGCCTTCGTGGGGTAACATCTCTGGTGACCCCTAGGGATGGCAGTAGTGGTGGTGGTGGTGATGGTGTGGGGATGGATTTTTCATCAAGGTCTTAAATCTTTCAGAGTGGGTAAATGCGGGGTACGTTGTTCTTGCCAACGATTGTATTCCATCCATCGTTTGTAAGGCACTAAACCTAGTTTTCGTCCTTCCATGGGATGTCAGGGGTCGATTCTGAGATCTTGGGACTCCAGAGGGCCTTTTTATCTTGCTCCCATCAGTCCTCTCAACATGGTTCCCAAGAATCCTTTCAGTAATGGGCCTAACAAGAGGGGTAAAATTCCTCCGCGTTGGACCAACATCTTATTCTTTTGTCCAATTGGAATTTTCTTTTGAACCATTTGGCGAAGAACGTGACGATGTTTGCCTAAGCATTGTTTCTGGTGTTTGGACAAAGGGATCGTGCCTTTCAAGACGTTCAAACAACATTCGCACACGGTATCGATGACCTCTTTGGAGGCTGTTTGAATGAGTTTTTTTCGTAGGGGTGGAGAAGTTTTGGACAGGACAGATAACATGTCCCCATGTTTGAATAAACGAGGAGGCAGTCCTTTCCTTTTCTTTCCTTGGGGTTGTTTAGAAGAGGGATGTGGAAGTTCTTGGGGTCATCAACGGAGACGTTCTTGGTGTGATCAACGTCTCCAAGTACTCTTCAGTTCTTGGTGTCATCAACGGGGAAGTGGATGAACTTGAGGCTGCCGGAGACGCGGTCATCGCCGTTGCAGGCCCTGGTTTGCGAGTGTAAGGTTTCGTCCTGGCCGAAGTGCCTCTCTTGCGACTAGTTTTTTGTGGACTTTTCTTTTTCAAGGGACTTTTTCTCTGCTTCTTTTTCTGGGGGCTTCTTTTCTTTTTCCGGGGTGGTGTCTGGTAAGAGGAGGGTCCCGCCACTGGAGAAGTTCTTGGAGACACAGGTCTCCTTGGGGACCTGGTCTTTTTCTTCTTCTTGGAGCTTCGTTTGACTTTTTTCTTGGGGTGAACTTTGAGGGCATTAGGATCCCATCTTAAGAGAGAGCGAATGATGACCCCCTCCTAAAGTACCGCTCCCCCAGGTTTCAAAATGATTTGTTTTTTGGTTTGAGTGTCAATGCGGGGATCGGCCAGTTGGGTCAAAGCGACTTTGTTTCGATCAAAAAAGCGCTTGGTTTGATGTGGAATCTGAATGATCCCTTGTAGTAATTGATGTGCTGTCACCGTGAACCATCGTAAGACTTCTTTGAGACTATCTTCTAAGACACGAGCCCGTATTTGTGGATTTTTTTTCTCGACTGATGCCATACAAGGCACGAATCAATTTGACGGGGAGATGTGATTGAAGGGACGTCATGTTCAAACTGTGTGAGACAGATGAAAAGTGTCTGAGGTTTTTATAGATTTTTTTGTTGAGTGAAGTTAAGTCGAGGACGGAGACGTGTACAGGACGGGCCCTCCGTCTTGGCACCAGTGGTGAAACAAGTGGGTACTAAATTGCAAATCATCGGGGGTCGTAGGTTTCAAATCGACGAGTAAATAGGCGTGTGGAGTTTGAGTGGCATCGTCGTACGCCTGAGTCAGCCAAGGCGTTCCTAACTGTTTGGCTAAGACTTGCACTTGCGATTTATCTCGAGGGCTTTTAAACAAGACCACGTAATGCGCATTGAGACTAATGGTGCGATGGGCTTTGCTTTGTTGAAACAAATTTTGAGTGATGTAAACGACACTGGCATTACGATGATGCCCTTTGCGCGTGAACCACAGTTTAATTTCTTCTTATGTTTTCTCCTAACATGTCGTCGAAAATGACCAAATGGGTTTGACGGGAGTCAGAGACGATGCCGTCGTCTTCTTTAGGAATGCCTTCCACAAACACGATGGAATCGCCTTGACTTTCTCGCAAGAGGCTGTAAGCCGATTGCCACTCTTTGTAACACCACACGATGCGTTGAGGTGGTCGATCGATCAAATGATATTTATGTTTGATGAAACGTTTGACGAATTCGGTTTTGCCTTAACCGCTAGGTCCAGCAATCAGCATCTTAAAGGGATGGCGAAGATACAAAGCCTCCCAACTGGCACGATCTAAGTGTTCGTCGATGACTTTGACAGTGGAGGAAGAGGGAGCAGAGACAGCAGAGGCAGCCATAGTGTTAGGAATATCACTTGTGACACGAAAACAGACAAGACAAGAGTTTATATACTTTTTTCAGGACACGTTTATTGAGGTTTTTAAATATGAATACGAAAGACAAAAATACATAAAAGCCAAAGGCTTAAGTACAACGATAAAAGGCACATGAAAACCATCAACGTGGAATAAAAACAAGTGTCTGTGCAACATGTTTTGGGTAAGGTTCTGACCAGTTCTATAGGGGGTAAGGTCACACAAGTGTCCTCCCGAAAGGGTCTTTCATGCATCTCCACGACAGTCCTGTCCTGGGTGATGGGTTCTTCTTCTGGTACGGTCACTAACACTGGTTGAAAAGTAACTTTTTTTCTTAAACAATTCTCGTGCATACTGGGCCACTTCTTGGGTCCAAGCCTCAAAACCCCCTTTTTTCCAGTCACGGACATCTGTCCAATGGGGGTGTAAGTCACAAGCTACACACACATCGTCATACACGTCTTCGGTAGCTAAAAGTTGACGAATCTTTTTTCCTGTTGAGGTCGAGAAGTACCCAGATGAAAACGCAAGGCTTTGAGTAAAATGAGTCTTTCGTGACCATTTAAGGCCATTGGGGTGTTAAGTACTGATCATAAAGAGTCCACAAGGAATCGGCTGGTAAACAAAATCCCAGAAAACAAGTCAATAAGATACACACTATGCATCGTCCCAAATTGATTGGATACAGTTCTTGTTCTAACTGATGGTAATGATCCACAGTTTGAATATTTTCATTGAGTTCCTTCCACGGAATCTGTTCAATCACATGTGATAAAAGTCGTGACATGGATTCCTGTTTTTATAGTCTCTTTGTTTCGGAAGCAATACACGTACTTTCTAGCCAGAGATCTTCGTTCTCCAGTGGGAAATTTAAATGCTCCAAACTGTAACATAGAGTTCAAGCTTCGTTTAGAAGTTTCCTCTTCCGCTAAGCAGATTCCACGTAATAGACCTTTGTAATCCTTTAACTCGTCTTCCTCAATGTGTTGCACTAGGTGAATCTCGAAGTCACCAAAATGATGAACATTTCGATCATTCACTAACGCAAAGTGTTGAACAAGATCTGACCAATGAAGCAATTTCTGACGAATCAGTTCTCTTATACCGTTCAGGTACCAGTGGTTCAAACACCGGTGACGTAACGGATGCAATTGTTCTTTACGTTTGACTTGTATTTTGACCAGCTCTCAGTAAATGCGTTCTCTCAACTCCACAGGCAAAGCACGAATGTTCTCTTGTAAAGTATCCATGAATAGGTCATACTAAATCCTCTTTCTGACACAAGAAATGTACCGTTTGCACAGACATTGTCTTACTTCAATGTCGAATTTAAATCGTTTAGTTACTAATTTACACATTACAATTCGTTCAGAAGTTTCCTCTTTCACTAAGTTGACATTGTGTAAAAGATATTGGTAATTCGTTAACTCTTCCTCTGGAATTCGATGCAGTAAGTTTACAATGTAGTAGATAGAATCATCAATAGCAAACCAATCCTTTTTAAAACTAGGGGATCGTTGATCAATGTCTGTCCAATGGAACACTTTCAACTGAATCAGTCCTTGTATATCATTCAGGTACCAGTGGTTCAAACACCGGTGACGTAACGGATGCAACTGTTCTTTTCGTTTGACTTGTATTTTGACCAGCTCTCGGTAAATGCATTCTCTCAACTCCACAGGCAAAGCACGAATGTTCTCTTGTAAAGTATCCATTTAAATATATTGTCCTACTAAGGGTAAGTAATGACAACTGCGAGACCATCGAGCATGTTCCAGGTAGGCTGAATCTTGCGGTTCCCAGTGGTGAAGTGACACACCGCAACTGAAGTACTTGACTTTATCCCCTTCGCCCAAGTAGTAAAATCCGGCTCTGGCTAATTCTTCGGGGATCGGTCCTCCCAGATACTTAGGCCATTTTCCTTTGAACGATTGAAAACGATTTTCAAAGTTGCAGTATTCCGACAAACGCACAGGGAACGAATATTCGTCTTTCACAAGTTCGTTTCGATGAGGGTTAGTGACATGGACAGGAGTTTGATCAGGGCTGGATGACATCCGTAGGGACGTAGACGTGAAGGTGGACATCCACATTGACCATGAAACCCAGTAAAGTGTCCAAGAGGACGAGCGGCATCGCTTTCGCATCCCTCAGGTTTGACACGCACAGCATCACTTTTCATGATAGGGGCAGTGAGAACAAAGTTCCCATGATGCTTTACGGCATCGCTAAGGTCACAGCGTACAGCATCGTTCCCATCGCAAGGCTCACAATCGCATTCCACCTCAGAGGCTCCAAACTTGAATTGTGCCTCTCTGAACTTGTTTTGTGTTTCTCTGAAAGTATTCATCTTGTTCGCTTGGTCTTGGTGGTCACAATGAACTATCGATCTTGACCATAGCCCCTTTTTATACTAGTCGCAATGCAGTCTCAAGCTTGTACATCGTTCCTTTATTATGTCTTGTTTTGGAAGGTACCGTCTCTAAGGTACCGTCATAATTGTACCGTAGTGTAATGGATGGAAAGGCCATAGAAAGGTAAGGGCAGTGCGGAGACCATCGAGTATGTTCCAGAATAGCTGAGTCTTTATAGATACATAGATCCATTCGTAACTTCATACCACAACTGAAACACTGTACTTCGTATCCCAATCCTGACTCAGGTCCCAAGTAGATAAATCCTGTTCTAGCTAAAACATGCGAAGAAGGTAATCCTTCCCTATCCGTAGGCCATGCTTGAAACGTGTCCAATCGACGGGCACAATCACAATAGTCAGGTAAGAAGACCGGAAAATGGTAGGGTTTGAACTTGGAGTTCTCACTGGATTTCTCACTTGATTCTTGCTGTGGCGAAGTCATACTTCTGGTGAGTGACTATCCTCTTACAACCAATGTTTTATACCAACATGTCCATACGGTAAGGTAAAATGATTGGGAAGTCGCACAAGCTTCTGGTACACGATTTGATAGACTTTTTCCAACGGTCGACTGACGATGTGGTGAGTGGGTAAACGTACAATCTTGTTGAGTTGATAGGTGATCACTTTAAAGTGTTCATCTTCTCTAGACTGCAAGGCTTCTTTCAATACTCCAAAGTTGACCACATGACTGGTACGATAATTCGGAGTCAATCCTTTCACTTTACACGTTGTGTGCAATTCTCCTTGTTTGTCCCTGTATTCGTAGCCGTAATATTTGGGACCACCACTGACGAAACTTAGAATGTTGTCGTCGGGGTGCTCGTCTGTCCAGGCTCCTAAACGGTCTCCTTCGATGTCAGGTTGCTGTTGACTCGGGTGATGTATGTAAATGCAACTGTCCGTGTCAAAGTACAGGACACGTTCCCCTAACAGTTCTAAAGCTTCGTACAATTTTAAGCGAGCATGAGCTGTCACGTAAGCCGCAATGATGACATTTCCAAAAGGGTCGTCTTGTACAAAGTCCAGATCTTCTTCGTAATTGACCAAGATCAAATTCTTGCGAACGACGTCCACGTGTTTCATGAATTTGGTTTTGTCGTGAATCATCTGGAAAAAGCGGAAAGATTCGGTCAAATAGTCCGTCTTGGGTAAACACGGTCGTTGTGCCATTTGTCCCCACAAGCAATTTAACATCAGCTTTGGCAAACGGTCGCCTGCCTTCGTTTTCTCGATGTGATCTAAAGTAATGCCTTCTTGTGCCCAGTATTTCTCTCTGAATGTCTTTTAGTCTTCGGGAGTGTGACACCAGGAAGGATAGCCACTTGCTTCTTGCTTAAGTTTCAAAAAGGCATCCACATAGTCTGCGAAAATGCCTTTCTGACTTGGGTCACCCTTGTGGTATTGTTGTGTCTTGGGAAAGGGACAAATTTCGCACACTTCTAACAGTTGGTATCCCATGTCCAGAGCTTTGAACAATTCTACGCTGACCCACGTCCCCGTCAATGTCCGTTCTTCCTAGTTGTGATGACAAGGTTGGTCTTGGTTGCACGTTTCCGCACAAGTACGGCACAAAGGAAACATCAGTTTGCCTTGGCAATGGTAAGGTACGACGGGATGGTACAAGTCCGTGGGAGGCCAAACTTTGCACTTGATCAAGCCTTCGTATTGTCGAGTGTTGGCCAGGTCGATGTGTTCGGTGAACAATTGTGGGTGCCCTACATTAAAGCGACAATATTTGCACACGTAGGGATACAGCGAACACACGTCCAAGTATATGATTTCTTCTCCTTTCTCTTCGTCGGCTTGGTACCGCAAACAGGTGGCATTGGTCCTTCCTCCGTACAAACTATCCCTCGGGTTCAGCGGGTCCATGAACTGGTAACTTTCCACGAGGCGTTTAAACTCGGAATCGGTTTTCAAACGGTGATCGTACTCGTGCTCCCACATTTCCACCACTTTGTATCCTTCCTGTTCTAACTTTAGGCGTAGCTGACAAGTGGCCTGGTACAAGTCTTCCATGGTTCGTTGTAAAAACTGATTTTTAGTGCCGCGGTCAGGATAACAGACGGGACATCCGTGAAATAAGCAACAGTTAAACTCGTACACGATCTTGGGGTTTTCTAAGTCCCAAAAATCGACCGAATGCGTTCCGATGGTCTTTTCGCCTCCTCCGTTGCGGGTATGCTGAATCCATTTGTCTTCGTTGTCACACAAGTAATGTAACCAGCGTAGGGCTTTGACCGAGTATTGACGTTTGACATAGTTGGTCGTTTGAGGACTGATGACAGCCACGGTGTTTTCAGTCATGAATCGTTGCCGGTACACTAAGGAACACGCTTTGGCAATGGTGCAAGCTTCTTTCAAAGGATCGACCCCTCCGTGTTCCATGAACAGTTCTCGAAATTTTCCACAGCAACGCCGTGAAATGTCCACGTCGGAACGACAATACTTTAGCATTTCTTCCTGAAAGTCGAAAGGGTTGGAGGCGTGAGCCTGGTACCAAGCGTAGAAAGCTTCTCGTTGTTCGGTACGCATGTTGTCGGGGTCGTAATAGTGAGCCTCAGGCAAATGGGGTAGAACGGCGTGTTGATTGACTTCCGTATTGAAAAAGTGAGGAAAATAACCTTTAGCCATTTCGGTCATTCCAAAAGTTTTAGGCATTCGTCTCAAAGGCATGGTCAAGTAACTCATCGAATGTTTAAACTGCACTTGTCCCATTTGCATGAAAATGATTTTGGCTCCGTTCAAAGTGACTTTAGGACGTTCGGTGCCATGTTCCGTATAGTAACTCAAAAAAAACTGTCCATCGTATCCGGAGAAATTGTGAGCCATCACTGTGGCATGGCGATGACAATCTCCGTAACGTTCGATGTCCTCTTGGCTCCACGTCTTGTCGATGGGGTCTAAGACCCACTTGGCAAAATCGGCTAGCGTGTTCGATCCCCGAAAGATTTTTTCACGCCCTCCAGGAATTTTGCTGCAGTGAGGGCAATGACTGAAGATAGGTTCTTGAATACACTTCTCGCACGCTCGATGAGCCACGCAGAAATTAGGAATGTGAATGCCGGTCTCTTGCATGCATTCGAAATCGAAAAAGATGAAATTGCCTTTCTTCTTGTGTCCATCCTCTTTCTCTGGTTGGGATTGGTATTTTTGCACGTAGCATTGGTGTTCCAAGTCCACGATGTGGTGACAAATGTGACATTTTTTTCTTTTCTCGACATACGTGTGCCTTGGTATTATTGGTAAGTATGCCTTGTCCACACGTAGGGCACAATCTTAGCAGCTGACAAGCACATTTCTTCTGTGAACCTTGCGTCTTCAAATGTTGTTGGTAACAGGTAGGGCTGACAGACGTGCGCAGACAAGCTGGACAATGCACTGGTTCTTGCCCTTCGCTCAGACAGGGTGGAGAGGACAAACATAATGAGCATTTCGATCCGCAATGTTTGTGTTGCTCACGATTGTTATAACCATAGTCACATTTCTCACAGCAATAACCGTATCCCAGGAATGAGGTGATACTGGTAATGGTATCGAAATGGTCATCGTGATGATAGAGGTGAATGTATTTTCCATCCTTAAAATCTTGGCCTCGAAACAACAGAGGCCCGCGCACTTCTTCAGGGTACACTTTCAAGGTGTAGCGTGGAGCTAGGACATCTTGCAAGTTTTGCATCTCAGGAATGCCACAGGGTTTGTCTTTGGGCAAGTCGGCTTGTTGCAACAGGAGTTCTGCTTCACTTCGTTGTTTGGCTTGGTCCGATTTTCGAATGTTCTCCCAGACTCTTTTCCATTCTACCGTGTAGTTTTTGTTGGCATAGGTTCGTTCCACCACGATGCCCTGGCTAAACACATCTGGTCTTGAGAATTGTGAATTTGGACGAGGCTACGCTTAATGCTGCGAAGGTCGTTCGCCAATAACAGCTTTTTGCGTCCAGTCCCTTGAGGAGGAGACACGTGGGTCATATACAGTGTGGCTTTTCCGTCGGTGATGTCAAACTGGTCATTGGATTGTTGTACGTGTTGAATTTTGTCCATGACTTGGAAGGGGTCAATTCTGCAGGGCTACTAAACTCGATCCAAACAGGGGATTTTAAGCCGTCGTGCTGTATGGAAAGTCTCAAGCGATCGTCTTCTTTGGGTTGACATTGTCGCTTGAGTGTGGTGAGCAAAGAATCCCACATCTCGGTGATGAACCCTTCTGCTTTCTCTAACGGTACGTCGGACTTGAAATTTTTAAACTTCACCGTGTAGATGTAAGCCGTGGTTCTAAATTTTCTAGAGGAGCGCTTTTCTGTCTCTCGAATGTGATAGTACTTTTCAGGGTTAACTAAGGATTGTGAACTTTGTTTAGAGGAAGACTCTCTGGGTTTGAATTCTGGTTCACTCATGTCCTCTTAAAAATCACTGGCGTGAATTTGTGCCAAGACTTCAGCTCTGGTACGAAGCGATAGATCACGTTTCTGCCTCTTACTTTCTTCTTCTTTCTTCTTGAATGAATTGAATCGTTTCATCTTGACTGAAAAAAGTCAAATGACTAAAATTTACACACCATGGTTTACTTTATAGTCATGGCAGACCAACGTATATAAAGGGTATGTGTCTTGTCCTTTCACTATTCATTTCACTCTCAAACCGAGCACAACCATAGAAGAGACTACACAAATCGAACATTTCATCAGAGCGTTGCGAGGGGTCATTAGAAAATTTTCTTCAGACCAGTCGTCGGACTACTCACCTTCCTTGCGAGATAAAAGTCAAGATACTTGCTATATCTGTCAGAAGAAAGGGCATTGGTCTTCAGAGTGTCGAGACCGTCAAAAAAGAAAAAAAGGGGCTAGAAAAGACAGAAGTCAAGATACCTGTTATTATTGTCAAGAAAAAGGACATTGGTCTCCAGATTGCCCGAAAAAGAAACAAGAGGAGTCAGAAGAAAAGAGGGATTCTGAAGAGATGTCAGAAGAAGAGAGGGATTCTTCAGAGGAAGAAAGCAGACAGGTGAAAAAAAGACACCGGAAAAGAAAAGAAGGGAAGAAAGTGAGGAGGAAGAGGGGGAAAAGACTGTGACGGTGAAGAAATTTAAAAAAACAGAGAGACTAAACAATGAGACAGAAGAAGTGTATGAACTTTTTAAAGTGTTATGTTGCAAAAGTCAAGATACTTGCTATATCTGTCAGAAGAAAGGGCATTGGTCTTCAGAGTGTCGAGACCGTCAAAAAAGAAAAAAAGGGGCTAGAAAAGACAGAAGTCAAGATACCTGTTATTATTGTCAAGAAAAAGGACATTGGTCTCCAGATTGCCCGAAAAAGAAACAAGAGGAGTCAGAAGAAAAGAGGGATTCTGAAGAGGTGTCAGAAGAAGAGAGGGATTCTTCAGAGGAAGAAAGCAGACAGGTGAAAAAAAGACACCGGAAAAGAAAAGAAGGGAAGAAAGTGAGGAGGAAGAGGGGGAAAAGACTGTGACGGTGAAGAAATTTAAAAGAACAGAGAGACTAAACAATGAGACAGAAGAAGTGTATGAACTTTTTAAAGTGTTATGTTGCAAATTGAATTGTAAGATTTGTACCAGAATAGAAAGTCTATAAAATGTAAGTGTCTTTGAGTTTTGATTTTAAAATAAGAACCTACACTCACGCCCACTCATACACATGTAATATAGGGGTAAAATGGTTTTGTTTTGAGTTATTGGCAATTGAAAGTCTATCTCTTTTAGAGAGACGTGGGTGGCCCTGAAAAGGGACTTTTTTCTTGGTGAAGGGGTGAGTTTAAGCAATCAATTTTAACTGTCTTAAGCCTTTGCCACGGCCAAGGCCTACTTCTGGACTGCGTAATGTTGATGATGATGATGATTTGGTTGAAATCACTAAGGGTGGCACGGTAGGCTTAGTCACAGGGCTGGAGTGTTTAGCTCGGGAAGGTCGTATTCTCTTCGGTCGTAATAAAGAAGTCTGATACATTTGTTTCAGACTTCTTAACTCCGCTAAAATGTCTAACAGTACCGTGACCGTTTGATTTTTACACCCTTGTTTCCTTGCTACTGCTACTTCTTCTTCTTCTTGTTTTTTTCTTACCTCTTCTTCTTGCTGCTGTTGCTGTAGGAGAAAAGCTTGTTCCGCTTCCTTTTGCTGTTTTATATTTCTCCAATTCTTCTTTCTGTCTCTGTCTAAAATTCTCCACTTGCGGTAATGAACGAGAAGGTGGCGAAAGTTCCGGAACAAATTCTTGCGAGGTAAGAAAATCCACAAAATCCCAATTCACCTCTTCTCAAAGTAAGTCCGGGTTCCCTTGGGCGGTCTCCACTGCTGTTGCACCCCAATTTATCGTTTTCTGAGTTTCCGTCATGTTGAATAAAACTGTCGCATGGATTGACTGCACACAGGCGATAGCGAATTTATATCGACCACGTGACGTCACAGACTGCTCTCTTCCGATCGGATGCGGGCTGACTGAATTTTGTAACGCGTGTTTGGATTGGTGAATGAACTCAATCCGTTTCAATCCTTCCTCTACCTATAAATAAGCGCAGTTCATTGCATTGATTCACCTGTTCTCGGCGCCTCAACATGTGGACCGACGTTGAATCTTCAACCCTTGTATCTTCGATGATGTTCAGGACGGACATACCGATGTATGTCCGATCCAAGTGGACAGTTGTCCACAGGACAGACACCAGTCTGTGGATGCGAAGAGTATATGTGGAGCGTCAAGGATGCCTCAAAAGAGTCCTGATTTACGGTCCTGCAGTCAGGCGCAGCCTAAGGACAAGAAGAAGACCAATGCGGTGCCCTTTATGTTAATATATCTTAATATTAACATAAAACCCAAAGGCCCTTTTCAGGGCCACCCACATTTCTCGAAAAGAGATAGACTTTCAATTGCCTACCCCATTTTTTATTTATTTTTTATTTTTTTTTTTTTAAAAATCCCATGTTAAATTCCCCTTGTCCCTAGACAGTTCCACGATTTATTCCCATGTTAAATTTCCCCTTGTCCCTAGACAGTTCCACGATTTATTCACCCCCCCCCCCATGTTAAATTCCCATTGTCCCTAGACAGTCCCACGAACTATTCCCATGTTAATTCCCATTGTCCCTACAGTGCAAACTTTTTTCACTAATGTTAAATTTTATATAGTCCCTACGGTACAACTCTCCAATTTAACATGGAAGTCCCCTAGTCCCTACGGTATCCCACTTCACTGCTGATCCATGTTGGTTCATAAGTTTTGATATGTGTTCACTGGTTTGTCCAATATATTGGATGCCACATTTTTCGTATGTGATCATATGAATAACATTCGATGTTGCACAATTAGTATCACAACGGCATATTAAATGTTTCTTTCGTGTTATTACTATTGAAAGAAGTATTTTCATTCATAAAAGAACAGTGGGAATATCTAGATCTATTACGTGTAGTTCATGATCTCTTTATATGACTTTTTTCTAGTTTAGAATTAATCAGGAACTCTTTAAGATTTTTAGTCCTTTTATAAGCGAGTGTGGGTTAGCGTTCGTGTACCTATTCAACACTTGCTTTATATGATAATGTTAAGAAATCCCAATATTTATTGATAATCTTACCTATATTAGGCTAGCTTGGATTATATTCAATAACAAAAGGAATGATATCTTCTGTTCTATTTTTGATTTTACATTGTAAAGATTCAAGTTGTGTAAGAAAAGATATTTTTGGAAAGCCGACTTAATGATGTCAGTATTGTAGTTTCATTTTAATAAATGCTGGCCTAACTCTGTCAAAGATGATTTAAAAACAGTGTCATCCGAAAAAATAATTCTGTATATTTTCGCTTGACTATATTGTATCCCATTTTTACATGATTTAAGATGACATGAAGAATATTCAACATTTTGAAGAATATTCGTGTTTTTAACATAAACCATGGTAGTGATGTCATTATTTTCATTTTTCACGACCTTTACGTCCAAAGATGATGTTTTAGTTTCAGACACACTGAATGTAAATTTTTTGTTGGATGTAACCTGTTTAAACAGTCTATGAAATAATAAAGGTCTTCTAATTAATGTCTCCAAACCATAAATATATCGTTTTAAAATTTTAATCAAATGTCTGGTTTTAAGAGGTATTTTTTTCAAAAGTCATTTTCTAATCTCCCCATAAATAAAGATGCATAAGAAGGTAACATATGACTACCCATTGCTGTTCCCAAGGTTTGGAGATAATTTGTATTGCCAAACTGCAAAAGGTTGTTTTCGAGCACAACTTTTATCAAATCACAAACATGTTCTTTTGATAGTTTACAGGTATATTCGTTTTCTTCAATATACTATTGACACACTCCGATACCATAAATTCTATAATATTTTAATTTACAAAGTAACTTAAACGATGCAAGTATAAACTATTATCATAAAAATCAGTTTAATAATTCTTTAAAAATTATATTATTATATATTAAAATTATTTTCAATATATTACGATTAATTATTTATAAAATATTTTAATGCTTATAAGTATTATGCACCCCATACAATTTTAATAGATAGTTTGAGTTCTGATAATATACTATTTTTATTCGAAATGTGATTTATACATATTAAAAATATTAATAAAACTGTTTCTCTCTATTTATTCATATATAACTCATATATATTCATATATATATATAAAGTTATAAACAAACATTTTAATTGCTTGTCTCGGTTCAGGATTTTCTTTATCCTTGAGTTATGAGGCTCTTTCACATAGTCCTGATGTTTTTTAATCATTTTTTGTGTGCTCATGTATGTGCTTTATGACTTGAATCAAGTACAAGTATAGTAGTGCGCATGCATAGTACGATGTAACATGGAGGTACCAACGATCTCGACTTTCCTTGTAGCACAGAAACAAAGCAGAGATGAAAGATGCTTCGTTCAATTATAGAATTCACTGTGAATTAAATATTAACAATAGGAATATTAATGACACTACTCGATTTGTATATAAAAAAAAAAAACATTTCATATTTCCAAATATAATACAACTTGGAGGACAATTAGATTGAAAATTAATTGTTTGTAAAGGTGTGCATTACACATAGTTTAGAAAGAACATTCTTATCGTCATACTTATACAACTGAGGTTTATGGAAAACATCGTATCGATAATACCTCGTCGAATATGTAACGGACGACAGTCTTAACATATTTTTGTCGTATGCCAAGGAGAATTAGGTTTCATATTCAAAGTTGTCCATGCAGTCTCAAAGGCATAAATATTGAAGCACTTGTATATAAATACTCCCATGAAAGACGGTCAGTACGGGTCTAACAAAAACAACAATTATACCTGCTCCATGCAAGTTATGATATACAAAAAGAATTTTCTTTTTAATGTTTGAAATACTAATTTATTGTGCTGGACATAAATGTTTACGTCTGATAAACATAGCACAATTGTGTGCACTATATAACCTAGAACATAACGCGTATGATTATTGCTTAACATAACAGCAACCTTTCTAAAATGGAAAAATGGGATGCTTTAAGGAATTTTATTTAAAATAAATGAAGAAAATGCAGTTAAGGGTAAATGATGCCCAAATCAGTACTCCTGTCCCAGGAAGACACATTATAATTTTGGTCTCCCGGAGAAAACAAAATCGTATAAATGCATTGATATTAGTTATGCAGAAGTTAAACGTGAGGTACTGGTGAAACACACGTTCATCGACATGGCAACTGTTATGCACATGGTAATTGACATTATGCTAGTAAACGGTAATTTTCAAAACTTGTAGAACATTGGGAACGTTTTTAAAAATAAATTCCAGGGAACTATTAGGGTAATGGTATAATAGAAACATATGAAGTATGTTCTCCAAAACTGTTACCCTGTTCATTTTGAATTTGGTGGTCCGATTCCAACACGAAAACGTCGATTTCACTCGGAACCTCAACGCTAAAGCAATTATGTTCTGCTGTCACGGTATTCTATAAACTTTGATTTTGATGCCTTGGTCATATCTTGCACTAGCTAGTTCATGGAGTAGGTGAGTATGTAATATCAATCAACAGAAGTAAACATTTTCTCCGTTAACCCGTTAACGGCGTGATTTATTGGAAAGTTTTCTATGATTTGGCACAATTATATAGCATCAACAGACTATTTGTTTTCTATAGTCAATACTCGGAGCATCAGACACCGGGTTATACCTATCTCACGCTTTCTCTATATCTCTGTCTATCTGTCTGTCTGTCTTTCTGTCTGTCTGTCTGTCTCTCCCTCTCCCTCTCTCTCTCTCTCTCTCTCTCTCTCTCTCTCTCTCTATATATATATATATATATATATATATATATTGAGCCGAGGAAGACAAGTTGTGCAATCTGCGCGCATGTGGCTTCGGATTCATAACGTCCGATGCATACAAGCGGTTGCAGGTGGGGCATGGGACATCATTGGTTGGGGATGGCTGGGATACAGATCTGTGACGTCTCTCACGAGCTTCAGCTAGACGCTGGCGGCGGTCAATCTCGAAGGTTGAATAGGCTTTTCTGGTGGCTTCTGTCTGAGTCAGCGAGCTCGAGCTGGTGAGATTGAAGGTCTGTCCATTTGATGTGCGTCTTAAAATTGTCTTTGTACCTCTTGCGAGGGCTGTCCTGGTTTCGGTTGCTCTGGGATACCTCGCTAAAGAACAGCTGTTTTGGGATTCTGTTTTGATCCATGCCGATGACATGTCCAGTCCAATGAAGATGTGCCTGGATTAGTTTGGCTTCGATGCTTGTCGTGTTGGCTCTAGGACTTCCGGGTTGATGATTCGGTCCTGCCACTTGATCCGCATGATGGATCTCAGGGAGGGCTGGTCGAATTGTTCCAGCTGAATGATAGGCCTTTGGTAGACAGTCCACGTTTCACAGCCATAAAAAAGAGACTTGAGGAAAACTGTATTGCACACTTTTTTCTTTGTTGACAAGCGTATATCCGTGTGTTGCAAGTCGTCCGAGTGCTTGACTGGCGTTTTGGTTTTTTTAGGACCGATCTCTTTGTCCAGGGAGCCATCACTGGATATTTTGCTGCCAATGTATTTGAAACGGTATACATACTTCAGCTGCGTGTCGCCAATGGTGATGCATGGTTGTGATGTGACAGTGTTTGGGGTGTGCTGGAAGAGAACTTCTGTCCTTTCCAGACTAATTGTGAGTCCAAATATGTTGGAGGCTTCAAAGAACCTGTCCACGATTATCTGTAGGTGAGTCACTTCACGGGCCATAAGGGGACAGCCATCTGCAAAGTGTGCTTCAGTGATGAGTCTTCCTAGCGATATCTAATGTAAATACCATGGTGAAGGTCACGGATGACATTGAACAGTACCTGTGTGAAGAAGAGGTTGAAGAGTTCCGGAGCGAGTACAACGCTCTGTTTGACACCATTATATACTGGGAATTCTTCAGATGGTTCATGTCATTGTGGAAGAGCCGGATGAGTACACCTAAGCTTCTTGAGTACTACCCACAGTACGTCTATGTTGGGGTATTTTGTCAGGAACAAATTGGCTGACTGGTGAGGGTAGGTTAAGGAGCTGACTAAATTGTTCGTTCCATCAGTCCTTAATGCCAGCCATGTCCTTTATTAGTGCACTGACATCTGCAGCAAGCTAGGGGACAGAGCCAGACAGTGAAGGGCTGAATATTGACTTGATGACGTTGTATAACTCTTCGTTGTTTTAGTATCGGCATAGCGTTGCTCTTCATCAGCTTTTCTTTCCCACCTAAAGTCATGCATCTTGCTGATTTCTCTCTGCGCCTTAGCTTAATAGGATTTGAAGCGCTATTTTTGGGGATGGAGTTTGTGTCATTCTGCCAGTTAATGAATGCTTTGTTTTTTTCTGGCAAGCAGATCTTCAATGGCTCCGTTGTTCTCGTCAAACCAGTCTTGATGGGTTTGCTTCACGGGGCCCAGAGTCGCCAAAGCTGTTTCTCTTATAATGTCCCTGAGGTTGTTTTATTTCTCGGACGCATTTCCACGTATAGGTCCGCTGGTGGACAGCTTGTCACCTAAGCTCTTCTGGAAATTGAGCTGGGTGGAAGGCTTCAGGTGTTTGACAATTTTGAATGATGTGCGCACAAGCTTAGGACGCCTTGGGTGATGTGGGGCAATGCACAGCTTTAAGGTAGTTCGAAAATGTCTGTGGCCTGTCCAGCATTCCACTCCTCCCATGGCTTTGGTGATGAGGACATCCTGCTTCTATAACATAATTTGATTAATGGTTTAACAATATAAAGGTTTATACTTGTGTAGAACATAGTTAAACAGTTTAGGTATACAGAACCATTCACAACAAGCAAAATAAACCTTTGAAATTAAATGCATCTCAAGTAATAGTGCTTTACACAAGTATATTATGCACCAAATTGTACACATGCGCAATGAGTCATAGTCATGTAAAGTTTTACAAAGACAACGGTTTATCTGTTTTATTTGTTTGTCTTGTTTATATTTAGTATTTGCCTTTGAAAAAGACTTATTAAGAGTCGAAAGCGCTTAGGCTAGCTATATACTAGCTTAGCATCGTTCGTAGTCAGTTTATTACATTTATCTTAATCAATCCCTGACAAAAGTGATCCCTTGCTGGATCCATTTATATATGTGTATAGTTTTATTTTACACGTTGTGGGACACTGCACCTATTCAACCTTGTCTACATATGGATGTGACCTTCTTTTCAAAAAAAGGCGTCAGTTGGCTCTTAAGTGTTGGAGAGTACTGAATATTCCAATACTTTGTTTTGAAGCTTGGAGATTTATAAATATTTTATGATGGAGAGAAACAAACACTGTTCGATGATTTGCAAGACATAGTTGTCTTTTAGCAGAGCCACGTGCCATCTGCGTTGTATTCATAACCGTATGAAATGAAGAAACAATTTTTCTATCACAAGAGTTGTTCGATTTGAAGGTAAACATTTATTTGAAGCCCTAATCTTCGAACTGAATCTTTTTCATTGTTTTTCTTATTCCATTTATCAGTGATTCCAAAACCTTCGTGTAAATATTATGTCACTTTTCGCTAAAGGTATTTTAAAAAACCTAATTATCAAATTATTGTAGTAATGAGATCTAATAATAATGCTAGACGAAATTCGCGCACAATAATCATAAGATATTAAAACTCATTTGTATAAATGCAATAGATAATTGTCAGATATTTGTTCAAACTGACAAAAATTAGAGCAAGGTTATTACAGTGTTTTGATTCATGCATAGGTCTTGTAATTAAGAAACTGATAGTACGAAATGTATGTTTTTGAATGAGTAGCAAAGAAACATGAAATGAACATAATCCTAATGTTGATTGTGCTTGATAAACAAATAAATATGGAACGAAGTAAGACCACAACCGTTGTTAAAATACAATTAATTGAATGTATATATGTAGCATTGTGTGATAGAAACGCAGTAACCTTGCCTATCTGGTGACCAGTAAAAGGTAACTTCGACAACTGTAAAGATGGTCTAGGCACAACACTTTTGGAAGATAAACCCCTCACAATGTACAAGATAAAAATAAAATGTAAAGATGTTAACATTCTTCAAATTAAATATAATACAAAAGATACAATTATCATATGTAAAATCACTTCGAGATGGGTCACATTTATAACCGAATTTTGCTTTTATAAACAAATATACAGGTTTTGTCACAGGTAACGATATATCAGACAAGTGAATAATTAAATGAACAATGTAACGGACAAGGATACACACACACACACACACACACACACACACACACACACACACATATATATATATATATATATATATATATAGGCTTATTTTTGACTTCGATATCTTCCGTCTCTTTCAATATTTTGGAACTGAATGGGATAGTCTTCGACTTTATGCAACAGCTTACCGTCTGAGATGAATATGTTTGCAAAATGGTTCGTCCATTCCACGGTTATCTCTGTATTTGTTCCATTCTTAGCAGTCTGCCACATGTAACCAGTATGAGGAACTGCTAAAACTACAAAAAGCTTGCTGCCGTTCACTTCAGTCAAGTTAATATTGAAAACTGGTCATAGAGAACAAGATGCCAGGCAGTCTTAGAATTATTTGCCATATCGGTTGCTTGAAGCAGGACGGAGTACATACCACTTTCTCCAGGACTGTAGGTGTAATAGTAATTCTAGTTGTGAGTATGGTTGACGTACTTATAATAGATATGGCTTGGGAACGTCATCTCTACGAGATTACTATCTGTATTCTGAACCGCTCCGGTGGCCTAGTGGTTAGATCGTCCGCCTCAGATGCGGGAGGTCGTGGGTTCGATCCCCAGCCGAGTCATACCAAAGACTTACAAACATTTTACTAACAGCTGTCTCCTTTGGCGCTCAGCATTAAGAGGTTAGTGTTAGGTCTGGTCGGCCCGGTTTCAGGATAATTTGATTGGGTGGGACATCATGTCACATGTCTGCGGCATGATGTCCCAGTGCTAGACATCACTATAAACTGCCACACTGCAAACATCGTAGCGATATGACTGAAACATTGTTAAAAGCTACGTTAAAAATCCAAATCACACACACACACATATGTATTCTGAGAGAGTTTGAAAACTTCTATTTGGTGTCGCTTCATCCCGAGCATATCGTCAGCCCATTCAACCCATGACATGATGATTTGTGCCTGAAAACTAATCGTCCCGTGATAGATTACATCAAATTCAGAACAAATATAGATATCGCCATATCGGTTGCTTATATATAATTAATATCCCAATGAAGTAATATGTAAATCAAACAACCATATTTACAGGAGGATTAGCTACATATTTCCATTTTTTCCCTTATATTTATTAGGTTCTTACATTTTCTCATGCTCTTTTTATGTATCGGATCCATTGAAAAATGACGTTTCATTCTGTTTTCGTTTACATTACATTGCAAGGTCATCGTATAAAAACTAAGATTTAGATACACAATTCAGTCATGAATATCCGTCTGGAAATATAGGTCAACTAGTCACAAAGGATTTTACATTTGCTGCATTCGGTTAGATTTCCTAGTAGAGGCAAGTCTCAGACGTATAACTAGGTATTCTTCAAACCAAATGATCTGCTGGCCGGTATATTTTTATTTGCGAAAGTGTGGGTGGACAGGAGAAATTTACAAAACTATTAAGGAAAAAATATATAGATATATAACATCTGTCTCATTACCTTTGTAAATTCATTTTCTATTCTTTGAAGAAAATCTCCTGGTCTGCATCCAAATACGCTAATTATCTCTGAGCAATGGTTTAGGACTTCAGAATCAAACTTAAAAGCTATTTTTGTGTCCATTTGGCCGAGATAATACTGTATTAGCCAGATTATTGTCGGGTTATTAAGGTTCACTAGCCCTGTAGCGCCCGCTCTTTGCGGTAAACTCAACATCAAACCTTTAAGATTGTACGATTACAAGGCATGTTATACCATTTACCAAAGTGAGAGCTGTGCTCAACAGGGAGATGCTTTTTGCAGATGACGCAGCTCTTGTGGCCCACACCAAGGAAGCCCTCCAGAGACTGGGAGACCGTTTTGCTGTTGCCTGCATGCAGTTTGGTCTCACCATCAGCTCGGAAAAAACAAATGTCAGCGTGCAAGATACCACCATTGCCCCTTCCATCAAAATCAACGGTGTCACCCTGGAAGCAGTCACCAACTTTACCTACCTAGGGTCAACTATCAGCAACACTCTCTCGATTGATATGGAGCTGGACAGAAGCTTGGAAAGGCAAACACCATCATGGCTCGATTAACGAAGAGGGTGTGGGAAAACAACGCGCTGGCGGAGCACAGCAAGGTCCGAGTCTACCAGGCCTGAGTTCTCAGCACCCTTCTATATGGAAGTGAGACCTGGAGTACCTACATGAGGCAAGAACACCGGCTCAACTCCTTCCATATACGGTGCCTAAAACGCATCCTGAAAATCAGCTGACAAGACCGTGTTCAACACAGCGAGATCCTGCAGCGTGCAAGTACCCCCAGCATGTACTCCCTGCTGATTAAACGCCGCCTTCGATGGCTGGGTCAGGTGCGACGCATGGAGGATGGAAGGCTGCCAAAGGACATCCTATATAGACAGCTGGCCACTGGCATGGGAAGAGTCGGACGCCCCTCACTCCGTTTCAAAGATGTGTGCAAGAGGGACATGAAGGCATGCAAAATTTCACCCGATGGCTGGGAAGAGCTGGCCGAGGACCGAGGCACCTGGAGACTGATGGTAAACAATGGCATATCAGTCGCTGATGCGAGGAGAGGCCAGTTGGCGGCAGAGAAACGTAAGAAAAAGAAGAACGCGGCAGCAACCACAGTAACGCAGACTTCCCAGTATATCTGCACCAACTGCAATAGGGACTGTCACTCACGTATAGGCCTGCACATCCACAGCAGACGATGCCAACAGAGACAGACAACACCCCAAGGGCGCTATTCGCATGGTCTTTCGAGACTGAGTCGCCAATGATGCTGATGATGATGTATACCATTTAAAATATTTCAGCCACTGCAGTGACTATTAAATATGAGACACAGTTTGATTTTAGAGAACAATTATATTTTTTGTAACCCCAAGTCACATTTTCACAAGCTTTCTGTTTATGAAGTCAAACTAATATCGACCAATTTTGGTGTCTTCTGGTTATTTCCTGCATTACTAACATTCAAACGGTCGCCAAATTTAGCTGAGACAATACGTTATAGATACTGAATATGGGAAATATACTCACAAGTACGACTCATGAAAGTAACACTCCCAAAAGACCCATTAACTAAATTTCTATTTTGAATATTAATGGAGCAGAAAAATGCGCAAGCAATACATACATACAACATATTTAAAATATTTTGATTACATGAGCGTATATAATTGTTTTTTCTGTGATTGTTGACTGGACGATACCCCTGTTTGAACTGGTATTTGATAGGGAAGGGCAATGATACCGTCTTGTAAAGGCTGCATCACGTATTGCACTGAATATTGGTAAAAAAGTTACGGACAGTAAAATATTATCACAATAAGCGATCCATTATGATGAAATATATACAAATTTTACTGAAATCCATGTAATAAACTATGATCGTTAATATATATCATGTTGGATTCAGTACATAGTTATCTGATATTTGCGATAATTAGAAAATATCTAATTACTCTATTTCTGCCTTCTAGTAACAGTTTTTAACGGTGCATAAAATGAAAAAAGGTGAAATTTTAATATTACAATAGAATGTTACTCCGAGCTAGCATACATGAAGGCCGATGTAAAAACTATATAATATTTTGACCAGATTACAACTCTGAATAAACTAAAAGCATGCAACATGAACGGAAATTGATCAGACCTGATCTTCAGATCTTGGAAATATTTCATAGATGTCACTTTCTACAATTCCGAAATCTGAGCTGTGGACATAAATAAGTCTATGTGAGAGCAAGTGAGGTTAGTCCTGGGCATCGAATTCCAACAATATGTAATTTAGATCGGTTAGATTAATCCTGAAAGGATCAGTTTGGTCTGAGCATTCATTCATGGTAAAGGACATGAGACAAGATAACTGTGCTGAGATTTATATATGGCTTCAATTTATTCTTGGTGACTGCAATAATAATAATAATAATAATAATAATAATAATAATAATATTAATAATATTAATAATTCAACTATAGTAATATAATAAAGGGGACATTTTACTGCACGCAATCTTTAAACACTCTAGGCTCGTTAAAATTTTATTTAACAACTACTGGCGCGCACACACACACACACACACACTTTGAGGGATTATATATTGTCAAACTAATAGCGATACATTTAGCCTTATGTCGCGAGAACCAAGAGTTTACAGAATTTATTCTTTACAGAAATTGACCTCGGTAAAACAAAATCCAATAAAGTATCTTATTAAATATATACCTGACTAACCCTAACTAATTACTAATAATTCACCATGTTAACTAATGTAAGCCGGTCTACGTTTCTATCCATAGAGAGGGGTTTCATAATGATATATAATTAGATATGAAAATTATGTCCGCTTACAATGTATTTTTTGCGAAATGGAAACTTACAGAGATATGGTGTCAAACTGCTTTTGAAATGGTAAGGGTAGACAGGGATGAAAAGTGGTTTACTATTTATTTTTAACCTACTTGTTGTACATTCAATGTACTCTCTCATGTACCCAATGTTTCATCTACATCTGTCCGGGGCAACAGAGGTTCCGCGATAATCACAGGATTAGTTACAAATTGCTACCAAAAATATACGTATGCAAATTTCTATTTTTATTTAATATCTTCGACATTACTTCCTGTCTTTGCTACAAAACGTTCAGAATTATTATTCCTCCACAAGGTTACATGCATATACAAAAGGAAGCCCTATAAGCTGCTATCTCCTAAATATGAAAACCTAATACAGATTTTGAAGTCTACTTTAAGATTTGCCAAGTAGTAGTAGAGTATTTACACTAAGGGTGAAGATGTGGCAACGTAATAGCGGATGTAGAACTACGGCAACGTATCTGATTCATATTAAAGATGATGGTTGCTGATAGCTTCAAAGAAAAGTGCTTCCCTTCAAGACTTTATAAAACAAACAACTATCAACTACTTCATATTTCAAAGCTAAGGTTTGTATGCTTAATCCAATACTGACGAATTAAAATAATATTAAATATTGTGTAACTTCTCAAAATTACTTTATACTTACGAATATCACAAAGTTGATAATTGCCTTGTGTCCACCCAGGATAACAAGTATATCCAATGTGAACACGTTCGTGCAATCAATGACAACTATGAATACACCTTCAAGTAGAAAACATCAGGACAGAAATGTACAGTTTTCCTAATTCTTGTTTTGTTTTATTTTTTGTGAGCAAGGGAAGTAAAATATATGCATAGCTGTAGAAAGGTAATACTGTTGAGTTTTCTGTCAAGGAATTTTATAAATCCTTTTTTTTTTTAAATGCACGTACTCGGGTTTCTTGTTTTGTTTACAACGATAATCGAGGGTGATTTATGAAGTGCTTTCGTCTGTGTATAAATACCTCACCGTAGGTGAAAATATTTACGGAACGTCTTCTCAGTGAGCTGTCTACTTTAAGGACTTGCACATCTTCAGTTGTGGAGGTATGTGACTTATTAATTTCTTGTTTACAAGTTATAACTATTGCACTATCACGTTTATTTTGGTATATTTGCTATGTAGCTTCGGCTTAAGTAGAGGCATGCAAACATTTTCTATTCTCGTTTGTGACTTAGGAAGAGATTTATATTAGCAATATATAAAGTTGCATTTTCAAGACACGTTTAGTACTGTATGATTCTTGTCGGGCACGGTTAGGTTCACTTCTGAACTTGTGTTTTGTTATGTATGCAATTATTGTGCTGACAGTGTAATCTGTGTAGCTTACCGTATATAACGTAATTACGTTTTATCGTATTTGCACGTGTCATGCATCGTACACAGTGTTAGATGTATTTTCAGCTGACTAAAGTTATCGGAGACGCAGCTGTATTGCTGATCAGAATGACAGGGGTGATCAAAGTGATCAAAGTTTTCGGAGTGATCAGAGTCAACGTGATATCATCTGCAGAGCTAACGAAAGGTTGACCATAGCAGTTGTGAAGCTGAACCATAGCAGCCGTAGAGCTGAGTAAACAGTGTTGCTTGTCGAGTAGTAGGTGATCAGGCGTTGCTGACCGAGATTGGTGGGTGTTGATTACTTGATTGACCAACCTGGAATACTGACTGCTTGATTGACCAGTGTGACTGGGAGCCAAGTGTGCTGGTGATGGAGTGTGTAACTCCATACATGTAATCTTTTATCCGTGGGCTAGTAGTTGGTGTTTGTAATACCATTTGTGTTTTGGGGACTGAGAAAAAAAATATTTTGTACATTTCCCTTTGTTTTCATCATTTTCATCATTTCACTATGACGTGCATTCCAGGTCAAATCGTGGAGAGATGCCGTCGCAGAACGAATGGTCATAGCTTCAACTATTAGCAAACAAGAACGTTTGAAATAACATCAATTTTATTTCACTGAGACATTTATCCAAATGCTAAACGGTCTATCACAACAAACTTGAAACAACTTCCGTGACTTTGAAAGAAATAAAATTGGGGACTAAGACTCACTACAGATGGGGTGAACACTCGAGTGGCCGAATGAATTAGATTAGCTTCGTTATGATTCATGAACACAAGCATATGAATCTTGGGATTTCAATATATGCACAAAATAAAGACTTTAACCGAAGGTTAATAAAATTGTTGACGATGATGGCAAGACATAAAAAATAATGTAGAGCTGATACTCGATCGTATGGATTAATTATATGTTTCATTGACATTTACTGACAATTCATATAGTAATCAGGATGGGTGACTAAAAACCTATCAAAGAAGAAAGAGTCTGATGCTTTGGAAAAATATTGATATTACCTGCATCACTAGTGATTGTTGATGTGACATTAGTAATCCCTTCGTCACGGACATCATATTTTTTCTAGATTTTGCATTCTAGATTTCGCACGAGCTTGATCACACACGCATATATATATATATATATATATATATATATATATATATATATATATATATATATATATATATATATATCTGTGTGTGTAAAACTTGCAATAGCTTTCATCACTGGAGTTCTGATCAGGTGATCTGCATAATTATATAAACGTGCTTAACAATTGGCTTTTGCTCCTAACATTGAATGGTGTAGAGTGTAGTGATGGACAGAAGAACAAACAATATCCTTCCTTTGAATATCATCGTGAATTCATACAAATATTAACGGAACCATATTAGGCTGCAGATAAAGAATGTGATAATTTTTTCTCGCTTGGCACTCGCCGCGGATGGCATAATGCAACTATAAGGGTCATGAACAGTTGGCTACGTGCAAACGTTTCCATTGTACGCGAGGAAAAGGTTGACGCTGATGGCAAATATTAAAGAGTAAATATCTTACAAAGGATTGTCGGTACATTGGTGGTGTGCGTGGGGGATATTGAACCCAAACGTTTCATATATTTTTCACTTTAGATGGTAAACCACGAATAATTGGTTTTCTTATACGATTTTCATTTCCAACAGACATACACTGCATGCAAAAAAGGTATATTTGGAAGCCCAATGTCCTATTCTTAGCATCTTCTGTGACAATGTTTGAACATGATTAAAGTCAACAAACCACTCGTATCAAACACTAACGCAGTGTTCATGCAATAACAGCAAAGTGTTTACTAATGAAGTATTGACCATCTTTTGGTACCTGTTTTTCTCATATGGCATGCATGTATTAGATTTGGGTAATGTGTCTCAATTTGGAAAGATAACGATTAATATATAGTCTAAAGTTTTATGTAGGTAAGTTTGTGATACCATAAAAACTCAGTAACAATCTTGATTTCAAGAGGTTCAGGACAGGATAAAATGCTTTATTGACATTTAAGGTATCCAATAAATCACTCTTCTTATCACTGTTGATCGAAATTGTCAAAAAAGATGAATCCCATATATATACGATTTTAGTGTAAAGATATTCATGGATCATCATTATGTTGTTTTCGAAAACAAGAACCATATTCTATTCTACTTTCCACCACCAAAAAGTTCAACAGCATTAACTTTCAGTCCAATACTCTATTCGGCGTCTTGTACAAAATATCTACATCTCATGAAGACAGGAAATTGGGTTAATAGTGTCTATGATAAATACTCATTTTACAAACATTGTCTGAATTTGAAAGCAAGGGCTAGTTATAAACTGAGATTGCTTAAGACAAAGGCTAAACTTGTTTTTCTTGATACCAGCAACTATTTATCAAACGCAAGATTATTTTTATTTGCGTGACTGCCATTATCGTATCAAAACTTTTCTTACATTTTTATATATCTATCTCTATCTATATGTGTATACATAACATGGCTTTTAATGTGTTGGTATGAAGCAATTTGATATATAAATAGGGTTGGTATATCAAATTGTAATCTGTCCTTTGTGTATTAATAGGAATCAATGAACATTATTTCAACATTAAACTATCACTTATATATTTCAATGATATATCTTCACTGATTTATTAAAGAGGAAAACTATTAATAATCTCCTTTTTTCTAAATTAATTGAACACGGTAGAGAATTATATCGAATATTATCTGCTTTCCCTTTCTGTCTATCTGTCTCTCTCTCTCTCTCTCTCTCTCTCTCTCTCATGCATAGAGGGTTAAATACGTGGAAATATATGAAGTTAAAGTGTGAAAAAGAATTTCGGCATAATGAAGGCCTTCAAACTAAATTCACTCCAGGCAAAGTACTAGAACCTAAGTGTCGTCGTAACGGTTAGGTGTGCACTTTCAATGGGATTTTTAGTGTTCACAATACCAAATATATAAAGTTGCAATAGCCTGTCGAGAGTGTACAATAAAAATAATTGGTTTAGAAGCACACATATTGCAATCTATGCAATGCTTTGGTTCTAAAAACAGATCATATTTTAAATATTAAAATGTCCGATGGTTCCACCCATCCCATTCTTTCTCTGCATTGGTTGGTCAGGTCGCAACTCACGACCCTTCACGGTACATTCCATAAGCCCATCAGAATCAGAAACTGTTTGTACCAAGAGTAAAGTGTAGACTTCATAACATTTGCCAGAAAGTACACTTCGTAATAAAAAGATCTAATGTTGTCTTGGCCATTCTAGTAATGTATGATACATTCTCCTTTCTTCTTAATATTTGTATTACCCGTTCTTCTCTCCGCATCTGCATTTATTTCGCTTCTCTAGCTCTTATTTTTCTCTTTGCCTCTCCCTTTTTCCCTCTATTTGAACTTGTATTTCTGTGTTTTATCTCTTCATTTCCAACATTTCCTTCTGAAGCTGAATGTTTATTAAATAGATTATATATAGATTTTAATTTTTTAAATCTCCCGTTTAAGCCAGAAAAGGATCTACTAATCAAACCTAATGCGCTATTAGCGAAATAAACCTCTTTTCGAAAAAAAGCCTTAGCAATTTTTAAAAAAAATGTTTCCTACTTTGTTAAAGATGATTTGACTTCCGAGATAGCATACTTTCTGGCAATTTCAAGTAACTTGTCCTTTTTCATAGACTCTAACATTTCCTGGGTAGGATCTGAGACAACGTTTACTACCTTAGATGACACTTGTTGCTTTCTCGCAAGATTTCATAAATGTGTGAAATTAAAATATGTATGTATGTATGTATGTATGTATGTATGTATGTATGTATGTATGTATGTATGTATGTATGTACTGATCGTACTAACATATGCCTCGCTGTTCGCTCAGCATTAAGAGGTTAGTGTTAGTACTGGTCGACCTGGTGTCTGAATAATGTCACTGGGTGGGACATCATGCTCCATGTCTGCGGCATGATACCCCAGTGCTAGACATCACTATAAACTGCCACACTGCAGATATCGTAACGATATGACTGAAACATTGTTAAAGGTACGTTAAAAAATCGTAATAAAACAACATAACACAACACGCACATGTATGTATGTATGTATGTTGATGTTGTTGTTGTTGGGTTTAACGCCATTTGTCAGCACATGATAGGCTATGCATGGCGGCCAGTATTAATGGTGGAGGAAGAACCAGGGAAAACCCCGGGAAGAACCACCGACCCAAGAGAAGCTACTGGCAAGCTTTCTCACATACCACCATTGGCCGAATCCTAGACTCGAACCCACGCAGATAGCGGTGAGATGGCAGTGATCTGTAACGGAGATCGCTTTAGACCACTCGGCCACTCGGGGCCCCTGTATGTATGTATGCATGTATGTAACTAAAACGAAAAGATATTGAAATAAAAATATACAAACCATTGTTTTGAAATATCAAGTAAAATAACAAAAACTAAAACAAGAGTAATTGTTGTTCTTAACATTACTGTGAAAGCAATATATATTGGTTCCGAAAGACGACTTTTACGACTACAGTTATTGAGCAATATACTGGTAAATTTAATGGCATTTTACGCACGGAAATGTCAGTCGTGCCTTGTACCTTAGGCACGCATTATTTATTGAGATCACACAGATGAAGATACGACATGGTCTCAAGTTGACCGTCATATTTTAATATATGTTCGCTACCTCAGCAGCAGATGAACAGACAAATAAACCACACACAGACAGACGTACATACTTTCATAGAAACAACAGTTCTCAGCAAACTTTACTGTTGTGCTGAATGTGTCTGATAAAGAATGTACCACGTATAACTAACGTATCATTATACTGAGCAGTTCTTAAGCTGCATGAATACGCTTTCACTTCATTGCACGAGAGTCAACGGGAGAATTTTGGCCAACGTACAAGATTTATTGCACACTTTAAAAGGTCTCAGTATAAGGAACCGTAAATAAATAGAAACACTAAGGTCAAGTTTGCAGTTAATTTATTTTGAAGTTCTACTTGATCTAAGTTGGTACTCTCCCTATGATAAAACCGTAATCTTGTCAGGCAGTACATCTTTGAAATGATGGGATTTTAGGGTCTTTTATTAAAATACGTTAATATATATATATATATATATATATATATATATATATATATATATATATATATATATATATATATATATATATATATATATATATATATATATATATATATATATATATATATATATAGAATCGAGTGGTATATCCTTTCACATTTTTTAATTAATGTATTTTTTCTGCTGAGAAAATAATTTGCTCTAAATTAAAAAAAATGATAATTAAGAGCCTTTATACCACAAAACTCAGCTGTTTCAAGCATGGGTGTGAATTTAATTTTGCAGTTATAAGTATGATATTTTTCAGACGGCATATTGAGCAAGGGAATTCCTAATACTAATCGGGTCTATCCTTACCAGTTTTGTGGGTAATTTTATATTGTGTAGTATGTGTAAGACGCGTATCACAGTAACATTTGCAAACGTTTTTCAGATAAAAAATGAACTAATGACAGTTGAATATGGCATTTTTTTTCCACAGTGACTTGCAATGTATAACCAAGAATGTCTTGGCAAAATTGCCAGTTTGATTAGGAATTTCAGCTGTGGCACGTTATCTGCTAAAAATAAAAAATCTAAACTTAAATTGAAATTTATTTTCTAATCAAACTGACTACAGAACGTACATGGTTATTATCCGTGAATTTAGAGTTCAGATCAATTCCTAAGCTATTATTTTATTTTACTTAATTCATGGTTTTTCACAAAACAAATATGTATTGTTTTTCAAAGAGGGTAACATGTATATGATACTTTATAGCTGACACATAATCTTGAGTTCAGCCATTAACAACTTACATGATTCTAGTGGACCTAACTATAAAAGGTTAATACTCGACGATTGGATTTTGTTCGAGTTTGCCTTCCGGTGTTTCGTGATGGCGACACTTTGATTATATAAATGTATACTAGAGGTTCCAAAGTCTTGCCACAGTTATGATATTGTCGTCCTAATGGAGAAAGGGGACAGACACAAGGAGCAAAAGAAAAAAACATCTATCAAGATTAATTCTCTGAGCCATAATGCTATATCCAGACAGTTTATTCTCTCTCTCTCTCTCTCTCTCTCTCTCTCTCTCAGCCAAACACACGCGATACAAGTAATACGATCTTGTCAGTTTCCCGTCATGCAATTAGTGACAGCAGTAGTATATGGGGTTAGATTAGCCTCAAGGGGAATTAGCATTACAGACCCCCCTGGGTCTGTTTAGCCTCAATGGAAATTTAACATTAACCACCCTGGGCCTGTTTAGCCTCAATGGAAATTTAACATGGGCAAAAAACCCTGGGCCTGTTTAGCCTCAAGGGAATTTAACATTGGAAAAAAAAGACGTTTGGGCCTGTTGAGCATCAAGGGGAAATGGAATAGGGTTGGGACCCTATTTTTTTAAAAAAAAAGGGTAGGCAATGGAAAGTCAATCTCTTTTCGAGAAATGTGGGTGGCCCTGAAAAGGGCCTTTGGGTTTCTTCTTCTTCTTCTTCTTCTTCTTCTTTTTCTAACTCCTCCACTTCTTCCACCAACTCCTCACTTTTACCATTATTCATTTCTTCTTCTTTTTCTCCTCTGGCATCCAGTCTGGATGGCCCAAGGCTCTAAACTTTTCCTGGACTTTGATCCAATTCTGATTGAGCCTCTCAAAATCTGCCTGTTTCTTTTTGTTTTCCTGATCTTTTCTTTCTTTATTCCATCTCTCTTTAATCTTCTTTACCTCTACCTCCATCACTTTTCTCATCAACTCCTCTCCTTTCTTCAGTCTGTCCTGACCTCTCTCCACAAAAGAGCACTCTGTCCCATGTGACATATTTTCAAGAAAGCACCTGACTTTGCTTGCATTGTCAAGGGCTTCCTTTAGGCTTCCCACCCTGACATAGGTGGGATTTATCATACCTCTCAATCTCTTTTCCTCCTCTTCTATCATTTCTGCTATCACTTCTTTGCTACGTTTAGGGATTTAGCGTAGTCCAGATACTCTGCTATCTTCCATTCTTTCTCTAGTCTCTCCACTACATAGATACCATCCATTATCCAATTGTATATATCTACCAAGTTGTTGAACAACTCACTTGCAACCACCATCTTCGTTTTTATTATTCCGTAGAATGGTTCGAACATCAAACCTTGTGGGTTCTTATAGTTAAAGCGCGTACGTGAAGGAAAACATCTCCTAAAACAAAATTGATATTACCTCGATTATCACTTAAAACACGCGGACGTGAAGGAAAACATCCCCTACTTTTCTCATTTCATATGATCTACTATCCACATACGTGAAACAGCAATAAACGAACCCCGAATCTACTATCCACACACGCAAAGCATTAAAATGAAACCCTAATCTACTATTCACACCAACCAACCTAAGCTCTTACATAACCCAATAATCTACTATCCACACAAACGTACGTGAGCGCTTACAAACACACACACACACACACACACACACACACACACACACACACACACACACATAAACTCATACACTCACAGTAGGAAAAAAAAGAGTCATTGTTTATATTCACACTACTCTACATACACACATTGGCAAATGGATTGTTATTTCTTTTCTAGAGTATTGGGTAGCCCTGAAAAGGGCTGTTTGTTTTTTAACTCCAGATGCACCTATCTAATGCTGGCACCTTCCTGGTCTGGCGCCACACACACATCTTCTTACCCAGTCTCCTTTTACCTTTTTTCTTGGGAGTGCAGAGGCGGGATAAGTGGCTTCAGAATCCCAATTTTCTGTCTCTGGGATTCTGAAATTTCTTCTCTCCTTTTCCTCCTCTTCTTTTTTTCTTCTTTCCTCCTCCTCTCTCATCCTTCCCTCTTCGACAATGGCCTCCGCAGCCAGTTCATTTAACAGGCGCCTGGCATATTCCAGGTGCATCTGGAGTTCTAGCAGTTTCACAGTTCTGGTATTCATTCTGGTGGTGTTGGTCAATCAACAAGGGTAACTAGACTGCCGAACGAGTTTCAATTTATAGTAAAAGCGCGGACGTGATGGAAAACATCCCCCTAAAACAAAATTGATCTTACCTAGATCATGACCAAACAACGCGCGGACCTAAAAGAAACACTCACTCACTTTTTTATACTGCCCATTACTATTCTAAAAAATTTTCATTAATCACTTCAATATACTATTCACATACGCAAAGCAATCAAACCCCAAATATACTCTCCCCACACCTCTAACAGCAAAACAAGGACATGATCTTAATCTACTATCCACACCAACATACGTGATCACTCACAAACACACAATCCTATACACAAACACAAACCCTCACACTATAAAAAAGAGTTAGTGTTTATATTCACACTACTCTACATACAAACATTGGCAAATCGATTGTTATTTCTTTTCTAGAGTTTGGGGTAGCCCTGAAAAGGGCTGTTTTTTTTTTTGTTTTTTTTTTTGTTTGCTATGGCAATCTTTTAGTTTCTAAGAATGCGACGTCCTCTGAGAATATACTTTCTGATGATAGGTTTGCTTCTTCGGAAAGAGAAGAAGAACTCTTTGGTGTCGATACGACAATCGACAAAGCCTCTGTCAGGTTCAGGTTGCTGCTGCTGCTTCTGCTGCTGTTGTTGCTGTTGCTGCTGTCTCTGAAGTCTGTACTTCTCTGTCCATTCTTCTTTCTCCCTGTTCACTTCTTCTCTGAAGAGCTCTTCTATCAGGTCTTCAGTGACTTTTAACATTCTCGCATTCTCTATCTCTTCAGCTTTCGGTATCAGACTGTGTCTGACCCTATACAAATTCACGTAGGCTTCGTTTAGCTTAGCTAGTTTGGAGCACATCTTCGTAGGAGGATGAGTCGACAATGGATGGTTTGACTGGAAACTACCCCGGTTCTTAAAGTCAAAGTGCGGACGTGAAGGAAAACATCCCTCCACGGTTTTCGAGCAGGAACGTTCAATGAGTGTCATGAGAGGGATAGTAAGAAGTCAAAGAGCATGAATCAACATTCTTATGCCAAACAAAAGACAAAGGCATTTTTTTCAAAACACAACATTTTTTTATTCAAAATCACTTAACACTAACCAACAACTCTAACATTTTTAACAATAATCCAACAATATGACATCAAACATTTTTTCAAATCTCAAACATTTTTTTTCAATTCACACTCTACTTTAAACAGGGCTGACAACGTTGTGAATGAAATTGTGATTTCCACTGTTGGAAGTCATTAGGCCATTGATGGACACTACGTTTCCTAGCTTGAGACAAAAGATAAGCATAATGGTCACAAAACCATCGGTTTACTTTCACATCGTTTCTAGAAGAAGAACGAGGATCAAAATGAGTCACTAAATGTTCTAAGGAATAGCCCAGGCTGCGATGATGCAGAAAATACACGCAATATTGTCCACACACCAAGGAATCTGTGCCTTGTAGTTTCACATTATTGAATCGGGTGGTCTGAGCATTTCTTCTCATAAAGTCAATGATATCGTCTTCCAGAGGAGGCAATCCATAGGAATCAAAATATTCCACACATCCTTCTTGAGGAAAGTAGACGGTTACCCAGTGGGTTCCTGGGTGATGACTGTCGTCAGTGTTGATCACATAAGCTTGGTGGTCTTGAGGTTTGCGATGAGGGAGTTCATCTTTAGCACAGACGACAGGATTCCAAGAAGCCGTGTACAAACTGTGGTTCAAAAGGTAATAAAGTTCCCAGGTATCCATGTTTTGTGTGGTTTTTTTCTTCTTCACAGGTAATGATAAGTCTTCAGTTCGATCCTGACTTTTTGCTTGAAAATGTCTGACAAGTAAAAGGCGTTTGGCTCCGACTTCTTATTCTGGTCCAAGAGAGATTCGATGCGACGGCACTCCAGAGACATTAATGGAGGAGAAGAATGTTTATCCAAGCCTTTATACCACTCGTTCAACACGAATTCTATCTCGATGTGACCCCAAGCTTTGTCCAGATATTCGTCCAATTTTTCTTCTTGGCTCAACATCAGACATTTGTCGTGTTAATTTTGACTGGAATGATCGTTGTGACATCCATAGCACTCTTCCTTGATCAATTCTTTCATTACATCTGTCAGGACTGTAGCAAAACAGGAGACTAAATGGGCTTCTTGTTCTGGCCATCTTGACTTCATCATGATCACTTCTTCGTCTTGGGATTCTTCTTCTTCTTCCACGGTCTCCTCACATTCCATGTCCAAAGTTTCTCCACTTTGTAAAGAGGGATAATAGTCTTCCATAGCTTCGAATAATCTAGAATGACTTCTCTCAAACTGTTGATTTCTATGGTATTATCAAATTCTGCATACAGGAGGACGTTCAAAGTTGGATCAGCAGGGTCTCGGTTTGCAAACTGAATTTCCACACGAATCTGGCCAGATTTTATAGGGTGGAAATGTCCCTCGTCGCTGCCTTGGTCTGGAGTGAAATCAAAACCCCACAAAGCATAGCCTCCTGCATAATCCTCGTACGTAATGCCATGACTGGTGTTGGTTCCTAACTGTCCCGTGGCTTCGTACAGGGACAAGTACGATCTCAAGTAATTGTTCTGGGTAAAGTTAGGCTCAAAGGGTCGGGTACACAAGGCCTTGCCGTCGCGACTGACTTCGATCTTGGACACGCCAAAGTGTCGAAACTCAAAAGGATTTTCGTTGTGAAGTCCATTGAAAGCTGAATTCCTGCCGATGCCAACGATCAAACGTTTGGGTAACTGTCCTTGGAACAGATGATCTTCGATCATGGATCGCTGTCCAACAGGAATGGTGAACGTTTTCACTTCTACGCGTCGTATAGGATACTTGGCGGTCGTTCTGCTCAACGTCTGACTGACGTCGTTTCCCACTTTAGGTAACACTTCCACACGACGCACGTAAAGTCGGGCTTCTTGGATGAAAGTTTTGTATTCATTGGCATGGGCCATCAAGTGGAAAGCGGCACTGCTACGATTCAGTCTCAGACGGATATCCACTCCGTTCAGCAAATACTTTTCTTGCAACCACATGTCCAAATGCAAGCGATCCATCAGTTCTAAACTTCGCCCTTGCAGAATTTTATTTCTACGTGTGTTAAACCCCACATTGTGAGCATTCCCATCTTCTGTCAGGGCTGTGTCGTTAAACGTGTTTGCACCGGCCGTGTCAGGTTTCCATACTACGCAAGCATCCAGATGAGTATTCTTGGCTTCTTTTCCGTACGTCAAGAGATTTTCCAGGTAGGCACGATAAGGGTAAGTATCCATGCTGCTGCTGACCAGTTTGTTATTCAAGTACAAGTCCACTTCACTGAACAAGGAATGCATGAAATTGTTGACAGGAGCTACTCTATCATTGGCTCCAGGATTGGTGTTGTCCGTTTTGATCACTTTGACTTTCAAGTACAGGTAACTGCTATTCAGATCGATGTAATCTTCGGGTTGTCCTTTGATGTCAAACTCGATGGGAGCGGAATCCGTCAAAGAGGAGACCGGGTGAAATTCCACCCATTGGGATTCTTGCATGGTCATCATGGTGGGCGGCATGGCAAACAAATCCAGTTCCGACTTGGAACAAGCGCAAGACTCTCGTTACATCATTTTTTTGTTCTTTCTCAATAATCGAAAACGTCTAAGTCTCGAACGGTTATTCTTTTCTTTGCTTTTCTAGCTTTAGAAGTGTGAAGTCTGGTGAAAGGGTGTTTTCTTCGTCGTCTCTTTCTGCCTTGTCCTTGCTGAATGCCTGACTCGGTAGCGTGCAGGGCATTTATAGGTGTGTCTCGTCGGCCCAAAAGGTCTTTGCCCGTTTGCAGCAAGACATTTTTGCCAGCCCTCATGAAAGCTTCTTTGGGGTTTTGTTTGTCGATGATGACATTTTGGAGAAATTCTTTGCCTTGTGTCAATGCCGCATCTTTCAAGGCGTGCAATCCGCGTGTCACCATCGGTTTCAAGACTGGGGCCACCGAACATATCTCCTAAACCATGTCCTCGCTGTCGAGCAACCCCTCGGTACACTGGATACATGACTTACGAGTCGTGAGAGAACCGTTTTCGAAAATGGAGTTTCACCGTGACATTTCCTTTGGTGAATGGAATCTTTTGTCCCAGATCTCCTATTATAGCAATGTTGACCGTGTCCAAATAAGACTTGCTGACAGGCAAATAGTGAGGATTTACAAATTCGCGGTGGACGTGATAAGTGTTTCCACCCTCCTCGTCAGCGGTCGTTGGCAGAATACACTTTGAAAGGAATGACACGCAGTAACGGCACAGAGGTGTGTCCCACCACGTTGTACTCCACCACATCGGAGTACACAAACATCAAATTCAGTCCTTGGTTCAGTTCTACCGGGGCACGAAAGAACTTGTTAAAAGACTCGTTGTCGTAAATGATTGTTAATTCGTTTTTCTTGAGCATGGTCATTCTCAGTCCATGTCTCCGCCCAACATGTCAAACAATTCAGGACAAAATAAAATGGACACGATTTTACTCCCGTCAAATTTCATCATGAAGCGACGAGCTGCTTTGTGGTACTCCAGGGTGACACTTTTTTTTGACACTTTCCAAAGCTTTCAGAAACACGACATTAAATCTGGAGGCTATGGTGCTGACCAAATGTTGACCACTAAAATAGTAGCGTGGGGGAATCAACAAGTGGTAGGACCACTTTTGAGTTTTGTCATCATAGGTTTTATTGTGATATTTGACATGGGTATTCAAGTACTTTTGCAATGGTTCGTCATGAACTTCCACCGTAAAAAAATTTTGATTGGGAAGGACATTGAGGACTTGGGTCGGGTGAATGATTTCCACTAAAGCCACTTCCCAATGGGCTTCGTGATCTAATGGGATGGCCTGAGGTAATTTGGCCCTGTAACAGCACAACGTGTTCTTGGGAAACACCTCCATGGAACTGTCACTGGGTAAGGTTAAGTAAAATTGGTTTTGGTGACTCATAATTCCAGAGTTCTGTGGCTGTCCGAGGGGTTACTGGACGTCACAGGCGTGTCTCCGCCCAAAATAGGGTCGTTGTTGTTGTTGTTGGAGTGGTGACTGGCACTGACACTGGACACTAGGTTCCCGTTGTTCCCGTTCGAGGTGAATTTCAGGGAGCGATTAGGAAGCAGGTAACCGATGCAACTGCTCAATAAAATAGTCCACAATTGCTTGTCTCCTTGTTGCAAACTCAAATTGGCGATGGCTGCCCCGATGACACAATACACCACGAAGATTTGGCAGAAAAAGACGATTTGCGTTTTAGGCACACGTTCTCCACACCACACCCACAAGGGTTGTTTTTGTAAATCTTGCAGAGAAGAACTGGGTGAAGGAGTGGTCGACGTAGCTGCGTCTGTGTGAAAGGGCATGATGGTCACTTCTTTTTATAGTCGATGACTTGCGAAGCGTCGATCCAAGAATCAAAACTGGGTGATATCCTTTCCAACGTACTTTGACTTCTTTGACACGTCGTTTGCCCACTTTACGGGTTCTGCGTTCGAGAATTCTTTCGACG
Organism: Sinohyriopsis cumingii; assembly: GCA_028554795.2. Taxonomy (NCBI): domain Eukaryota; kingdom Metazoa; phylum Mollusca; class Bivalvia; order Unionida; family Unionidae; genus Sinohyriopsis; species Sinohyriopsis cumingii. Next base: position 3,613,889 of record CM068841.1, read on the forward strand.
TCGTACACGTCGTCTTCTTTTTTGGTGACACGTTGTAACTCGGGCAAACAAACGTTCCTTTGAGCACTTCTCCGTTCATGTCTTCCAATTTATAGACGTCTGGATGACGGAAATGCACTCGTCCAGTGACACGAAACAATTCGGTCGTCCAGTTAGGTAAGTAACCTTTGTCAAAAGTGCGTTTGGTTTTGCCAATGCGCACCCAATCTCCTACGGTCAACTCTCCACTTTTCTTGGGGACAGCCCTCGTCGGGGACGTACCAATCAGGCGCTCAAACACCAGCACTTCGTTGTCGGGAGTCACTTCTTGCGGGGCACGTCCGATGCTTCGATGGTAAGATTGGTTGTACGCTTGCACCAGGTGCGGTAAGATGTCGATGTACTTCAAAGTGTGGTGATGCGTAAAATATGTCCACATGCGTTCTTTCAAAGTGCGTTGAAAAAGTTCGACGATGCTAGCTTTGGTTTCGGGATTTTCAGTGGTAAAAAAATGAATGTCACGTTTCTTTAATTTTTTTGGAAAGCTTGGTTCAGAAATTCGGTAGCTTTGTCCGTTTGCCATCGAAGAGGGTGACGACCACTTTGTTTCAACACTCGTTGCAGGGCTCGCACTAACTCGCTGCTCGATTTGGAAGTCAAGGGCACGACCCAGGCAAATTTGGAAAAGACGTCGATGACACAAAACAAATATTTGTAGCCACGATTGTAGCTGGCCAAATGAGAGACATCGGCTAAATCGTCTTTCCATTCATGATCGATGCCTTCCACTCGGGTGCGACTTCTGGAAAACTTGCGTCGAATGGGTTTGTGTAAAGTGTAGGTAGCTTGTTCTTGTAACCATCGTTGCACTTGAGGTAAACGGAGACTTTTCAGTCGCATTTTGGCAGCACGATACAATTTTTGAACTCCTGCGTGACCTGCAGGATGCGAGGGATCGTAGTAAATGCTGGCTAACAGCTTTTCCATTTTTTTTTTGGTGTGTTAATAAGTCACCCACTCTTCCGTGATGCTACTTTGGGTGGGACGAAAGGGTGGTTTAGAAACGGATTTACGTGTCCGATGGGCTACGGGAGTAGAAGTCGAAGGTAGTGGTGGTGGAGGTGGCAATGGAATGGCTTTGGTCTTCTTTTCTTTGTTCACTTCTGGCTTCCCTTCTTTCTTTTTCACTTCTGTCGAAGGAGGAGTGGACATCATCTTTTTAACCCAAGCTTTCATTTCTTCTCGTTGGGGTGTGGGGGACGGGGTCAACAAGGATGCCGCAATCTTACTCGAAGTGGGAGCTGCTGACGGTGTTTGAAACACTTCTCGCATCTCTTCTTCCTCAGGTCTTGGTGGGGTAGCATCTCTGGTGACCCCTGGGGATGGTAGTAGTGGTGGTGGTGGTAGTGATGGTGATGATGGTGCTGGACTTTTCATTAAGGTCTTAAAATCTTGCAGAGTGGGTAGAGTTGTTTCGTCTAAAGCTTTCTGGTGAAAAAGTTGCATTCGTTGCAAGAGTTGACCGTACTTTTGCGATTTTTCTGTTTCGGACAAATCTTGGCGATCCATCAAGGACTGTAATTCGTGTTGTAGCTGGGACATCTCGCTCAAATTGGGATTGGGAGGTAAATGCGGGGTGCGTTGTTCTTGCCAACGATTGTATTCCATCCATCGTTTGTAAGGCACTAAACCTAGTTTTCGTCCTTCCATGGAGTTGTCAGGAGTCGATTCTGAGATCTTGGGACTTCCGAGAGCCTTTTTATCTTGCTCCCACCAGTCCTCCCAACATGGTTATCAAGCCTCCTTTCAGTAAGGGGCCTAACAAGAGGGGTAAAATGCCTCGACGTTGGACCAACATCTTCTTCTTTTGACGAATGCGAATTTTCTTTTGAACCATTTGGCAAAGAACGTGACGATGTTTGCCTAAGCATTGTTTCTGGTGTTTGGACAAAGGGATCGTGCCTTTCAAGACGTTCAAACAACATTCGCACACGGTATCGCTGACCTCTTTGGAGGCTGATTGAATGAGTTGTTTTTGTAGGGGTGGAGAAGCTTTGGACAGGACAGATAACATGTCCCCATGTTTGACTAACGAGGAGGCAGTCCTTTCCTTTTCTTTCCTTGGGGTTGTTTAGAAGAGGGATGTTTTCTGGAGGGTGACATCTTCAGGAGCACCAAAACACTGATACCCTACTTGGTCACAGGCCTTTTTTATACTGGAACGCGTCGCCACTGATTGTCTTTACGTCGTATCAACTTCAGGACAGGCATGACACGTCGTGCAGGGGTACGCAACGGACTAAATCGAGCCAGTTCTTGCTTGCACAAATCCAGTAAACTTTGTAACATGCCCGATCTTTCTTGGACTTTGATTTTGGGAGAAAGTACTTTGTGAGCAGCAGCCACTGCCACTAAACTGGAGGGTCCTGCCACTGGGAAAGTTCTTGGGGTCATCAACGGAGAAGTTCTTGGTGTGATCAACGTCTCCAAGTACTCTTCAGTTCTGGGTGTCATTAACGGAGAAGTGGATGAACGTGAGAATGCCGGAGACGCAGTCACTGCCGTGGCAGATCGTGGTTTGCGAGTGTAAGGTTGCGTCCTGGCCGAAGTGCCTCTCTTGCGACTAGTTTCCTTCTGTGGACTTTTCTTTTTCTGGGGACTTTTTCTCTGTTTCTTTTTCTGGGGGCTTCTTTTCTTTTTCCGGGGTGGTGTCTGGTAAGAGGAGGGTCCCGCCACTGGAGAAGTTCTCCATGGGGACCTGGTCTTTTTCTTCTTCTTGGGGCTTCGTTTGACTTTTTTCTTGGGGAGACGTTTGGGGGCATTAGGATCCCATCTTAAGAGAGAGCGAATGATGACCCCTCCTAGAGTACGGCTCCCTCCAGGTTTCAAAATGATTTGTTTTTTGGTTTGAGTGTCAATGCGGGGATCGGCCAGTTGGGTCAAAGCGACTTTGTTTCAATCAAAAAAGCGTTTGGTTTGATGAGGAATCTGAATGATTCCTTGGAGTAATTGACGTGCCGTCACCTTGAACCATCGTACGACTTCTTTGAGACTAGCTTCTAAGACACGAGCTCGTATTTGTGGATTTTTTTCTCGACTGATGCCATACAAGGCACGAATCAATTTGACGGGAAGATGCGACTGAAGGGACGTCATGTTCAAAATGTGTGTGAGACAGACGAAAAGGGTCTGAGGTTTTTATAGATTTTTTTTTCTGCAGTGAAATTAAGTGGAGGACGGAGACGTGTACAGGACAGGCCCTCTGTCTTGGCACCAGTGGTGAAACAAGTGGGTACTAAATCGCAAATCATCGGGGGTCGTAGGTTTCAAATCGACGAGTAAATAGGCGTGTGGCGTTTGAGTGGCATCGTCGTACGCCGGAGTCAGCCAAGGCGTTCCTAACTGTTTGGCTAAGACTTGCACTTGCGATTTATCTCGAGGGCTTTTAAACAAGGCCACGTAATGCGCATTGAGACTGATGATGCGATGGGCTTTACTTTGTTGAAACAAATTTTGGGTGATGTAAACGACACTGGCATTACGGTGATGCCCTTTGTGCGTGAACCACAGTTTAATTTCTTTTTCGTCTTCTCCTAACATGTCGTCAAAAATGACCAAATGGGTTTGACGGGAATCAGAGACGATGCCGTCGTCTTCTTTAGGAATGCCTTCCACAAACACGATGGAATCGCCTTGACTTTCTCGCAAGAGGCTGTACGCCGATTGCCACTCTTTGTAACACCACATGATCCGCTGAGGTGGTCGATCGATCAAATGATGTTTATGTTCGATCAAACGTTTGACGAATTCGGTTTTGCCTGAACAGCTAGGTCCAGCAATGAGCATGTTAAAGGGATGGCGAAGATAAAAAGCCTCCCAACTGGCACGATCTAAGTGTTCGTCGATGACTTTGACAGTGGAGGAAGAGGGAGCAGAGACAGAAGAGGTAGCCATAGTGTTAGGAATGTCACTTGTGACACGAAAACAAACAAGACGAGAGTTTATATACTTTTTTCAGAACACGTTTATTGAATGTTTTAAACATGAATACGAAAGACAAAAATACATAAAAGCCAAAGGCTTAAGTACAAGGATAAAAGGCACATGATAACCATTAACGTGGAATAAAAACAAGTGTCTGTACAACATGTTTTGGGTAAAGTTCTGACCAGTTCTATAGGGGGTAAGGTCACACAAGTGTCCTCCCGAAAGGGTCTTTCAGGCCTGTCCACGACAGTCCTGTCCTGGGTGACGGGTTCTTCTGGCACCGTCACTAACACAGGTTGAAAAGTAACTCTCGTGCATACTGGGCCACTTCTTGGGTCCAATCCTCAAAATCACATTCTTTCCAGGCACGGACATCTGTCCAATGGGGGTGTAAGTCACAAGCTACACACACATCATCATACACGTCTTGGGTAGCTAAAAGTTGACGAATCTTTTTTTCCCGTAGAGGTCGAGAATTATCCAGATGAAAACGTAAGGCTTTGAGCAAAAGGAGTCTCTCGTGAACATTTGAAGGCACCACTTTCATGTTGAATGGGTGGTAAATACTGTTCGTAAAGAGTCCACAAGGAATTGGCTGGTAAACGAAATCCCAGAAAACAAGTCACTAAGACACACACCATTTGTCGACCCAAATTGAATGGATACAGTTCTCGTAATAATTGATGGTAATGATCCACGGTTTGAATATCATCATTGAGTTCTTTCCACGGAATCTGTTCAATTACATGTGACATAAGTCGTGGCATGGCAGCCTGTTCTTATAGTCTCTTTTTCTCGGATGCAATACAGGTACTTTCTACCTAGAGATCTTCGTTCTCCCGTGGGGAATCTAAATCTTGCATACTGTAACCTAAACTTCAAACTTCTTTTAGGAGTTTCCTCTTCCTCTAAGTAGATTCTACGTAAAATATGTTGGTAATCCTTTAACTTGTCTTCCTCAATGCGTTGCACTAGGTGAATCTCGAAGTAACCAAAATTATGAACATGTCGATCATTCACTAACTCACTAACAAGGTCTGACCACTGAAACAATTTCTGACGAATCAGTTCTCTTATACCATTCAGGTACCAGTGATTAAACATCTGGTGACGTAACGGATGCAACTGTTCTTTACGTTTCACTTGTATTTTCACCAGCTCTCGGTAAATGCGTTCTCTCAACTCCACACGCAAGCCCAAAATGTTCTCTTGTAAAGTATCCATAAGTATATACGCTGTTTTTGGAATCACTGGGTGGTGGCCAATAGCCTCGTTTACCTATGTGACTGATGTAATATAAACTCATAATCAGTCTTCTTATACTTTGGAAAAGAGCATAATTTAAAAATCGAGAAATGACTTTGCGTTTGCGTTTCACTTGTATTGTGATCAGTTCTCGGTAAATTCTTTCTATTAACTCCACAGGCAAGCCACGAATGTTCTCTAGCAAAGAATCCATGAATAGGTCAGTCCGTACAATTCACAATCTTCTCCTAGAGCAAAAGTAATCCACATAGTGAGTAATTTCTGACCACTGCCATTCAGGGTAACGTCCAAGAATGTCACTGAACTCTTTTGATGTAAACGGTCTAGAGTAATACAATAGGATGAATGCACCCTTGACCCAAAGAAATCTAACACACTGGTTCACTTTCTTCACTTTCCTCTTGTGAATTTCTCGGCACAAAAGTTCTACAGTCACCCATTGAGATTTCACTCTGGCAAACCCCTGCCAAACTTCCTTGTAAATCTTCTCTTGCAGTTCTTTAGGTAATGATTCAATATCGTTTTTGAAATGAAGTTTAAATACTGGTCTCGTTGATGTCCAACATTCGACTCCTAGCCAAACTGGTTTCTCCTTCGTCAACGACATGGTAAGTTCCTTTAATGTCTCGGTCCCACTAAGGGTAAGTAATGACAATTCGGTGACCATCGAGCATGTTCTACGTAGGCCGAATCTTGCGGTTCCCAGTGGTGAAGTGACACACCGCAACTGAAGCACTTGACTTTATCCCCTTCGCCCAAGTAGAAAAAACCGGCTCTGGCTAATTCTTCGGGGGTGGGGCCTCCCAGATACTTAGGCCATTTTCCTTTGAACGATTGAAGACGATTTTCATAGTCGCAGTATTCCGACAAATGCACAGGAAACGAATATTCGTCTTTCACAGGTTCGTTTCGATGAGGGTTGGGTGACATGGACAGGAGTTTGCTCAGGGCTGGATGACATCCGTAGTGGGGTAGACGTGAAGGTGAACATTCCCCTTTTAAACGAAACCCAGTAAAATGTCCAAGAGGACGAGCGGCATCGTTTTCGCATCCCTCAGGTTTGACACGCACAGCATCACTTTTCATAATAGGGGTAGTGAGAACAAAGTTCCCATGATGCTTTACGGCATCGCTAAGGTCACAGCGTACAGCATCGTACCCATCGTAAGGCTCACAATCGCATTCCACTTCAGAAGCCCCACACTTGAATTGCACCTTTCTGAACTTGTTTTGTGTTTCTCTGAAAGTATTCATCTTGTTCGCTTGGTCTTGGTAGTCACAATGAACTATCGATCTTGCCTAGGGTTCCTTTTTATATACAGACCAATACCAACGTGTCCATACGGTAAGGTGAAATGATTGGGAAGTCGCACTCGCTTCTGGTACACGATTTTATAGACTTTTTCCAAGGGTCGACTGACGATGTGGTGAGTGGGTAAACGTACAAACTTGTTCGGTTGATAGGTGGTCACTTTAAAGTTTCCATCCTCTCCCGATTGCAAGGCTTCTTTCAGTACCTCAAAGTTGACCATTCGACTGGTACGATAATTCAGAGTCAATCCTTTCACTTTGCACTGCGTGTGTACTTCTCCTTGTTTGTCACGGTATTCGTAACCGTAATTCTTAGGACCACCACTGGCCAAACATAGAATCTTGTCGTCGGGATGCTCGTCTGTCCAGGCTCCTAAACGGTCTCCCTCGATGTCAGGGTGCTGTTGACTCGGGTGATGGATGTAAATGCAACTGTCCGTGTCAAAGTACAGGACGCGTTCTCCTAACAGTTCTAAAGCGTCGTACAATTTTAAGCGAGCATGAGCTGTCACGTAAGCCGCAATGATGACATTTCCAAAAGGGTCATCTTGTACAAAGTCCAGATCTTCTTCGTAATTGACCAAGATCAAATCCTCGCGAACGACGTCCACGTGTTTCATGAATTTGGTTTTGTCGTGAATCATCTGGAAGTAGCGGGAAGGTTCGGTCAAATACTCCCTCTTGGGCAAACACAGTCGTTGTGCCATTTTACCCCACAAGCAATTTCACATCACTTTGGCAAACGGTCGCCTGCCTTCGTTTTTCTCGATGTGGTCTAAAGAGATGCTTTCTTGTTCATAGTATTTATCTTTGAATTTTATTTGGTCTTCGGGAGTGTGACACCAGGAAGGATAGCCGCTGGCTTCTTGCTTCAGTTTCAAAAAGGCATCAACGTAGTCGGCGAAAATGCCTTTCTGACTGGGGTCACCCTTGTGGTATTGTTGTGTCTTGGGAAAGTGACAAATTTCGTACACTTCTAACAGTTGGTATCCCATGTCCAGAGCTTTGAACAATTCTACGCTGACCCAGGTTCCCGTCAAGGCCCGTTCTTCCTGGGTGTGCTGACAAGGCTCATCTTGGTTGCACGTTTCGGCACAAGTACGACACAAAGGAAACATCAGTTTGCCTTGGCAATGGTGAGGTAACATAGGATGGTACAAGTCCGTGGGAGGCAAAACTTTACACTTGATCAGACCTTCGTATTGTCGAATGTTTTTCAGGTCGATGTGTTCCGTAAACAATTGTGGGTGCCCTACAGGAAAGCGACCATATTTGCACACGTAGGGATACAGCGAACACACGTCCAAGTATTTCATTTCTTCTCCTTTCTCTTCGTCGTCTTGGTACAGCAAACAGGTGGCATTGGTTCTTCCTCCGTACAAACTATCCCTCGGGTTCAGCGGGTCCATGAACTGGTAACTTTCCACGAGGCGTTTAAACTCGGGATCGGTTTTCAAACGGTGATCGTACTCGTGTTCCCACATTTCCACCACTTTGTATCCTTCCTGTTCTAACTTTAGGCGTCGCTGACAAGTGGCCTGGTACAAGTCTTCCATGGTTCGTTGTAAAAACTGATTTTTAGTGTCACGATCAGGGTAACAGACGGGACATCCTTGAAATAAGCAATCGTTAAACTCGTACACGATCTTGGGGTTTTCTAAGTCCCAACCATCGACCGAATGCGTTTCGATGGTCTTTTCACCTCCTCCTTTGCAGGCATGCTGAATCCATTTGTCTTCCTTGTCGCACAAGTAATGTAACCAACGTAGGGCTTTGACCGAGTATTGACGTTTGACATAGTGGGTCGTTTGAGGACTGATGACAGCCACGGTGTTTTCAGGCATGAATCGTTGCCGGTACACTAAGGAACACGCTTTGGCAATGGTGCAAGCTTCTTTCAAAGGATCGACCCCTCCGTGTTCCATGAACAGTTCTCGAAATTTTCCACAGCATCGCCGTAAAATGTCCACGTCGGAACGACAATACTTTAGCATTTCTTCCTGAAAGTCGAAAGGGTCCGAGGCGTGAGCCTGGTACCAAGCGTAGAAAGCTTCTCGTTGTTCGGTACGCATGTTGTCGGGGTCGTAATAATGAGCCTCAGGTAAATGGGGTAGAACGGCGTGTTGATTGGCTTTCGTATTGAAAAAGTGTGGAAAGTACCCTTTAGCCATTTCTGTCATTCCAAACGTTTTAGGCATTCGACTCAAAGGCATGGCCAAGTAACTCATCGAATCTTTAAACTGTACTTGTCCCACTTGCATGAAAATGATTTTGGCTCCGTTCAAAGTGACTTTAGGACGCTCGGTGCCTTGTTCCGTATAGTATCTGAGAAGAAACTGTCCATCGTATCCGGAGAAATTGTGAGCCATCACTGTGGCATGACGATGACAATCTCCGTAACGTTCGATGCCCTCTTGGCTCCACGTCTTGTCGATGGGGTCTAAGACCCATTGGGCAAAATAGGCTAGCGTGTTCGGTCCTCGAAAGATTTTTTCACGTCCTCCAGGAATCTTGCTGCAGTGAGGGCAATGACTGAAGATAAGTTCTTGAATGCACTTCTCGCACGCTCGATGAGCCACGCAGAAATTAGGAATGTGAATACCAGTCTCTTGCATGCATTCGAAATCGAACAAGATGAAATTGCCTTTCTTCTTGTGACCGTCCTCTTTCTCTGTTGGGGGTTGGTATTTTTGCACGTAGCATTCGTGTTCCAAGTCCACGATGTGGTGACAAATGTGACATTTTTTCTTTCCGGAACATACGTGTGCCTTGGCACTGTTGGTACGTATGCCTTGTCCACACGTAGGGCACAATCTCAGCAGTTGACAAGTGCATTTCTTCTGTGAACCTTGCGTCACAGATGTTGTTGGTAACAGGCAGGGCTGACAAACGTACGCAGACAAGCAGGACAATGTACTCTTTCTTGTCCTTCGCTCAGACAGGGTGGAGAGGCCAAACATCCTGAGCATTTCAATGCGCAATGTTTGTGTTGCTCTCGATTGTTATAGCCATAGTCGTATTTCTCACAGTAATAACTGTATCCCAGGAATCCGGGGATGGCGGTAATGGTATCAAAATGGTCATCGTGATAATAGACATGAATGTATTTTCCATCCTTAAAGTCTTTCCCTCGAAACAACAGAGGCCCGCGCACTTCTTGAGGGTGCACTTTCAAGGTGTATCGTGGAGCTAGGGCATCTTGCAATTTTTGCATCTCAGGAATGCCACAGGGTGTGTCTTTGGACAGGCCGGCTTGTTGTAACAGGAGTTCTGCTTCATTTCGTTGTTTGGCTCGGTCCGATTGTCGAATAGTTTTCCAGGCTTTTTTCCATTCTACCGTGTCGTTCTTGTTGGCATAGGTTCGTCCCACCACGATGGCTCGGGCTAAACACATCTGGTCTTGAGAATTGTGAATTTGGACGAGACTCTTTTTGGTGCTGCGAAGGTCGTTCACCAGTAACACCTTATTGCGTTGTCCAGTCCCTTGAGGAGGAAAGACGTGGGTCATGTCCAGAGTGGCTTTTCCATCGATGATGTCAAACTGGTCATTAGATTGTTGCACGTGTTGAATCTTGTCCATGACTTTGGAAGCAGTTAGTTCTGCGGGTCTGCAAAAAACTCGATCCAAACAGGGGATTTCAAACCGCCGTGTTGTAAGGAAAGTCTCAAGCGATCGTCTTCTTTGGGTTGACATTGTCGCTTGAGTGCGGTGAGCAAAGAATCCCACACCCCAGTGATGAACCCTTCTGCTTTCTCTAAGGGTACTTCGGACTTGAAATCTTTAAACTTCACCGTGTATTTGTAAGCCGTGGTTCTAAATTTTCTAGAGGAGCGCTTTTCCGTCTCTCGAATGGAATTGTACTTTTCAGGATTGACTAAGGGTGGTGAACTTTGTTTAAAGGGTTCGAATTCTGGTTCACTCATGTCCTCTTCAAAATCACTAGCATGAATTTGAGCCAAGACTTCAGCCTTGGTACGAGGCGATAGATCACGTTTCTGCCTCTTATTTTCTTCTTCTTTCTTCTCGAATGAGTAGGATCGTTTCATCTTGAGTGCAAAACGTCAAATGACTCAAGTTCAAACACCATAGACTAATTTATAGTCATGGCAGACCAGCGTATATAAAAGGGCGTGTGTCTTGTCCTTTCACTATTCATTTCACTCTCAAACCGAGCACAACGATGGAAGAGACTAGCCAAATCGAACGTTTCATCAGAGCTTTGCGAGGGCTCATTAGAAAATTCTCTTCAGACCAGCCGACGGACTACTCTCCTTCCTTTCAAGATAAAAGTCAAGATACTTGCTATATCTGTCGAAAGAAAGAGCATTGGTCTTCAGAGTGTCCAGACCGTCAAAAAAGAAAAACAGGGGCTAGAAAAGACGAAAGGCAAGATACCTGTTATTATTGTCAAGAAAAAGGACATTGGTCTCCAGATTGCCCAAAAAAGAAACAAGAGGAGTCAGAAGAAAAGAGGGATTCTTCAGAAGAGAGGGATTCTTAAGATGAAGAAAGCAGCCAGGTGAAGAAAAAGAAAAAGGAGAAGAAAAGAAGAAGGGAAGAAAGTGAGGAGGAAGAGGAGGAAAAGACTGTGACGGTGAAGAAATTGAAAAAACAGAGAGAGAGTAAAAAAGAAACAGAAGAAGTGAATGTACTTTCTAAAGTGTTCTGTTGTGAATTGTGAATTGGATTGTAACTATTGAGAAAAGAATACATTAATTATATAAGGTAAGTGTCTTTGAGTTTTGATTTTAAAATAAGAAGCTACACTCACGCACTCATATACACGTACTATAGGGGTAAAATGTTTTTTTTTAGTTATTGGCAATTGAAAGTGTATCTCTTTTCGAGAGACGCAGGTGGCCCTGAAAAGGGCCTTTTATTGGTGAAGGGGTGAGTTCATGCAATCAACTTTAACTGCCTTAAGCCTTTGCCACGGCCAAGGCCTACTTCTGGACAGCGTAATGTTGATGATGATGATGATTTGGTTGAAATCACTAAGGGAGGTACGACAGGCTTAGTCACAGGGTTGACGTGTTTAGCTCGGGAAGGTCGTATTCTCTTCGGTCGTGATAAAGAAGTCTGATACATTTGTTTCAGACTTCTTAACTCCGCTAAATTGTCTAACAGTACCCTGACCGTTTGATTTTCACCCTCTTGTTTCTTTGCTGTTACTTCTTCATGTTGTTGTTTTTTTCTTACCTCTTCTTCTTGCTGCTGTTGCTGTAGGAGAAAAGCTTGTTCCGCTTCCTTTTGTCGTTGTATAAATTTCTCCAATTCTTCTTTCTGTCTCTGTCTAAAATTCTCCACGTGCGGTAATGAAGGAGAAGGTGACGAAGGTTCCGGAACAAATTCTGGCGAGGTAAGAAAATCCACAAAATCCCAATTTACCTCTTCTGAACGTAAGACCGGGTTCCCTTGGGCGGTCTCCACTGCTGGTGCACCCCAATGGATCGTTTTCTGAGTTTCCGTCATGTTGAATCACTGTCGCATAGATTGATTGCACACAGGCGCTAGCGAATCTATATAGACCACGTGACGTTACAAACTGCTCTCTTCGGATTGGATGCGGGCTGACTGAATTTTGTAACGCGTGTTTGGATTGGTGAATGAACTCAATCCGTTTCAATCCTTCCTCTACCTATAAATAAGCGCAGTTCACTGCATTGATTCACCTGTTCTCGTCGCCTCAAGATGTGGACCACAGTCGAATCATCCACCCTTGTGTCTTCAATGATGTTTAGGACGGACATGCTAATGTATGTCCGATCCAAGTGGACCGTTGTCCACAGGACAGACACCAGTCTGTGGATACGTAGGATCTACGTAGAAAGACAAGGATGCCTCAAAAGAGTGCTGATTTACGGTCCTACAGTGAGGCGCAGCCTAAGGACAAGAAGAAGACCAATGCGGTGCCCCTTATGTTAATGGATACATTAACATAAACCCAAAGGCCCTTTTCAGGGCCACCCACATTTCTCGAAAAGAGATTGACTTTCCATTGCCTACCCTTTTTTTAAAAAAAAATAGGGTCCCAACCCTATTCCATTTCCCCTTGAGGCTCAACAGGCCCAAACGTCTTTTTTTCCAATGTTAAATTCCCTTGAGGCTAAACAGGCCCAGGGTTTTTTGCCCATGTTAAATTTCCATTAAGGCTAAACAGGCCCTGGATGGTTAATGTTAAATTTCCATTGAGGCTAAACAGGCCTGGGGGGTCTGTAATGCTAATTCCCCTTGAGGCTAATCTAACCCCATATACTACTGACAGCAAAGATAAAAAGAGACCAAAGTACTTGGTGTACTGAAAAGCAGAGACCATGTCAGGTGTGTCCTATATTTATGCACGACCACTTATAATAATTGTTGTAAGTACCATTTTGATATGACCGTTTATTCAGAATGAGATGAAATAATCATTTATTCAAGATAGTCACTATTAATATTTTGATTTTGAAAATACAGTTTTTAAGAGTTTCAATATAGTTATCATGCCTGCAAATTTGGATATCTGAGGAGCACTGTTTGAGTTAGGGCCAACAAGACGTTTGTATGAAATTGTATGCCAAGTCTCTTCTGTGACTTCCTTTCAAAGAGGTTTGAGTAACGTTGACCATAGATGTGGCCACTGAATTTCAAGCTCTGTAATTATAAAGTATTCTTCATTACTTGAAACGCACAAAAAAAAAGAAACCAGCTTTGGTCATGGGATTAATTAATGAGCAAACGATACTCATCAAAACCATACTTTTATGTTTTCCATACCTTATGTGCAAACAATAGTCACGGTATGTGCAGTGCGTGTAATAGAAATAAAGTTATTATGCAAATGACTAACAACAATCTTAGTAAGGCCAAACGAAGCGTGACCTTTGACTTCGTGGTTCCAAATATAAATAGGATTCTTTCTTACCAAGTGAACAACACATATAACACCTTTGACGAACGTATATCCTTTATAATTTATTTTATTTTCCTTCTTTCAATCATAATTACCTGTAAATCTTTTATCGTACATACGTACATAAATTTATATATAAAAATTAATTCCACTTCCAACACAACAGGACGATATGTTTTAATATATGTATAGATTTATTTATTTATTTTTATAGGCGTACTCGAATACATAACAGAAATAGTGCTTACGCATTGTTTGATAGTTCGACGAGGTTACTCAACATTTCATTATCGCACTCCAAAGCGTACACTCTTATTAAGTTTTTATTTCAATTTCTTTCCTGCCATACCTTTTATGCGGAACTTTTATACAATCTTATGATTCGTTGTCGTTTATTTCCTGCTGTAATTATTTTTGTCTTTTAGATATAAATCCAAAATACAAATTAATTACTCCATTTATAATGAATTTTGGATCCTTGATGTTCCAGTTAAGCTTGGGTTTATTTGACTTTGCATATTTCTCAGTCACGTGAGTTATACAAAATAATAGTATATAGCTGATTTACTGTTTGAACTCAAACAGCAGAAATACATTACGACCCTGGCAATACAAAAATTCACGCTTCTAGGTCCTTTATAACTTTTTATTACATGCATTGAAGCCAGTGTCATGTAACACACTAATTACACGATTTCCGCGAGATACACATTTACATTGGCGTGTACAACATGCAGTTTAAAACACTCAACAACATTAATTTACAAATTTTTGTCACTCATATAACGTAACAATTATTGACATACTGGGGTAACCAAGACGTAAAATATACTACTAAACCTTCCATACTGACATCTACTTTGCGTCAGTCAACATCACGTTTACAGGTAAATAAAACTGCTTCATACTGACCTCAACAAACATCAGTGACTGAATAATATTTGACTCTAGTGACTCAGCGCTAAGGAAGTACATGAATACACGCATGCTCGTATTTGCACATATACATGGAAGCATACATACATATAAGCAATCACGAATACATAAATGTGATTTTGTATATTGATATATATACATTCATACAAACAATATTCCCTTGATATTTAAATATTAACATATTTTTTGAGTCGGTTTGGATTGTAATTAACTATATCTCTCTAATAGTACACGAGATAAATAAATTCATTTACAAAAATTTAAACAATGATTTAAGCTGCATTTGCAAAACGTCAAAGATTTTTATTCTATAGCAGGATAAAACTCACCTAACTTAAAAATTAATGTGACTAACTGGATATAATACATCCGAAAATTATGCAATGTTGTGAAAGTGAATTCTTAAAATATATTAACTTATTAGCAAAGAAATGTACAAGATTGATACTGATGTAATTACACGCAAATGTCCACAAGTGTATATATGTCTCTATATATAGTTTTTAACTGCCATCAACTAACTTTATAGTGCCATAAAATCCAATCATTCCAGAGATCATCAATAAAACATCCTACTTGACAAAGATGTATAATTTGGGTGATGGGAATAACAGTCAAAGTTTAAATACTGCCATGGATTACCCTGTACACAGCGTGAAAAGTTCTGTAATTTATTTGTTTAAAATCAATGTCCAGTTCATGTTTGTATCGAGCTGTTCCTATCCTATTGCAAAACATATGTGGGACACATTCCATTCGAATATTCCTGAGTAGAGAATTTTCCTATCATGTGACAATTCTCTATATTCGTGTAATGTGTGTACGTAATATTCCAAAAGGTTCGTCACATCGGATGGGCTTGAGTAGCTGTTCGTTTTTACTCTTAATTCTGGTGTCAAGCATCGCGAGTTGGTAATTTAACCAGTCAGAATATTTTCAGGGGAAGTGTGTTGTTGGCTCTAAATAGTGCTTTCGTCGGTCAAAATGAAATCCCTATATGGTAAATGTGTGTGGATTTGTTTGTGGTTTTTGTTTTTGAGAGGGGGAGGTGCTATTCTTTCTACAAGTTATAGATACTTATGTTCTTGTTTGTGTTAAAATGTAAGTTATATTCGTATACATGCAGACACACACGTACACGCACACTCTCTGACACACAAATATGTATTGTGTTAAGAGAGGAGGGTGATGAGGTTATTCGGGTCTGGGTTACTTTATTGGGGCTGGCAAATCGTTTCTGACTTGTGGGGTTTCATTTTATTTATTTTTTGGTGTGGCAATTGCTTTCGAGTTATATTTTTCTTTTCAAGAGTCTCCACAAGGCTCTGTCCTGGTTGTCCTCTCTTTGTACTCTTCAATGCGTCCTTTTTGCTGGGTGTGATCATTATTTTCTTTGTTTCTGAATTTGCTGTCTGACCCTAGTCTTCGTTATTTCTGGTAAGTCCCCCTTCTACCTGGTGTTCAATCCTTGTTCCTGATCTTAATGTCAGCTGTTTTCCTTGCTTTTCCGTGGACTTTGATGTTTTCGTCTTCTGCCTGTCTTCTGATCTGTATTACTCTCGTGCTTCATGTTAGTCACTTGTGTCTGGGTTTTAGGTTACTCTTGTGCAGCTTCATCATTTGGTTACTGTCGATTATATACTGCTACTTTTGACATTCATGACTTTGATTTCAGATAACTTAGATTTAATGAGTACTTTTCTTGTTTTATTTATACTAGCATTACTCCTATTTTGAGGAACCCTAGCCACTGTTTATAATGGGTCCTATAACGCGGTGTCTATAGCCCTCTTTGACTTTGGGATTTTTGGTGGTTCGGGGGCCTGTGCTATTAGGCGTATTTCGGCTTTTGTGATTGTAGTTTAGTTAATATAAAATTTTATTGTAAAATAAGTATCTTTTAAACGAGGATTGATATCGGAAATTACCATATCTGTTTGGGCGTTTTATATTAGTGTAAACTTTGTTGGTTTTGTGACGTAGCGGATTGAAATTTGTCTTCACCCGTACGTGAAGGAAACCATAGTCAAATAACGTACAGTTGCAGAAAGAGTACCCGGGTTCACTTGGGATATCCTCCATAAGGTAGAATCTGACCCGCAGACCCAGCCTGGTTCCGTATATATTGGTATTAAATAAATACAATTTTAATATATTTGAAGTGTACATCTACTGAGAACCGTTCATAAGAATGAACTGCACCCAGTGTCATCATTAGGTCATTCAGGCGGTAGACACGGAGAAGTATGGACCGTAGTATCGGATGATCATGAATAGGTACAGGCGGGAAAAATCAGGCAAAGCGTGCTGCACACAGGACCACAACACAACGTGTCCACAACGTGTTAGGCTCCTGTCTAGCAAATCATCATGGAAGTTAAATAGCTGCTCATATAAAAGGTCTCTGGACAGCCACATCGGAAAAGTGGACAAGGTACAGAACACGAGGCAGCCGAGAGGCACGTAGCCAGTGCGAGTCCCCAGCATAAACGGAGTGGTAGAAGCCAGCAACAAAGAACTAGGCTACCGGATGAAACAACTTTGCACCATAGGAGTTTAATGGAAAGGCACCAGACACGAGGCTACCCCGAGCCAGTGTCGAGTTGTCGCCAGAGAAACCTACATGAGTAGCCGTTGTAAACCGGAGCAGCCTTCCATTCCGGATGATGCCTTAAGAAGCTGAAATAGAAAAAGCAAGATTTACTGCCATATTGCCTGAATGTGTACGGTTTAATTGGCTGAAAACCGTTTTTGATAATATCTCTATTTGTAATATCCAAATTTGATCTGTTTCTTTACTACCATGAAAAGTTTTATCCTCCCATTTTTAATATGTGTGATACAAACTATGTATAAGTCATTCTGACTTTACTGATTGGTCTTTAATTAGCTTATTGTAAGTACACTTTGTACACTAAATTCCAGCTTTAAATAATTGCACAGGTGACTTACACATAATTGGTATTGTATTGTCCCTTTAAATAACTGGACAGACCCAGTGTCTGCTAGCAAAATGCCCAGGGGATTTGCTTTATTTAGATTATGTATATGGTGTCGAGATGATTGAATTAACTCTTTTGAGAATAAAATTTTATTGAGAAAAGAATTCTCGTTTCGACAAGGATTATATATTTGTGTGAGTGTTTCCATAATAGTCTTAACTTTGTAAGTTTTGTGATGACGCGGACATGGAGGAAAACATCTCCGATTAAAATTGCAGAAAGAGTCAATGTGTTCCTTTGGGGTACTCTCAATAATCTAACCTAGAGACCCAGTCGGCTTCTATATACATTGGTATTAAAACTGAGACAACTCATAGGAAGTTTGAAGTGTGCATCCACTGAGAACCATCGCAAGGGCTGAACTGCACCCAAACCAGTTTCTGCTACCAAATAACAAATATTCCAGAGGATTTGCGTTATTAGATTATTTATATATTGCCAAGATGTTTGAATTAGGTAGGGTAGTAGTCAATGGAGGCTGTATACGGACAATAGAAAATCCAGTCAAAAAGGTCATGGGGCTGTATACGAATAAGATTTATACGGACAATAGAAAATCCATATCACATGCATACATAGATTGGTGAACCTCAAACACATACATGCAAAGAGAATAAATATCTTTTCGAGGCATATGATTGGCTCTGAAAAGGGCCTTTGGATATTTGTCTGTTTAACATCATTCCGTTAACATCGAGGGCGTCGCATACGCCTTCTTCTTTTCCTCAAACTTCTTCTGACTTCTGGACCGAAGATGAGGAGTCTGTTTAAACAGCCGTGTCTCTCGATACAGATTTTTCTTTTTTAAATGTTCGTATCGGTGATCCGGATGATTGTCCATAATTATTTGACATGGGTAAGTCTGTACGGAACAGCATCGACGATACGAGAATAAATGATTCAACATTAGTCCATATCTTGCGACGAGAACAGGTGAAGGGAATGAAATGAACCGCGTTAATTTATAGTGGAAGAGCAGATCAAAACGGATTGAGTTTTTTCACCAATCTAAACACCCGTTACAAATCACTGCCTGGAGTCTATCTTCCAACTCGAAGAGATCTGCCTGTGATATCACATTCCCTATATAGATGCGCTAGCGTCTGTGCACAGTGAATCGATTCCGAAGTTTTCAAATATGACGGACCCTAAGAAGACGACGAATTGGGGTGCACCGACCGTGAAGACTAGAAGCGATGGCATATCAGCGACTAACAAAATCAACACAGTCCTACTTCCAGAAGAGACCGATAATACTTGGGATTTAGAGGATTTTCTCTCTTCTTCGCAACAATTTGTTCCGTTAGCAGCACCTTCGCTACCTTCTCCTTCTTTACCACACGTAAAGGATTTTCAACAGAGACAGAAAGAAGAATGTTATAAATTTGTTACAGCATCGGAAAGAAGCAGAACAGGCCTTTTTCCTTCAACAGTAACAGCAAAAAAAAGAAGAAGAAGCAAAATGAAGGAAAAGACAGGAAGAAGGAGGAGAAAAAACGACGAATTGGGGTGCACCGACCGTGAAGACTAGAAGCGATGGCATATCAGCGACTAACAAAATCAACACAGTCCTACTTCCAGAAGAGACCGATAATACTTGGGATTTAGAGGATTTTCTCTCTTCTTCGCAACAATTTGTTCCGTTAGCAGCACCTTCGCTACCTTCTCCTTCTTTACCACACGTAAAGGATTTTCAACAGAGACAGAAAGAAGAATGTTATAAATTTTTTACAGCATCGGAAAGAAGCAGAACAAGCCTTTCTCCTTCAACAGCAACAGCAAAAAAAAAGAAGAAGAAGCAAAATGAAGGAAAAGACAGGAAGAAGGAGGAGAAAAAACGAGGTCGTGGAGAGAAGTAGGACAGTGAAAATCAAACGGAAACGGTACTCTTAGATATTTAGGCAGAGTTAAGGAGTCTGAATGAATTGCATCACACTTCTTTAATGCGACTCAAGAATAAAAGACCTTCACGGGTCAAACAGTTCAAACCCATCAACACACCTGCTACTGCTGAAATACCAAACCTAGTGATTACTACCAAATCGTCGACCCGAGCCAGTCCAGAAGTAGGCCTTGGCCGTGGCAAAGGTTTAAGGCAGTTACAGCGGATTACGACCCGTTCCTGAGTTGTTTTTTGTTTTAAAAAACAAACACCCAAGGATCCATTTCAGGGTCACCCATTCTCTCGAAAAAGAGATAGCATTCAGTTTGCCAACATCTATTAAAACTCAAAAATCGCTTTTTTCCGCCCGTGATGTACGTATGTCAGTGCGTAAGTCTGGGTCCATATTCTAAAAAATCAAAACCAAGAGACACTTACATTTTCTATCTGTTCTATTGTGGTACAAATTTTATAATCCAGATCACAATACAACACTTTAAAAAGTTCAAAGAGTTCTTCCTTGTCTTTGTTCACTCTCTCTGGTTCTTGAGTTTCTTCACTTTCACAAGTTTTTCCTCCTCTTCTTCCTCACTGTTTCCTCGTTTTCTTTTTTTCTCTTTTTTATCTCTTTCTGGACGTATCTGGGTACCTCTCCTTCCTGTTCTCATACCCTCTCTTCCTCTTGCTCCTGTTGTTTTTTCAGAGAATTCTGAAGACCAATGTCCTTTCTCTTAACATTGATAACATTATCATGACTGTTGTCTCTTCTGACACCTGTCTTGTATTTTTTCATGTTCGGGACACTCTATAGCTCAATACTTTTTCTTCTTACAGATATAGCAAGTATCTTGACTTTTATCTCAAAATGAGGGGGAGTAGTCCGTTGGCTCGTCTGAAGAAAACTTTCGTATGACACCTCGCAAAGCTCTAGTCAGAAGTTTGATCCGTGTGGGCTCTTCCGTCGTTCTAATCGGTTTGAGAGTGAAATGAATTATGGAAGGGAATACACTGACCCTTTATATAGGGAAGACACTGGTCTGACGGCGTTTAAAATGTACTCATTTGACTTTTTGCAGTCACGATGAAATGATCGCATCATTTCGTGGAGAAAGAAGAATAAAGGAAGGAGCAGTAACGTGTTTTATTGCCTCGCACAGTAGGTAGCTGAAGTCTTGGATCAAATTCATGCCAGCGAATTTGAAGATGACATGAGTGAGCCAGAATCCAGACCAAGAGAGTCTGCAGCCAACCAAACTTAACCACCAACAAATACTCAAACGTACTACCACATTCGAGAGATGGAAAAGCGCTCCTCTAGAAAATTTAGAACTACGGCTTACACGTACACGGTGTAGTTTAAAGATTTCAAGTCTGAAGAACCACTGGAGAAAAAAGAGGGGTTCATCACGGAGGTGTGGGATTCTTTGTTAACCACACTGAAACGCCAATGTCAAGCCAAATAAGACGATCGCTTGAGACTTCCCATTCATTGCGATAGTTTGAAGTCCCCCGTTTGGATTGAGTTTAGCATCCCGGCAGAACTGACTCCTTCCAAAGTCATCGACAAGATTCAACATGTGTAACAATCCAACGACAAGTTTCACATCACCGATGTAAACGCGACACTGTTCATGACCCACGTTTCTCTTCCCCATGGGACAGAACGCATAAAGGTGTTATTGATGGACGAACTTCGTAGCATCAAGCGTAGTCTCGTCCGAATTAACAACCCTCAAGACCAGATGTCTTTAGCCCGTGCCATCGTGGTGGGACGACGCGTATGCCGACAAGAAAGACACGGTAGAATTGAAAAGAGCTTGGCAAACTTCAAAAATCGAACCTTACCAAACAACAAAGAGAAGCAAACCTCCTGTTACAGCAAGCCGGGCTATCCAAACACACGCCCTGTGGCATTCCTGAAATGAAAAACTTGCAAGTCGTCTTGGCCCCACTCTACACCTTGAAAGTACACTCTCTAGAAGTGCGCGGACCTCTGTTGTTTCGAGGCAGTGATTTCAAAGACGGAAAATACATTCACATCTATCATCACGACGAACATTTTGATACCATCACCAGTATCACCCCATTCTAGGGACACAGCTATTATTGTGATAAAGGTGACTATAGCTATAACAATCGAGAGCAGCACAAGCATTGTCGATCGAATTGTGAGGGATGTTTGGCCTCTCAACCCTGCCTCGACGAAGGACATAAACGAGTGCATTACCCAGCTTGTCAACGCACTTATGTTAGCCATATCTATTACCAACAAAATCTAAAGACACAATGTTTACAGAAGAAAAGTGCTTGTCAACTGCTGAGATTGTGCCCTACTTGGGGACAAGACATACTTACCAACATTGCGAAGGTACGTATGTTCAGGAAAGAAACTATGTCACATTTGTCACCAAATCGTGGACTTGGAACGCGAAATGCTACATTCAAAACTCCAAACATCAAGAGGAAGACGATTACCAGAAGAAAGGGAATTTCCTATGTTTCGATTTCGAATTCATGCAACATGCACATTTCTAATTTCTTCGTGGCCCATTAAGCGTGCGAGAAGTGCATCCAAGAGCCTATCTATAGTCATTGACCTCATTTCAGCAAGATTCCTGGAGGACGTGAACAATCTTTCCGATTTCGCCCAATGGATCTTAGACACCATGGACGAAACGTGGAGCCTAGAGGACATTGAACGTTACGGAGATTCATCGACATGCCACAGTGATGGCTCACAATGTCTCGGGTTACGATGGTTAGTTTCTTTTGAGATACTATACGGAAGAAAGTACCGAACGTCCTAAAGTCACTTTGAACGAAGCCAAACTATTTTTATGCAAGTGGGACTAGTGCGATTTAAAGATTCGACGAGTTACTTGACCATGCTTTTGAGCCAAATGCCTAAATCGTTTGGAATGATAGAAATGGCCAAAGGCTATTTCCGCACTTTTTCAATACCGAGTACGACTCCGACAATATGCCTAACGAACAACGAGATGCTTTCTAAACTTGGTACCATACTCACGTTTCGGCCACCTTCGACTTTCAGGAAGACATGTTAAAGTATTGTCGTCCCGACGTGGACATTTTACAACGTTGCTGTGGGAAATTTCGAAAATTATTCATGGGTCACGGAGATCACGGATCCATTGCCAAGGCGTGGTCCTTAGTGTACCGCCAACGATTCATGCCAAAAAACATCCAGGCTGTCATCAGCCCTCAAACGATGGATTTGCCAAACGTCAATACGCTATCAAAGCACTACGCTGGCTACATTACTTCTGAGACAAGGAAGACAATGGATTCAATATTACCGCAACGGATGAGGCGAAAAGACCATCGGAAGGTATTCAGTGGATGGTTGGGACTTAAGAAACCCCAAGATCGTGTACGCGTTTAATGGTTGCTTTTTTACTGTTATCCCCTCTGCTAACCTCAACGGGACACCAACTATCAGTTTTTACTACGGACCATGGAAGACTTGTACGAGGCCACATGTCAGTATCGCTTGAAGTTAGAACAGCAAGGATACCAAGTGGTGGAAATGTGGGAACATGTGTACGATCACGTTTCGTAAGCTATCCCGAGTTTAAGCGCATCGTGGAAAGTTAGTGTTTGACCCACTGAACCCAAGGGACAGTTAGGACGGAGGACAGGAAAATGTCACCCGTTTGCTGCACCACGCCGACGAGGAGAAAGGAGAAGAAATCAAATACTTTGACGTGTGTTCGCTGTATCCATACCTGTGCAAATGTTGTCACTTTCCCTCAGGGCCAACGCAGTTGCTAACGGAACAAATCGACCTGGACAAAACATTCGACAATGCAAAGGATTGATTAAATGTAATGTCTAGCCTCCCACGAACATGAACTATCCCGTTTTACCTCACCATTGCCAAGTAAAACTGATTTTTCCGTTGTGCCGTACATGTGCCGAAACGTGCAACCACACCAGAAAGAACGTTCCTTGACGGGAACGTGGGTCAGTGTGGAATTGTTCAAAGCTCTGGACATGGGATACCAACTGTTAGAAGTGTAAGAAATTCACCACTTTCCCAAGAGAGAACAGTACCATAAGGTCAACGAGACTGAAAAAGGCATTTTCGCAGACTACGTGGATGCCTTTTTGAAACTGTAACAAGAAGCCAGCGGCTATCCCTCCTAGTGCCACACTCCCGAAGACCAAAATAAATTCAAAGAGAAATACAGGGACCAGGAAGGCATCACTTTCGACCACACCTAGAAAAACGAAGGAATGTGATGGTTTGCCAAAGTGATGTTAAATGGCCTGTAGAGTAAACTGGTACAACGATCGTTTTGACCCAGAATGGAGTATTTGACAGAACCTTTCCGCTACTTCCAGATGATTCACGACAAAATCAAATACGTGAAACACGTGGACGTCTTTCTTGAGGAGTTGAACTTATTTATTTACGAGTAAGAACTGGACTTTGTGCAATCTGTCATCTTTGCGGCTTACGTGACATCCCATGGTTTCTTAAAATTGTAGGAAGCGTTAAACCAATTAGGAGATCGTGTCCTTATTTTGACAAGGACAGTTGCATCTACTTTGATTGCCTGGGTCACCGGCACCCTGACTTTGAAGGAGACCGCTTAGGAGCCTGGACTGACGAACATCCCAACGACAAGATTCTAAGTTTTGCTAGTGGCGGTCCCTAAACATTACGGCTACGAATACCGAAACCCACAAGGAGAAGAGCATACGGAGTCTAAAGTGAAAAGATTGACTCTCAGTTATCACACCAGTCGAGTAGTGAACTTTTGGGGTCTTGAAAGAAGCCCTGTAGTCTGGACAGAAGCTAAATGTTAGCGTGACCACCTACGAACCGCAAAAGATTGTACGTTTACCCACACACGAAATCTTCAGTCGGCATTTAGAAATAATCTATCAAATCGTGTACCAGAAGCGAGTGCGACTTCTCAAACATTTTATTTTGCCGTACGGACACATCGATATTGGTCAGAATATGAAAAGGGAAAACGTCCAAGACCGATAGTTCGTTGTAACTGCCAAGACCAGGCGAGAAAGATGAATACTTTCAAACAGACATAATTCAGGTTAAGTGATTCTCAAGTGGAATGGTATGTGGACCTTGCAATGATAGCGATGCCTTACACTGTAACCTAAACGATGCAGTATCACATCATGGAACTTTGCTATGACTACGTCTACCACTACACCTACCATGGAAAGTGATGGTGTAAACCTGACGGATCCGAAAACGATGCCATTCGTTACAGAACACCTTATCACTTTACTGGTGGCCAATATCATCCTCTACGTGAAACCATGCAGCTACCACCGTACTGATGTCATCCAAAACTGAGCAAATTCCTGCGGACTTCACCATACCCTCGTCGAAATGAACCTTTCTGTGTAGAAGGTATTTTTATTGCCTCCGACAAAAGAGGTATACAATGGGCTACCATGCCACGACATTTATCAATGTGATACAACAGATTCCGTGGAACGAAATCAATATACGACGGTAGAGGATTACTAACGCTTATTACGAGAACTTTGTCAATTGAAGTGGGGTCGACGTGAGGTGTGTGTCTTAGTGGCATCCTTTCTGAGATTTCGTTTACCAGTCGATTCCTTGTGGACTCCTTACGAACAGTACTTACCACAAAACAAATGTGAAAATGGTCCCGTTAGATGACCATAAGAGACACATTTGGCTAAAAACCTTGCGTTTTCATTTGGATACTTCTCCACCTCTACGGGGAGAAAAAGATGATTCGTCAACGTTTAGGTACTGAAGATGTGTACGACGATGTGTGTGTAACTTGTGACTTACACTTAACAGATGAACGTGAATGGAAACATTGTGGTTTGGAGGCTTGTACCAAAGAAGTGACCAATTATTCCCATGAGATGTTTTCCTAAATTCAACCAGTGCCAAAAGTAACTTTTAAACCTGTGTTAGTGACAGTGTCAGAAGAAACAGAACCAGACAACGAGGACAACCACTCCTTTCAAGACAGGACTGTCATGGACATTCCCAAAAGACCAATCCGGGAGGACACCTGTGTGACTGTACCCAATGTAGAGACTGCAAGAACATTATATACTGCCCCTAGGACACCTTTCTTACCAAAATCATGTTTTACAGAGACTTGTTTATATTCACTTTGATCGTTTTAATGTGCATTCTATCGTTGTACTAAACACTTTCGCTTTTATGTTTTGTAGTCTTTCGTGTTTATTTTTAAAACATCAGTAAACGTGTCCTGAAAAAGTATAAAAACTCTTCTCTCTTTTCGTGTCACAAGGGACATTCCTTGCACTACTATGGCTACCTCTACTGTCTCTGCTTCCTCTTCCTCCACTTTCAAAGTCATCGACAAATACTTGCATCGTGCCAGTTGGGAGGCTTTGTATCTTCGCCATCCCTTTAACATGTTCATTGCTGGACCTAGCGATTCAAGCAAAACCAGATTTGTCAAACGGTTGATCGAACATAAACGTCATTTGATTGATAGTCCACCTCAACGAATCGTGTGGTGTTACAAAGAGTGGCAATCAGCTTACAGCCTCTTGCGAGAAAGTGAAGGCGATTGCAGCATGTTTGTGGAAGGCATTCCTGGCGAAGACGACGGGATCGTGTCTGACCCAAGTTTTCCATGACATGTTATGAGAAGACAAAGAAGAAATTAAACT
This sequence comes from Sinohyriopsis cumingii, assembly GCA_028554795.2. Taxonomy (NCBI): domain Eukaryota; kingdom Metazoa; phylum Mollusca; class Bivalvia; order Unionida; family Unionidae; genus Sinohyriopsis; species Sinohyriopsis cumingii. The sequence goes on from CM068841.1 coordinate 3,639,835, forward strand.
GTGGTTTACATGCAAAGGACATCATCTTAATGCCAGTGTCGTTTACATTATCCTAAATTTCTTTCAACAAAGTAAACTCCATCAGTCTCAATACATATTACGTGGTATTTTGTAAAAGCCCTAGAGAAAAATCGCAAGTTCAAGTCTTAGCCAAACAGTTAGGAACACCTTGGCTGATTCATGCGTACCACGATACCACTCAAACCTAACACGTCTATATACTCGTGGATTAAAACCAACCACCCCCGATTGCGATTTCGTACGAATCTGTTTCACCACTGGTGCCAAGACGGCTGGCCTGTCGTGTACACGTTCCCGTCGTCGATTTCACAAAAAATCTATAAAAACTTCGGACAATTTGGGTCTGTCTCACTCATCGTCAACATGACGTACCTTCATTCTCATCTTAGAGTCTAATTTATGTGTGCATTATATGTCGTCAGTCGCGAAAACAATCCACAAATACGTACTCTTGTCTTAGAACCCAGTCTCAGAGAAGTCTTACGATGGTTTACGATAAGAGCACGTCAATTATTGCAAGGCATTATTCACATTCCTCATCAAACCAAATACTTTTTTAACAGAAACACTGTAGCTTTAACGCAACTGATCGATCCCCGCATCGACACTCAAACCAAAAAACAAATCATTTTGAAACCTGGAGGGAACGGTTCACTACAAGGTGTCATCATTCGCTCCCTCCTAATATGGGATTCGAATGCAACCAAAGTCCTCCCTAAGAAGAATGTCTCTCCCAAAAAAGGCCAAACGAACCCCAAAAAGCAACGGTGTCAGGGCCAGGTCACAACCACAGAAAAAGAAAAGCAAACAGAAAAACAAAATGAAAAGTCCCCAGTAAAAGAAAAACCCACAGAAAACAGTTTCTACCCGGAAGAGAGACACTTCTGCGAGAACGCAACCTTATGTTCGCAAATCACGACCTGCAGCGACGTTGACCGCATATCCAGTAGCCTCTGGTTCTTCCACTTCTCCGTTGCTGATGATGCCTGTCAAACCAATTTGACGAAACAATGGAAACCCGCGTCTCCAATAACTTCCTCCTCCTTAGATGCAGTGGTAGCCGCTCACAAAATACTTGCGCCAAAATCCAAGAGAGATCGGGTAGGTTACAGAGTTTACTGGATTTATCCAAGCAGAAACTGTCCCGATTTAGTCCGTTGCGAACCCCTCCATGACGTGCGATACCGGTCATCAAGTTAATACGACGTAAAATCCATCAGTGAGACGCATTCCAGTATCATAATAACCTGCGGTAAAGGATAGAGATTAGTGTTTATGTGCTCCTGAACGCCCAAAAATGTCCCCTAGAAGAAGTGTACACCATTCTCTGGCTAAAAATGGAAAGAAAAGGAAAGGTCTGTCTCCTCGTTTAACCAAACATTGCAACAGGTTGTCTGTCCTGTACCAAGCTCTTTCACACATGTGAAAACAACTCATTCAAATAGGCTATAAAGACGTCGTCTATACCGTCTGTGAATGTTGCAAGAATGTCCAGAAAGGCACGACACCTTTGTCTCCACATCAGAAAGAATGCTTAGCCAAGCATCGACACGTTCATTGACCACTCATCATCAGCGGGTAATTCTGGACGTCTCTATTTTCTCTTACTAATTCCATTTTAAATTAAATAACATACATATACTTGAGTGACTTCAGTTTCACTAATGGCCTTTTGAAACAAACAGGAGATCTCATGATATTTTTCATCTTTGATAAGTGATTATCATATGTTAACCTGATTAGAATAAAACAAATGACTTGTTAAAAGAGAATCACTGTGATCAATACCTTCTGACTGATCTACACAAGGTGTGAAAGTGACCTCAACAAAAATCTGACTAGTACATGTGTCACCTAAAAGAATACATTCCTTGTCAACATCAATCTCAAGAACTATTTTTGCCACATCTCTTTTAGTTGCACAAGCTGGGAATAAATGAATGAATCCTTTTTGAATCGACTTTCTGATCCAAACAAGACTTGTCAATTTCAAGTGGATAAACCACAATCTTGTCTCCAGCTGGGTCGTTGCCTGGTAGTGAATAATTGCAATCACCGGATAAAGTAGACACTGCGTCGACGGATCCTGAGATTTAGTCTGATTACAAATTAATTCAATGGAGGGGAACCTTAACAAAGTCGCACTCTACTCCCTGAATAAGAACACTCTCATTAGAAGAAGACTTCTCAGAAAAAGGCAAAGTACCTGAAAATAAAAGAATGAGCAGCTCCTGTGTCCATTGCAATTTTAATAGGGATAGGATTGGCCGAACCACCCAAGAGTGATATAGAACACTTCGATATGAATGGTTCATAATTCCCCATATTAACATCGGACTGGGGTTTATAAGACCCACCAAATGTATTGCTTTCAAAACATGACCGTGACCTTGCCTTCTTAGAAATAAGAGCATTTGGAATAGGTCTGTCTTGATTCTGATGCCTACTTTTCAATGTGTTGCAATCAGATATTAAGTGTCCATTTTACTTGCAATATGTACACGTAGGAAGAGACAATGATCTGTGATCAAGCTCATCTGAAGCTTGATATTTAGAAGTTGTGCCAGTTTAAGATTTAGAAGGCTTGTATTAGGTTGAAATACTTTTCTGCCAGAAAACTACTGAGTGGAAGTCTTATTTGCAAAAGATACTTTATGAGCTAAAGAATACTCATGAGCAGCACGAGCAGCATTTTCTAAGGTTATCGTTATGATAAATCTTAATGACGCTAAGGACACAGTTCTTAAACTCTTCGAGTAATACGAATTGTTTGAGACTTTCATAATCTTGTTCAACGTTTTTTGGCTACGCCCTATCTGTCAAATAACTCATCGTTTTCTCTTGCAAATTTGACAGCTTCCTTTTAATGTTTCTGAATTTTGCCGCTAAGCGTCAGGCACTAAGTCATAACATCTTTAGATGCATTCCTTAATCACATCATAATCACCACGTTGGTGAACTGACAGTGAACAGTAAATATCATTAGCTTAGTCAATAGGTATACATTTAAATAATTGAGTTCGATGCTCCATTGAAGATTTCAAATTTTCAGCAACGTTTTCAAAAGTAGGAAGAATTTGTCACCATCTTTTTCTCTAAAAGGGGGCTCTAAACTAATATTCTTTGCAACATCGAAACTTAAAGTTGTATTTAAAGTGGGTATGTGCTTTTTGCTTGCCAGCTCCATTTCTTTTATTATAAATTGTTAATATATCTCTTTCTCTCTTTCTTCTTTATCTAATTGCGTTTGTTTTTCTTGTAACTACATGTTTTCTCGTAACTGCATTTGTCCATCTTTCTCTTCTTATATAATTGCATTTGAATCTGTTTATCCTTTTCTCTTTCCTTTCTCTCTCTCCTCTTTCTCAAATTGCAGCTGCATTTGTTTTCTTCTTTTTGTAATAACATTTCTTCTTTCTCTTTATCCAATTTAATTTGTTCTTTCTCTTTCTTCAATTGCAACTGCATTTATTTCTCTTCTTTATCTTTCTTAAGTTCCAGTTTCCTCAACCCCAATTCCTTCTTGTATTTTAGTTCTAAATCTTTTATGTCAGAGTCTGAAACGAAGTTACTGATCGCACTCAAAGTACCTTTGTCCAAAATATTTTTTCTACCAAGTCCTAGACCACAATATTTCTTATTTCTTGTTTCTTTAAGGAAGCATTTACCTCAGAGAGATCATATTTTCTGGCAAGTTGAATAAAGTCATCTTTTTTTAAAACGTCTAATTGGTCCTGGGTAGGACTTGAAAAACAGATTTCCACTTTTGATGACATTTTAGAAAAACTGGCCAAATTCATTATTGATTTCAAAATTGCAAAAGAATACTTTGGATTTTTAAAAGATTTCAGAAACTAGGGTATTTCAAATTGCAAAACATAAAGTTTTCTGAAATAATTTTAGCCGAAATTCAAATGACCTTGACGAGCCCATAATTTCTTTTGTCACTTGTTTATCCTGTAATAAACAGTCACAAAAGAAAGCGTGAAAGCAACAAGCTTAGAAAAATTTAGCAAATAATTTATTTTCCTGGACAAACAACGTAACAAAAGAACAAATAAGAACTTACGGTTGTAAGAAATCAAACCTAGAAATAATCCAAGAATAATCAACAAAATAAACTTTTGAGTTCCTAGTAATGAAATGTTTTAATGATTTCAAGTTCGAGTCCCGAAAAAAATCCAAAATGGAAAGCGATGACGTATACTGTAGTGTTTATATTAAGACCATCTGTACAGTTCTTTGTTGATTCATAAACAATATTTCAGTGTTTGAATTTCCGAATAAAATTTAAAATAATATCATTGTCCAAAAATTTTGTATGAGCACTCAAATATCTCTAGGAAAAAGGATTAATCTTCTTGAATCCAAATAATTTAAATAAAAATTAAGATGTAACTCCTAACTTGTGACAAACAAACACTTTTCCAGTGTCCAAGGTAAAAGCTCAACTGAGAAATATCTCTCTAAACATCACTAATAAATATAACTACTGCGCAATTTCGGAAAACACAGAATTGCGAAATAGACACTGTTTACATCTAAAATAACGTACTCCCAGTATCGCCTACATAAAAACCAATCATTATACTCCGAGAATAAAATAAAAATAGAAACTTGTTTACTTGTCTCAGTGATTACTGTATCAAGGTCTGGAACTAAGTCAAAAATAGAAACAGTGGTTTTATTGCTAGGTGTTTATTAAAATAGGTCAAACTGCATTTGTTTGGAAAATATCAAATTCCTAGCAAACAAAATTACATTGCTTTGACATGTAATGAAATTAAAAATAATTTTTTTTAAAACTTATAAACAATTCAATTAAATCAAATGTAAATTAAATCTAATATACATAACATTTGGGTATCTCTTGATAATTGCATAATATTCTATGTATGTAGATTACATAAGTCATATTGATAACAATGTACAAAATAATAAAACATCTGGAGATTACTTTCATCCCAGAACTAGTTCATGTCATCCTAACAAAAATGTCTAGAACTTCCTTTACAGTCCGCTTGTATTCTAATTTTGTACCATGCTCGATTCCTTTTTGCATTATCAGCATGTCTCTTAAGTGACAATATAGACCAAAATTTCAAATTGTATTTGTCAAAATAAAGATATGAAAATCATGATTTCTGTTTTCTATGTCCACTCAGAATTTGTTTTTGACTTTTATGCTTTGGACAACGTTGTATATATATATATATATATATATATATATATATATATATATATATTCTGTGTAATGAGAAAGTTAGTTCTCAACGTAAGCGATATAAATTGCACAATCATATAAAGTATGAAGAGAACCTCTAACTATTACATATGTGATATTTATAACAGTCTAAACATCTGTCAGTCGAAACTATGGTAACGCTGTCCATTTGCGCAGCCCATCATATCATTTACAGACATAGATACACTTGTATCTTGCTTTTTTTTTCAAGAGCTCCATAAAAAAATTTCATTAAGGTTATCCTGTTGTGTTTGTTCTTAATTTTAATTTAATGTTTATTTTGTCCTCGTTTATTTATTTTTTCCCTTTCCGTCTTTGTAAGGGTGGAGTTCAAATTATATTTATGCATGGACGTAACATCAAAAGAGTTCTGCAGTTTTGTTTGAACTTTCTTAAAGTTCTGCTCTTCAAGAGGTACATCTTATCGCAAATATTATGAGATATTTTGCTGGAAAACGTTAGTTACAGAAGTCTCTAATGGTAGTTTGCAGGTTTCATTATCTTTTTAGTGTTAAACTCGCGAGATTCAGAAAGTCGGAATAGTGGGTGACACGACAAATTCGAAGTAGGAGATTAATTAGGTAAACTTAGTTTTAAAAAATGCAACAATGACATTATCTGCTCTCTGACTTCATAAGTTTATTCCACTCTGGAACGAAACGCGCTGGAATAACCTAACTTTGATTTTCTCCTCGATAAATGAGCCCATCATACCAGGTCTAAGGAGAGATTTAAGATATCGTTTATGATTTACTCAGGTCATGACAGGAGAGACAACACTTTAATTCATCTGCTAGCCATGACAATAAATGCATATTTAAAGTTTCTTTGTTACATAACACTGTACACAGAGACGGGCGATATAATATCCGGCTTTTCTGTATATTATTAATTACGAGTGTGCAGCGAAATGTCATATTGCTTGGCAAATCACTGTTTAACAATTCTTAACTCCCTACAGCATGACTTATATTTTCCGTACTTATTCAAAATTACTTGGAATGATGTTAATAGCATCGAAATTATCATTCTTTCAGGCACTTATACTTATACAAATCCATATATATATATATATATATATATATATATATATACCTGTTTTTAATTCACGCGCAACATAAGCAATGTAAAAAATAATTAACATTTACAAGAAATTTGTGTTGTCGTTTTGCTTTAGGCTAGGACTCGAAACAGCCCCCCCCCCCAAAAAAAAAAAAAATCAATTATTTTGTTGTTTTTTTAAAAGATTAGATATTACTTCCTGTTTCTCAAACGTATTTTCAAGAGAAATATATTTTCAAAGAGTATAGAAATTTTATATCAGCGGATAGTTGCATGCCTTACCTGGCAAACCCCATTTTTTACTAACTGACTCAAGAAATTCATGGCACATTTTCAAATGTACAAAGTATTGTTTTTGCTTTGATACATTGAAGATTGCCCTGAGTGTCTTGTTATGATCACGTATGACGCCACAACATAAAAGTTTGATCTTATATTTTTATTTCTGTCTTTAAATACATAGAAGGCTTTCCGTTATCCGCTAATTTATTGTGAAGTGTTTTAACAAAATAATCCGGTCAGGGACTGTTTTTACCGAACAAGCATTTTATGAAGTCAAATTATGCACCTAGTTTAGCTCGCTACTTCAACAAATTCATTTACATATGAATGAACGACTGCAAAGTTTGTGATTAACGATTTATCTTCGTTAGTCAGACATGGAATCCTAACAAAGCGCTATTCTAGAAGTACACAAGTATGCTGCAGGACATATAAAAAGTACAACATACTTATAAAGCGTTGAATCATACAGTCATAGAATTATTCAGGCTGGAATTATTCATTTAATCGTTATACATGCATACATTTAGTGAAATTAGTATTCATGTATATCATGGGTTCTAGAGTAGATACATAATCACTTATACAGGGAACACATAATATTAATTTAGGAATATATACATATTATGTGTTATTGTGTCCGATTTAAGCATTGAAAACACCCTCAGTTCCAGGACAACAATGTTTATTTTGGAAAGGGATTCTAAACCTCCTCAACGTTTGTAGTAATAATAGTCATCTCCAGCTGGCTGCACAAACATTTTGTCAAGGTCGTCTTTGATCTCAGCGAATGTAGGTCTCTTATTTGGGGACATATTCCACGTTCTCTTCATCACGCCGTACCACCTGTTGAGAATACACCATGCATTAATTAATCTTCTTTGCAATCACAGAAAACTACAATATGAATCAATATAAACCATATTAATTTGCAGAAAGTGTATTTATAGTGCACCTAATGGAAGTGTGTTCTTTAAAGGATGGGATACTAACAGCAATACATAGCAAGTAACAAAGATGCAGAGTAGACAATTTAGATTTCAGTTGGTAAAATAGGTCAAGGCCTTCTATAACCCATGACATCTGATATATACAGCTATGACTAAAGAAACGTTTTATAATAATCAAATTATAAGACTAGATTTAGCTCTTTAGTTCAACAAATTAAACTAAATTTGGACTAATTTCGTAGTGTGTCAGTCTATGGCTCGTGTGAATGGTGGGTAGATAACCAGGTAAACTATATTTGACAATTTAGGAGTGTCTGTGGTTTCGCTACCGTGACAAGGTCATCTGGAAACCAGGGAAGAAATCTTGCTTGACTTCACAGTCAATTTGCATGTGAATATCACAAACTGTGCTTGTAAATGTAATGTCATCAATACAGTAACAATGGTCATCAGATTACACAATACATCTTTTGTACTTTTATTGGATCATTCAGACCAAGTTAAGCAGTATGTGGTCGACATTCATACACGTGTAAATGGGCTCATTATAGATGCATTGATGTGATTCTCTAGGACAAGATGCTATTGTTGTAGGATACAAGAGGCCGGATGAGATACATTGACTCGCCTGTGGAAAACTAGTAAAATGTTCGCAAACTACTAATTTAATTTGTTCGGTTTTCAAATAATAATGAACAATCACGAGGTTAAGGTTAGCTTTGGCCAAAACCAGCTTTCGAAAAGAAGGAGCGCAATGCGGTATCACACTGAATCTTTATCTGGTACAATTTACTAGAACTATCTCCTCATGGTTGACCCAAACTAATTTTAATCGACTTAATGCGGTTAAACGAAAGAACACCAGAGTGATATTAAAATTGTGAAAGTCAGTGGTCATGCAAATGCAAAAGGCAGGTGAAATAATTCCATTCCTCGCTACCGATGTAGCATTGTTAGCGGTTGTAGCTGCGGCGGTTGCAAGATTGGCTACCTTAAGAGCCGTCGGATCCGCATTCAGGATGGCTCTTGGAAAACGCCATTGGTCTAACAACCACTAAAAGAGAATAAGCTCAACAACATTTTTTTTTTAATTCTGCCGTTGCAAACTAGGCTGGACTGGGCAATATGAAAACATTTATTTACTTAGAAAGTACACTGAAGAGTATTCGAAATGTGTGTTGATATTTACTAATGTATAGAAGTTTACCGGTCAGTTGTTAATGAGATTGCCCCTGACGAACTTGTGGTTTGTGAAGATCGAACTCAAAAATTTTAAACGTCCAGTGTCGACATTTAATATATTGTTATAAGGCTGCGAGGCGCCATTGCAAAGGACCTAATAAAACAAATAAATCGGGAGAATCTGACACTCTGACAACTCAGCCCTGATTTAATTTTCCGTTGATTATGTTAAACCAACATAAACTCAACCAAGAAGAGACAAATCTAGACCTTTATACAGCAAGGGTGCATTTGTTATGCATCATGTTTTGGGCAAATAGTAGAGCAATCACTTCAGTCACCACTAATTTGTGCAAAATTGGTTTGTATCGATATGAGCCAGGAATTAGGCCCCCAGAACGCTTAATCGGCAGTCTTGAATATTCCTCAGGCTGATATTTTCTACAATAGTATGAAATTTGTAACAGTAAAAAGTTAATTGCTTAGAAATGAGTGTACGTATTGCAGCTGACGAAGGAAAGCTTTTCTAGCATTCCTATTACGCAGTAACATTATTAATATCAGACTAGGATAGCCCTCAATTTTACTTTTTTGAGAAAATAGTCCAATCTGAACAAAAACTGCAAGATGGAGTCACTAAGCGATCTATTTTCTGGCGAAATTCAAATGCATATGTATGGTTGCTGATGCAAATTTTGGACTCGCCGCCCCGACCATGATATGCCTGGGTGTTGCAGGAATTGTGACCACGGCAACCACCATATACCAATCAGAAATATTGTCGGACCATCAACAGAAACAGGTGTATCAGGTGTAGCTTGTCAAGTAGAATTCACACGAGTGCATTCGCGAATACGTATCTATTCGGAGCTTCTTAAACTGAACTATGTCGCCATTAAAGATCATAACATTACATAGCAGAGTTCGAGGTAATGTTAGCGGAAATTGATATCAATGACTACACCGGTAGGCTATGAAATATTTACCTCGTTAAGGAAAGCTTCTAAATTGTCTTTCTAGTGATAATTTTGTGTACATCATAAACCACAATAACTAGCCGAAATTTGCTGCAACGCAAATGGAAACGAAATTACGTGGCTGGGTTGGTTTTCTCTGTTGTTTGATTGTAAAGCCCCTTTGCTGATGCTTTGTTTTAATAAAAATCACCATTCTTCCAATCTAACTAAGGTTTGAAGGAAAGGAAATGATTTCCTAAAATGCTATCTGACATAAAGGGTTCATTACAAAATCAAGTTGTTAGGTTAAAGCAAATACTCAGTTTAAAATTAAGAGGTGCCACCCCTTATTTTAGATACCTACGTCGCTGGTCGTTCCGTTATTTTTCGGGAGTGCTCCAAAACTAGAGGTTTGATACATTCGACAAATTCCGTTAATGACAAATTTAATATCATCAACATTCGCACGTGGTGGACAATTTGATTATTGAGGGAACGAAGACAGCCAGGCATCTTTTTAATTGGAGCTGAGAAGAAAAAGCGCGCATTAAATATAAAATTAGACTCGGGTGGATATTGTTGTCAGCTGTGATTATGAAATACTTTATGGGCGAACTTGGGATAAAGACAAACCTGGTTGTTGCAGATTTCCATATTAACATATAAGTATACGACACGGACATGTAAAATTAAATCACATCGGTTGTGCTGTTAAAGAAAACATATTCGTAAATGCATGGCCGGGTGCTGCGTAATATCAGACTGAAAATGAGAACAGAGTATCAATGATATTTAGGATCAATAACTTTCAATCATACGCAGTATTCAGCTGATTTGGCAAATACAATCTTTTGGACATAACGGCGGCATTCGGAGTTTAAGAAACTTTCATGCTAGAGTCAGAATGATTGTTATTACCTCAAAGAACATACCGTCTCCTGTCATGATCAAGATAAACGTAATAAGCTCATTTGGGTATGGAAGACGATGGCCTAACTCAGCTACCGAACTAATAGTACAAATGAAGTCACAATTCGCCATTTTATCCGTTTATACCGTACAAGAGATATATAGGTCGTACAAAGCAGGAAAAATGCAAAAGAAAGAGATTATTCATCAAACTTCAAAATTGCTGTTGTTTGAAACAGGCACCAGAAAGTGATAGTCTGTTACGCCAAAACTTTGCCAACACATACATAAGTACATTAAATATGAAGTATTAATGCTTAAATTGTTAAATTAACTGCTGAATATAAATTTACAAAAGCGTGTTGCACAATCTATTAAAGAGCGTATATGTTAGATATAATTCAAAGATACGTCCTTCTGAAAATGAGCTCATGTAGAGATTGAAAGTATGTCAAAAATAGAAAACAAAGTATCAAACTAGATGTTTCACGACGAACAGACCAAGCTCCGCTTCAATGTAAATAAGTCCTAATGTTATAAGGACTAAATGTAATTACCGATCATTCTCATAATTGCCTTGGTCATGATAGGACTATTTCGGTTCAGAGTAAATTATATAAATATCTTTAGCATATATATACTTATATAAAATATGGGACGGTGTGTTCGCATTGTTTGTTTTCGGCATCTCTTACGCAGTACAAAGTAAATAAAATCACTTACGTGTCATCGCATAGTTCGGGCTTTGGCATACGTTCTCCTTTTTTTAGTCTCGAAGGCAGGTCACGGCTTTTGATGGTGGGATACGGAGTATGGCCTATATATGTTCAGATAAATAAATACAAAATTTCTCCGATAGTTGGATTGATGGATTATTATTTCCGTCCTTATTGCCTCTTTATGTTAGAATTCAAAATTATCCGATTGATCTGAGAATTCTGTACACAAATCCACACTGTTGCATAGAAGCTCGTCTTATTATTTTTTTCAACGAACAAAACGCATTCTAAACGCTTAAAGAAAATATTTTCAAATTACCTATGATTATTAAGCTTACTGAATGGATGAACCATAATGTTACTACAACACAATCAAGAGATATTACAAATAAATTAAGCAAATTAAATAATCCACACATGGTTATAGATAGGCGCAATGTTCTGCACACACACACACACACACACACACGCACACACACGTATTGCAGGCTTATACAAATATTCATGTTAATAGTGTTAACACTGTTACATTATGTTCATGTTACCTGTGTGTTTTTTTTAAAAACAGATAGTGCAATATCTATCATATAATGCTCAATTAGCAACACGTTGATGCTCGCTTAAGAGAGAAATTTTAAAAGTGTTTGCATTGAGTCGACTATTTTACATTTACTAACCTTAAAGAGTTATGCTGATACGTAAAGTAACTGAACAGTCTTTACCGGTTTGCATTTTATTTGCATCTGATATATTCTCGCAGTATTCTACTTGCATATTTTTGTTCTAGTGCTTGCCTTGTGATACGTTTAGGGAGCTAGATTCTCTAACTCCTTTTCTGGATTGCACTTTTGTCTCAGTCAAGAAGTATGATGTAAATATGCCATAAAATTACAACTTCTGTTGTTGGTGGAAGGTTTGCAATTTCAAATTTGTAAGTAGTACAATGGATTGATTATAGTGTGGGTATTACGTAAACGGCTGTACCATATAATCAAGCATTATTATGCATTCAAATGGTGACGAAGTACAAATTTATATTTAAATGGCCTACCACATTTGCTTTTGTACTTTAAGATGAGTGCTAATCAAATAGATCTAGTCATTTGTATAAAGAATCTGAACCTCATTGGCGTTTCCAACATTTCACACGTGATGGAATGAACAAGCTTCTGATTTGCTCCAAGGACAACGTAAAGAATGCTACAGCATAATTGTTTTACATATTATGTATTTACGCAGTGTTAACCGAACATATTTGTCTTTATATAAATAGGACACAACTATACTGGACACTATGACCTGCATCATTTAATAACGACTGTTTACATATTGTTTCTTCGTTTCCATTTCCATTATTGCTGTGAATTTTACCATTATAAAAAGGTACTTACTAAGATATTTTAGGTCATATATGCAATAAGGAACTAAACACTAAAAATCTCCAAGAATCGATTGACAAGGATGTATGACTGTACTTATTTCAACCGCTAAGACAAGCAAAGCTGTTACACAGAGAAGTTTATGTACAAAATATTCATCCTACAGAATAGCATGTTTCGGATAATATAGATCATGGAGAATCAAACAAAGGGAGAAAAGGTAAGGTTTGTCTAATATTTGTATCCTGTTTTCTGTTGTTATATTGACCGGTTCAGAAATGTGTACGATACAATTATCACTGCGGAGATAGCTGAATAGATTCGTGGTCACATAAATAAATATGTCCATCCCATGCTTCGGCATGTGTGTTTGCATTTATTGGCCTATATATTTGTTTTCCTTACTCCTTTGTCACTAAAAGCAAGTTGATAAAAACGTGATAAGGCAGAGGCAACACTAACCTAGGCTAAATATCTCCCATAGGACTACTCCAAAAGACCAGACATCACTCTTTTCCGTCGCGCCAGCTGTGCTCTCCATGCACTCAGGTGCCATCCATTTCATTGGGATTCTCTCCTATAAAATAATAATAATAATAACAATAATAATAATAATAATAATAATAACGGCATCAAAAGTTTCTGAGACTCTAATGGGTACATCAGTATAACAGATAAAATACAAATTTTAACTTTTATGCACTTTTTTTACTAACATAATTATTTACTTGATGTAGTATATCTACTTATTACGATCGGTCTATGTTATAAATATCACTAATTCCTACTGTCATTTTAAGAACTAGGAGATTAAATGTCAAACATTAGAAACGAAAATATTTTATGTTAAGAGGTCAAGCCGACTCTAAATTATTGGGGTGAAAACATGGCGACACAAAGCTTTTGAGATATAAAACATTGGCAATGTACTAACACATGAACAATAGAAGAGCAAACAACAGATTAATGAAACAAATAAAACAAAAGTGCAGAAATCAAAGGGTAATTTCTGTAAAATTAACCAAGGACTAGATATTACAAATATCTCTTCGTCGCATTACTATTCGGTGTTGCTTTGATGTAATTGACACTGTGAATGCAGTCATTTACAAGCAGGACCATGTATATACTTTATATATTTGAATGTTGTGAACACCAACCTTCTTTCCGGATTCGCCATCACCATCATCGATTTCAAAATTCTGAGGTCCGAAGCCTGAAATTTTTACTTCATTTAAGATGGTCAGCAAGATGTTTCTTGCAGCAAGACGACGGTGAACTATCTAAAAGTCAGATGGTGAAACGTTGAGAAAAATGAAAATTTAGGTAATTGAAAACAAAAAGATAAACAAAGATACAACCTTGTGAGTTTCTAAAAGTGGAGCTGAAATTTGTCACTTTATGTTATTAATTCTGTGAAAACGAACAATGAGGATTGCCCTTTGGCTTTTTGTTACCATTGAAAATGATTTATTAGTATTAAGTGTGTTTAACAATAAACACGTAAAGAATAAATTGTACATTTAGATAATGTCAGTATCCAAGTAAACACTAAATCATTTTATTTATCCACTTCGAAAATACACCAAGAATACTTACGCCTTTGAGGGCAAGGTACTCCATTCCACTACAAATAGCCAACCCAAAGCGGAAGAGGTTTTCTTGCAATTCCATGGTCACGTTGTTTCTTTGGCTTTCCAGGTAGTCTTTAAGAGTTCCGTGTTCGCAGAGTTCATATATCATAAATGGACCAACTATCAAAAATGAAACTTGTATCTGTATTTGTATCAAATATTTGAAAATGTTCTTTACGAAATTGAGAGGCCTTCGAAACACTTTATACTGAAATTGTTTATAAATGTTTTCGTTATGAATTCATTTTTATTCAATGATGTCTTTGATTTCATTCATCTGTCAAAATTTTGCATGAAGATTAAAACAGTTGTGAACTTCATCGAACAGGTTAAATTAGTTTAGATTAGTTTCCTTTCTCGCAGTAAAGTGGATGAAATACTTCGTTCTTAACCCATTATTCGCATTTAGTGACTGCAATCAAAAGGATACAGAGAGACTGTGTGCTTCATTTGTACCTTAGATTCGTTTCCTGAGCTAAAATACCTTCGCGAATATGCTGTGACTCATCCATGGTTGTTGATTTCTTCGACGTTGTAGTGTTTTATTCACTTGAGATACAACATTTGGACCATATTTGTCGAGATCGGCATAAATAATTTATGATAACACAGTATTTAATGAATATAATGAGTTGACACTTTCAAAATTATTGTGATAATGTTTATTGACGCAGTATAATTACAAAAGCCCATCAAATTATAACAGGCGTAAACGTAGATCCTAATATATTTACAATTAAAAATACAAATTCAGTTGTACTCATAGCCTGATATGGACAAAATAACTCATAAAACACTACCTAGTAAAATACTTGGACACATATAAGAACAATGCCTGTTATTGATTTGATTTTTAAAAAAACGCGGCAGCAACGGCGTGCCATTTGTAGACGCCAATTCAGATGTGACTGTTTTGTCTGACAGGTTCGAGCTTCATTGGGGGAGCCCGCCGGGCCAAAAAAGAAAGTAGTAGGCAATCAACATAAACACCAAATATTAAAAGCCTGGATTTAGTTCTCGCAGATTCACTCGTAGAATAAAACATAATAAGGACTACTCTGTACTGAATGTGTCGCGTAGAGCAATTGGATGGTCATAACAGATATAGTACTATTTACAATGCATGGACTGTCATACGGCGACGAATGCGACTGAGATCACTTCCAAAACTATTATTGTGATGGACGGCATGATAGTCTCAACATAATACATGTTGTATAAGGGCATTCTTCATTCTTTGATTCTAGGAGACTTCCCATACAAGGATGCCAGCAACTGCCGCAGCCATTGTCATCTTTCTTAATTCTAACAATCGTTTGATTTCTAGCGGCAGGACATTTTGCTGCGTTTCGCCTAGCCTAACATCTTCGACTACGTTTTTTTAGACCAACAGCATATTTAAATCGTCTAGCCAGTTCGTTCAAATCAGTTTGCTGGAAATTTTCACCGTACTTCTTTCAAGGAACCGGCCAGACCGCGAACCGCATCGTTCAAGACACATATCTCTTGTCTGTCCTTACAGTTCTCCCACTCAGCCACAAATATGGGCATATAAATCGAGAACGGAAAGAATTCCTAGCACCGGCTCACTTAACTGTGACAGCCCCATCGCGGGCGTTGTCATCCGAAAGTACGTCTATGTACTCACCTATATAATAATAATAATAATAATGAGGACTTTCTAAAGCGCCTAATCTTTAGAAGCTACAGGCGTTTTACAGCATTAGACAACACCTATAACATAAAAAACATATAATGGTATGATTACACAAAAAACACCATGTAATTAGAAAAGATAAAAACCACGCTGAAAATATTTAAGGTAGGAAATATTATAGGTCTTTAAGTTCGTTCTTGCAGTCGAAACAGGTGAGTTTTAAGAGCAATCTTGAATGGGATCACTGTGTCTTTTTGTCTAAGTTCAGTGGGCAATTCATTCCTCGTTGCTTGGCTCTGGTATGCAAAAGAAAATTGTCTATATGACTTTGTTTTCATAGTGGTAATTACGAGTATACGATTGTCAGAAGAGAAGCGTAAGTATCTGGCTGGTGTGTACACATGGGTAAGGTCGAATAGGTATGTTGTACTGGAGTCCGTCAGTGAAAAGTAGCACAGAGAACAAGTTCTGTGTTTGGATTGAATGGACAGCCAGTGTAAGGTACATAGTAGCGGGATGTGTGCTCTCATCGTGGTACTTTAACGATTATCCGAGCACTTGTGATTTCACTTTATTGAAGTTTCCCGAGTAGATATTGAGTGGAACCAGACAGAATTGAGTTACAATAGTCCAGTCTTGAAAGTACTAATTAACACACAAGTGAAAGATGTTTACGAATGTAGCTGATGCGTCTCAGCTCAAGATATGCAGCCTTGCATATGTTCATGACATGTTGGTGCAATATGACAGTACTGTCCAGAGTAACACCTAGGTTTTACTTACTTTGTGAATTTAATGTTGTTGTTGCTGATATTTATTGTTTGAGGTAAAGGATGTGAATGGGAAATCTTTGTTTTGCGATCAGAATGGCCGTAGTTTTATCTTCATTCATTTGCAGCTTGTTACATATCATCCATGATTTCACATCAGAAATGCACATCTCTACATATTGGATGGTATCATCAACTTCAGTTGGGTGGCTATATTTGTGTACTTTGGTGTCATCAGTGTACAGTATGTGAGACACAGTAAGGTTGTGTCATGAATGCCAAATACATGCTGGAGACGGTGAAGTAAAATATCATGGTCTACTGTGTCAAATGCTGCAGACAAATCACGGAGGGTGAGGACTGTAATATTTCTGCTGTCCAAAGCAGGGAGAATGTCATTACCTACTTTTATAAGAGTAGTTTCAGTACTGTGGCAAGGGCGATATGGACGTTGTACATTGCTAAAAAGACTGTTTGAATTTAGATGAGATAGAACTTTTTCTAAGAATTTGTATATAAATGGGTGATTAGAAACAGGTCGGTAGTCATTTAAATCGTTATGATCGAGTGTTGGTTTCTGCAGCAGAGGCTTTACAATGGCAGTTTTGAAAAATAATTAGAATTCCCCAGAATATCTACCCGTACGCAGTTGTTCGAAGCTGAAAGGTACAATTGTCATGATCTGGCACACTTCATAACCTTAAAACCCTTACTACCATAAACGTTGGCGCCAACAGGCTTTTCATGCAAGCAAAATATTCTGATCTGGATGATGGCGTACTAAACTGGTACTGCGCGTCGAATTTGTGACAGGATTTCGTTTTGGGAATGTATCGGCGGCACCGCCAATTTCCTTATGTTCACCCGCTACTCAGCGGATGAACTCACTGGAAGCCTTTAACCATCAGTATTGGGTTTGCGGTGAGGCTCTTCCATCAGCTGGCACTAGAAGGTATGAGATCCTACATGGCCCCTTGGATGCTATCTTCGTGGTGGCATCTCTGCTCTTGGTGGTTAGTTAGCGGGTCTGAGGAAATGGCAGTAATATGTAGGTAAGCTCTTTGTGCTCAACTTTCTCCTCTTTCGCTCGTATCGCGCACGAAATCTTGTATAATTTCTGGCGTTTCGTCTCTAATTGTGGGGTCTCAACGAGTTGGTACGTGTAAGATGCTCTGAAAATATTGTTGGATAATGTATAATTGATCTCCCATTGTTAATCTCATTTGTGTGGTGGATCGCACAGGCTCGCGAGTGTATGCTAGATATTGTCTCTTTAGTTGCTCCTAGGATTGAGACACGTTGTTACATTTGATGCAGGCTAACAATTTTTCTAATAAAGCTATTTAATATTCGTGGCATCATTGTCTCCATTGTTGAACGCGATAGTGTGATCCTGCTGGCGCCTAATTCAAGTTCTTGTAGGTTCGCGACTCTTGGTATATTTGAGTCGAGCAGAAAATGTTTTCCGATAAAACTAATTGTAGGCTGCTTCCTGTTGTTGAGGCCCGTGTGACTGTGAGGCATAGGTTGCTATGTGTGGCGGCTCTGCCAAAACCTTTCCGAGCTGTTTACTCTTGTAAGCCTCTGTGCACCGAAATAATGAGTTAGGGTCAGTGCTGATTTTTGCTATGCACCTTATCATGCCGTAGATTTTTCCACTACATTTACCCGTCATATACGTGATTGCCTCTTTCCCTTCCTGTTCCCTTGATGTGGATGCCGCAATTCTTGCTGTGCCCGTAGGATTGCATTGATTTGTCCTTGCGTCTGTCTGCAAATGCTTGTTTTTGCTTTGCTGTCTTGCTGTTTAATCGACTTTCATTTTACTACAGGATCACACCGCAAGCCATTCTTTCCTCCTAGACATCAAGTTCATAACCGGAATGCTGACCGCGATTTTATCAATCAGAACAGTCGTTTGTCTTAGCTGTTGTCTAGTATTTTACTAGGTTGTGATTTAAGCGACTTTGCGCACCGATGCAAAGAGTACAGATTCAGTTCTGATTCCTGCTTAAAAATGCTAATTATATTCATGAAAAGAGCATATTCCCTTTTCACGGCGATATTTTTACTTAAAACAAGTTGGTTTGCATTATGGTGAAGCGAATCATATGATACTGTTTTAACTTTGTTTTGTTTTGCTGAGCTTTTATCTAGAACTACATATGCATTATATATCATTCCTTTTATCTGATAATAATTGGGAGGGGGTGCCGTCACATCTGAAGCATTGTAGCATAACAGTGTGAATCGAATAACGTAAGGAGCAAATCGGGTTATAACAAAACGAGTTTATTATAAGCCTTAGTCAGACGAGTCTCATGACAGTTACTCGTATCCGCGTTCAATGGCTATGTTTTATAGAACCTCCGAAATAGGACACAATATGTTATCCGCGAGCGTGGAATAAAATATTTAACACTCTTAATGAAGGATACTTTCAAACAATACTCTTCGGACTCCTTATAGGATTTATAATATTTTTTTATTAATTTGCTAAGCTGGAACCTTTTCAAACAAGACATTGCAAAGACATATCACGTGTCAGATCATACAGACCTTGTCAGCAGGCTTGTTGCTTTTTGAAACATTTCTATGGTTCGAATATCCTGTCCTAAAACGTTCAGTTGTACCATTATACTTTGTTACTGTTTGTATGAACTTCGAAAGCAATATTTGATGCACATTGTCCTTTAAATGCTGGTATTCACATACCACGACATAGCCATATTCGAATACTCATTAAAACCTAGCATAACATGTTCCCTTCATCGTCTAACAAAACAGATAAGGGTAATTGATTTGTTCTATCAGATGAAAACTTACTAGATTCATTATCCGTAACAGCACCAACAAACCTCAGTACATTTGGATGATTTCCTAATTTGGTTCCAGTAAAATTAATTTTGGCCATCATCATCTCCTTATCATTCTTGGAGAAGCCCTCTGTAAAAATACAGTATTCTCGTTTTATCTTTACTTATATACAATTTTATATTGGTATCAAATGTTTCTTGATAACATAGAATGAACCATGGTCCCTGTCTACAAGAGCAATCGAAGTGTATGACAGGCTATAAGCCCATGAAGAATACTATTTTATTAATTGATAAAATATTTTTTTTTATCTAACTTCGTCATAAGACGTGTGTTGTTTGGAGTCGTACAAAAAGAACACATAAAATTGTTAATAATGTATTCGTTCGCAGAACCAAATGCAAACAAATTGCCTGAATAATGTTAGCACTTTTGGAGTATTAGTAGTACAATTATTACGATTCCAAAGAGTATTAACACAGAAAACAAACCTTTTAAACACTTGGCAGCAACGCTTGTCTGTTTGCTTGTTCCATAGTTTAGAATTGCTCTGTATATATCCGCAAAATGAGCACTTTTGATGAGATTTTCCAGGGTGACGTCATTCCTATTAATTTGCCAGGATGGACGCTCATCAAATGTCATTCCACCGTAAATGTACAATTCGTCCTCCATGCTTTTCTATTAAAGAAAACAAACTCACTCCAATAAAATCGATGGGTACCGGTAATATGTAAGACTCAAATACAAATGCAAGTTTTTATGCACTGTTTAGTTGATGTAATGGTTTCTAAATCAAGTACGGTAACCGAATCAATTTAATTATATGACGTGTATTACACATGTATTACACAATTTAATGTCTGTGCAATTTTTATATTACAAAATTGTTTGATGATAATTTGTTTTGATAATATTAATCTAAATTAAGAACTATGTCATAATTAAATTGCCGATCATAAATCACACCTCGTGACGCATGATTCCATCGACAATGAACTATGAACTACAAGTACGTAATTAGCATTCCCATTTGATGATATTCACGAGGCTTCTAAAATAAAGAATATCTGAGAGGGTTTTGGTGTGTGGAGTTCACGGGGGACGTTTTTCGAAAGACGAGCGGTACACTGTCACATCAATACCAATTTTTAAAATTTAATCGTTTTTTCGTTACACTGAATCCTGTACAATGTGGCAAACGTGTTGCTGTTCTATACTCTGTTAATTAAATCTTGAGAGGACTTCACTAATTTAATGAATTGAACGCTATGTTGTTGATAACGATGATGACTAAGGCGGCAATGATGATGATCATCGTTATCATGCTGATTCTGTTAAGATAAATTTTAATCCAGTATGTTCAAGTAAAATTAGAATCATGTTTGCAATTTGACAAATGTCTGAAAAATTGATATACATAAAATCGTGTTTATTAAGGGTAAGAATAAAAAATTGACTATATTACGAAACATAAAGTGGTATGTAGTCAAGTGCATGCACTTATGTCCCGTCACCTGCTGTTACTCACTCTATGATGCAATCATTACTCTTTTAAGTCATTAGTGGCGGATGAGTGTGGATGAGTGTTGAGAATATTATTACCCTTAGAGAAATTTCTCGGTATTTGAGTGGCCAATACCTAGAGCTTATCATACGATATGTGCTGTTCTCAGTATAATAATAGCAATGACAGCTGCCTAAATATATTTTTCGAACCATTTGCATTATTTACGATTATTTTCAATGTTCATTATAATTTAAGCAAATGCATTAATTATGATAGTGTGACGTCACATCGATATTACATCGAAGGGAAGTAACAGATCAACATCAACTGTTTTTCAAGACGAGTCTTCTTCAGAGGAGGATAGGTAAAAGTGTGGAAAAATCCCGTACACTCTGTAAATGATAGTCTGATGTATAGTTTCCCTCAGACACATTTAGATTCAGCTATAGCTCCGTTCCCGATGATTATCTTGCATTACGATATTTCAATCGACACAGATGGTCCAATTTAGGCACTATGGCGCCTTTCTCAGCTCTCATAACGGCCAGTAACAGAAAAGAAACAACTATTTTATCAAATGTTTTCCAGTTAAGGCAATGAAACAATTACATTTATGAATATGTTTCGAAATCACATAAACGTACTGAAGGTTTAGTTAGACGCTTGTATTTTGCTGATTTTGTTACTGTCTTTTATTTTGGTTTGGTTCTTGTTTAAAGGTAAGCAGCTCACTTAGTTATCTGCACTTACGAGTAAATAGTCATTTAACTCATTACCGGAAAAAAATATATATCCTACAATTTAACTTTGTTCCATTCGAATTTGTTTACTTACATAATGCATATCGCCTTGACGTACCCTAATCGTTTTCCTGATTCTCATCGACAGCGGGCGTAGACGTTCTCGAACAGGTTCCAGCTTCCCTCTTCTAATCAATACAACTAGAGCTGTTACTAGTCCAACGATAATGACAGCAGCTGTAAAGTATTTTTAAGCTATTCGTTATTATATCCTTTATAACTTCTCATTAATAACATTTGTCTGCATCATCTCTCAGATATTTTTAATAATCCGTATTGTGTTCACTCATGTCTAAACTATGGGCGTTTCTCAATTAAAACTATTTTCAGTTTGACTATTGCAAAGGCTCCAGTGTAACCCGTCCACATATTTCTTCCATCTTAATGACCAAGAACATAAACAAATTTTTACCTTTCCGTCTGAGGAAAAGAAACAACTGGTTATTCATTTCTTTTGTGAATAGTATGTGCACATGTCAAGGGTAATATGTTGCTTAAGGTTGAAATTTCCCCAATTTCCAAGGACTGCAAAGCAACGTTTATTGTCAATCATAAAGTTTACACATGCAGTAATACCACATCTAAGTCTATTCTAATCGGTTTATTTGACCATATATTTCAAGAGAAATTTTTCATTTGCTTGGCCGTGTGTATTCATTTGTTTATAAATAAAATCACATACTGGGGAATAAGTTGTATTACTATTATTATTATTATTATTAGTAGTAGTAGTAGTAGTAGTAGTATCAGTATTCTGAATGTTCATATTTTGGATGAACACTATAAGTACATGTACATATATAATCATATTATTCAGACTTCCCAGAGCCCATCTAAATTTCGAACTCTATAATATGAACATTCAACAAGCACGGACAGCATCATTTTGATTTAAATCGGTGGATGTTAGAAACGGCAACACGTCCACAATTCGTATTGTGTACGGGGTTTATTGATAGTAGAGGATAACGAGAAAGCAAACTATCTGAATGACTAGTTCGCATCGGTCTATATCAGTGATGACAGGCACATTTTCTACCTTCAAACTTTTTATCGCAGTAATAAAACTTCAGGCCAAGTAGATATTAGAAACTAACAAAGCTTCGACGTCATTATGTCATTGTAGTTTGGTAAGGTGAATGGGCCAGATAATATCAGCTATAGACTGTTCAAGGAACTCTCCGATTCTATAATCAAACCCTTTGTGCTTCTCCTTAAATTATATTTAAATGAAAGTTTCCTACCGGATATAATAATACCAATGTAATACCTATGTAAAGAAGATTGTTATATAGTTTACCATCATATTAATAATCAATATCCCTCCTTAGGTGCATATGAAAGATTTTTGAAATAATTATAGTTAAGTATTTCTTCAATTGTTTGTTTGAACAATATAGACTTTTCTATAATTTACAGACGGGGTTTACGCTGAGCGGTTCGATAGAATACCAACTGACTGATATTCTTTATAAAACCACACAAGCGCATGGAACACATACCTGTCTAGGGACGCGTCAATTGGGCTCTTCTGCATAAACATTTCTAATAGTCGGCAATAGATATTAAATTAACTAACACACACACTAAATTTGGGTCTCCAAATTTTTAATCATTCCATATAAAATTACGCAAGCACTATTCCACGCAAGACAGTATTTGGCTATCTATTAAAACGATATGTGCATTCATCGATCATAAATGTCTGCTGCTTGTGGGTTAAACGTTGAGATAAAAATAAATCGTTTAAACCAAATCCTATTCTCAGAATGTATTTCCTTTATCTGAAGTAGGAAATATTACTGTTACTTACATAGTCTTACATGTAAATCATGTTACTCATATCAGCTATCTTAAATGGGCTTAAAAATATCTTGTTTTCTAATTTAAGGTGGTTCACTTTTACGAGGAGGGTTCCTCGTAGCGTGGACCGGGCAACGACCTGAATAGCAACTAAGAGCGGATGAAAGTAAAGATATACTTTTAAATGCATACTGTAAGTAATTTATTTCTGCATTTAATACTGGTCACTTTCCTCCAGAATGTCATTTAAAAAGGTACAGTTACACCGATGATTAAAATTGCCAAATATATGATGTTAATAATTATAGACGTAAAACGCTTCTGAGCTGTACAGGTATATTATTCACACCTATACTTAATAATAGACCTAATGAATGGAGCAGAAAGCTGCAATAAAAACTACGCAGGAATTAGAACAACAATTGAATACAGTGGACAATATGCATTATTTTACATGGGTTTATATCACATAATATTAATCAAGGTAAAACATTGTTTTGTGCTTTTACTGATCTCCCAAAGTGTTTGATTACATAGTATGGTATAATATATGGTATAAATCGATACAGCTTTGCTGTAGGAGAATATATTTTAGATATAATCAAATCTATGTAAAGCCAAACATTCATGATCATAATATGATAAGTGATGAGTTGTCTTGTATTTTTGGCGTCTGACGATGTGAATGTTCATCACATTTCTTTTTTATTTAGTGTCTGTAGATGATTTCGAACAGACATTTTGTCGTGCACGTTACTGAAGATATTGTTAGCAGCTACGTTTTAAGCATATCAATGCATGACTTAAACAATCTAAATGAAACGAAAATTTACTGTGAAACATTCTGGTTGTTGTAAGATTATTTTTATTAGGAGAATGTGGCATCTCCGTGCCTTTTTATGCACACACGTTTGGTAGAAATTCGAAACAACAGATGGCAGTCAAACTCTACTTAATGTTTTCTTTGAGATTGTTGATGGTGAAATTACCTTTCCGAAATAAATATTTCTTAACTTATGTTAGCAAATTCAGCTGTTCTTCTTTCCGGTTACTTTCTTCAACGCGGCTGTAACCTTTCATTGAGGAAAATCGAAAGGCGTAAGGATTTTGTAACATGATAAATCTATCTAATGAAGAATGGAAAATTAGTTTTTCTGACATAGTCTGAATATCAGAGAAAAACAGCAGATCCATACAGAGCTACAAAATGAAAGTCATGAATAAATTGCAACGTTATAGACTAGATATTTCTTTTTGCGTTTAGGATGAGATAAACTGGCTGTTGAAGACTCACACAGCTAGAATAATTAGCTTTATGTAGTTTTGGTTCAAAGATTCGGCAATTAATAGTTTAGCCAATGATTACCATAGGAAACAGTGAGCCCAAAGGTTTAGTTTAATGGTTTAACGCCTATTACAAAATGAAAACAAATGTCTGAAGGTGTTTTAACAACTAAAACGACCATATTGTTATAGATAGATAGATAGATAGATATAGAAATATTCACATCTTACCGACAACTCCTCCCACCATTGCTCCTATTGCTGCTGTATTATCCTCCGCAGCTTTAATATAAAAAGAAGAAAAATAAATGTTCCTAAGGTACGATCGGATGTGAAGATGAAGAAAAGATCGACTGCAAACTAACTTTTATATCACACATTCATTACATATTGCGCAAACATGACTAGCGCATGTGTTAGCTCTGATATAACTAGAGGTCAATCGAGACGCATTCAGCTTATAATCCAAGTGCTAATTTCATGGCAAATTATAAACAAAGGGCTTAATATTGCAATTACTGCCACAAACTGTTTATAAGCTAAGTGTAAAACATTATACTCATTCCGTTGTATAAGTATATTTTGTAAAATTCCTTTAATCAACGTGTTTTATTCATGGACATTTTGAATCGAATAAAAAAAAAACGAATAATTCCGTATTTATTACCCTTAGTTGATAAAATAATTTAAGGGGTACTTATTGTAAGGATATTTGAAAGTAAAACATTTACATTTTATCAGTTACGTTAATACTCACCAGTGCGAAAACGGAACGTCAAGTTTCCAAAGGTTTGCCCTTCATATCCGAGACTGAAAGCCACTGTATAGTTCTGTGATGGGTCCAGTCCAGTAATATCAGCAAATCTGGTGAGTCTATTGACAATGTACACTTTATTTGCCACACCTTGCATGTAAAGGATGATTACAATGTCCGTACGTCCATAGCAAGATTCAGTTTCTGGTAGATCCCATTCAAGACGAACACCTTTGCCATTATTTTCAGTAACACGTATATTAATTGGGCCAGAATCTAGTATTCGAATAAATGAAGTTATTCCAACTCATGTCTTCAGAAGGAGATTTTGAAATTCAGATAATGTTATTTGAAATACGTTAGGCTATGGTCCATATGGGAACCATGAAAGTCTAGCCACACATCTACAACTTTATTGTGTAATGTACATTGTGCCCAGCTATTTAAAAACAATACATAAGGTTCCTTAGTTCCCAACAATACATAACAAAGATTAAATTTATCTGGACACTTCGTTTAATACAAGTAGATATAGGAATATAATGCATTTATAGTGTGTCCAGTTTTATTGACTACATAACGGGTATTGCGCTGATTACTGAAAATTCTTTTTTCAGCAAGAAAATGAATATTCATTGTACCCGTCTAATCAGAAGCGTGCATAAAGATGCATCTTTCACAAAACCTGTTTTCGTAATGCTGAGTATAATTTAGCGTCAACATATTCTTTAGTATAACAACTAGCGTATCAAATAAATAGCCCTCCGTTAAATTGACAGCCTTCAATAATTAGCATTTTATATGTTCCTGATAAAGTGGAGCCATCACACGAACATTGATTGTCATACATTTTTGAGAGAAGAAACTCTACGTTTGCAAAACAGTCGCGACATCGTTGGTCTAGATGTTATATACTAAACAACGACCTAATTTTGCCTTCAAAAGAAAGCGAAAACAAATGATAACGCATTTGTATCCGGTGAGTACTTACATTGTTCAAGGCCCTGTAATCCATCGACCTTGTTAACCTAGAGAAACATAACTAATATTTAAAGCATAATTCCGGTAAATAGTTTTCGGTGGAAATTTGTGTGTTAAAAGAAACAAACAATAAAGGTTATACCATGCAAGAAAACGATTATTTTATGCGTTGGCTTGCTACGAAGCAATTGATTATTTTATTAATCTGACAAAAATGTTGGTAATGAATACAAATGCAAGTATTACAGTAAACTATGCCATAAATAAATAGTCTATATGTCTGATGGAATCAGCAGCAGTCAAAATCATAACAAAAAGGCAAAAGAATTGATTATAAGCAAGCAAATGGTGTTCTCTGCTATGTATCTCTTGTCCGTTTACTTAGGGAATAAAATACAGGTAATAACAATGCGAGACGTAGACCGAATACTTACGGTAATGTTGAGCGTAGCTTGAAGCATTGCCTGGTTGTAGACTGTGATCTCTACAGTCACATTTACACGAACTAAGTCTTCCTTTGCCATCATAAACCAACAGTTGTCGAGCTCCAAAATCTGATCCTTAATGAAGCATGTATTTAGGATGCATGTACAATCAAAGTCTTCATTGCAAGAAACCTGAAATACATTTCAATTTCCCAGAAATGATTAACAAAATCTCAAATAATTCCAATATAAAACCATGAACATAAAGTAGCAATTATAGACTTTATAATTGGTAGTTGCCAAATAAGTCCTAACTTTTAAGGATGATATGCTCAAAGATATTTTAGTAAAAGTGTGACATTATGTATCTATCCAACATATAAACTTCCTTACCAATGCTGAATCAGGAATAAAGAATCCATCCGATGATCTCTCGTGATGTCGTGAAAGCAGACTAAATGAGTCAGCTGAATGGGTTGAAGTAACGGTCACGCGACCGATAGGTGCGGGTTGGTGTCATACCATCAGATCAACCCTTGTCTGCTTCAGATGCGTGTCCTTGGGCAAGGCACTTTACTTAAATAGCCATGGGACTCAATGATATGCGTTGATGTGCTCTTAATCACTAAAATATTCCTACCTACCTACTTTTAAAAAAATATTTGGCTAAGTATAAAATTATTCTTTTATTTCTTCTTGTTTTTAAATTAAAATTGAATTGATGCCTGCACACACTGTTTAATAGATTCACGTATACTTCACAATACAGAAGAAAATGCATCCATAGATTTGTATTAAGTTTCTTCTGTCTTTGAAATCAATATTTTCTATTAGTATCTGTCTTTAAAAAATACAGTAATACTGTCAAAAGCCAGGTGTAGAATTCCGTTATCCTCAGCAAGAGGAACGGAATGGATATATCAAAATACTAGCCAGATAAAATTGTTTTATTCAGTTCATGTCTAATAAGTCAACACTATTTTGCTGCATCTTATTTGCTGCATCTCATTTTTGAGATTTTAAAGATGGAGTTACTCACGTTTCTTCTATATGCGGGTGCATGACCACTATACATAACTTGGCCTGTGTCGTTTCGAATAAGTCTAAATCCAATCTTATGAACACCACTCTCGGGATCGTCTGCTTTGAACAATATCCTGGGAAAGACATTTTTTAAAAAATCTTGAAATGTTTGCATTGTAGCCTTTTCCAATAAATAAAATCCTTTCATCACGATTTCCATAGTTATTTGGTTCCGTTAGATTGGTTCTATTATACTTGCTTGTCGCTTCTATACGGTTTTAGACTATACTTAGCAATGAGTTGACCTGTGTAAGAATACAAAATAAAATAAATTATGTCTTGACAGAATTATTTAGTGCGCAGTTTAAAATACTGATGCAATGTCAAAACGTAAACGAAATATAGATCTCGTTATGAAATTTGTGTTCTACCTTGATGTGCGATTGTAGGTCCCATTTTGGTTTCTATGAAAAGAGGTGGAAGTTCTTGACAAGCGAGGTGGAGTGGAATCAAAATGAACCACGGTAGTGTCTGTTTTTGTGTTACCGAGAACGTCCTTTGCTCGTACCCAAAAGCGTACAGTTCTGCCGTCCCTAAGATTTTCACTGATGGTGTAACGTTCTCTCAAACCATTGATACTGATCCAACCGTGTGTGGGCTCACTTGTGTCATCAGTAAGAACAGTATTCACCTCGAAGTCATTGACACCGCTCTTGTTGGGCTTTTCTTTAACAGTTCTTTCACCCTCATTGTCATCTAATCCAGGATATACAAATCTATATAAATTCAAGATCATTAAACAATTGCAAGTTTGTTTAAGCACATATGGACATTTTGTATTACAGAACGACAGCTCAAAGTTTGCATCAGTAATATTCAGTGGAGATAAACAAAGACGTTTTCATATTTTGATAGACATATAATAGTCTTTAAACAAATCTAAACGCTCTTTGTGTCTGATTCATCACGATGTCAAATAAAGAACCACATGTTCTGCCTGCCAGAACGGTTGTTCAGTTTGAAGGAAAACATATATTTCAAGCCTAAACAATTGCTGAATTTTTTCATTGTTTTCTTATTATTTGTCAATCCAATGCCAGAACTCAGACTCCGAAACCTCGTTTAAATAGTATGTCACTAGTTGCAATAAGTATTTTTTCAAAATATTTATCAAATTATGGCATTAATTTTTAACTGATAATTACATTTTGAATAAAATTAAATAGCATACTAACGATATTAAAACACGTCTATATGGTGGCATGGTATTTTATATTTAAATCAGATATTTAACCAAAACGAAATAAAATGTTTGGAATCCACAGACATGCACGGTCTTGTAATTAAGTAACTGATGGTATGAAATGTATACCATCGAACGAGTGGCCATCAAACATAAAATTAGCATTATCATAATGTTGGATGCTAGTTTCGTGTCTTGCTGCAGGTCATATAATCATCTGCTTCATATACGATGAAATATGGAAAGAAGGAGGTCCCACTAACGTTGAAAAAAAAACATTAAATAAATCTTTTATAGCAAATCAGCACAAGATTCGCTATATTGTGAAAAGTGTAAGTTAACTTCGACGAATTTCAATATTCTGGAAGAAACACGTTAGGAAAATGAACCATTTCAAAGAGTACAGAATACAACATATAGGATAAGGAATGTTTACATTCTCTAAAATGTATGATTTCAATAACAAAACTCACATGTAAAATATTTCAAAATGTGGTCAAAATCGTGTTACTAAGCCTTATTTCCATACTACTTTGCATGTAGGTAAATTATGCAGTCATTGATATATATGTGTTATCTAGTCATTGGTATATATGTGTTATCTATGTACATATCAAGAGAAAAGCCGACATAATTGCAGTGTCATGCATACGATCAGCCAAATTAATTAATGCGCTAACCAGATCATATTTATTATCGGTGAGATAAATAAAGAGAGCATGGCTTCGACCTGGAGGCAATTACGCTAGCCTTACTGTGTTCCTGATAAGGTTGCTAATATTATTTGGATTCTCATAACGCCATTGTATAAACAATAAATCACACTAAATCGACCACATCCAAATAAGGACATCTCTAATAAGAGAAAATGGTTGTAGAGTATAATGTCAATGACCGAATGAATTCAACGAAATTATACCAAATTTCAAATATATGTGTATAATCCTGCTGGATCGTGTATAGTGACAATATATTTACTTTGTTTACCAATAGGTAGTACAAAACATGACGTAGCTTTCACAGGACGATAACTGCCCTGGCACATCAAATGAAGATAAGAACATCGTCAAATGTGCCTTAACAGAAAAACAAATCGATACACTCATGGAAAACGACTATCGGTAATATATATATATATATATATATATATATATATATATATATATATATATATATATATATATATATATATATATATATATATATGGGGGAGTTTTGTTTCTCTGTGTGTCTGTGTCTGTGCGGATACGTGAATACAGGTTTACTTTTCACTTCGAAGTATACCGTCCCTTTCAATGTCTTTGAACTGAATTGGGTAGTCCTCTACTTTGTTCAGCAGCTTTCCCTCCGAAATGAATTTATTCGCAAAATGGTTCGTCCATTCCACGGTTATCTCTGTATTTGTTCCATTCCTTGCGTTCTGCCACATGTAACCAGTCTCAGGAACTGCTGAAGCTACAAAAAGTGTTTTGTTGCCTTCTTTATTCAAGCTAATGTTTGAAAAGGGGTCATATAGCACAAGGCGCCGAGCTATTTTAGAATTATTTGCTCTGTCGGTTGCTTGAAGAAGGACAGAGTACATTCCACTTTCTGTTGGAGTGTAGGTGTAATAGTAGGTGTTGCTATGTGTATGGTTAACGTCCTTAGAATAGATAGGGCTTAGGGGCGTCCTCTCCACAAGATTACTATATGCATTCGGAGAGAGTTTGAAAAAATCTATGCGGTAACGCTTCATCCCGGATATAGCGTCAAACCATCCACCCCAAGAAATGTTGATCGGCGACTGAAAAATAAACATCTCGTAAAAATGTATCTGCAAAGGAATCCTCTTACCTAAAATTCAGAACAACGTTAGTCCAATGGTTGTAAGGACTCGATACATACAAAGAAGATTAGAACATGTATAACCCAAATAAATATAAAAGAAAACATGCAACATGTAACTAATCATGTTTACAAGTAACATAATTTCGCAAACATTGATGGAGTTAATTGATTTTTGTTTATATTGGCTAGGACACACAATGGATACCTGAAACTTATGGCTATGACTCAGCAGTCGTACGAACTCAATGTCACGAAGTGGGTTCTCCATCTCTACATTTAATCAGTTGGACACATGGTCATAAGAAAGCAAGTTTCAATTTTTTATATAGTCAGTCTGCAAACTCAACAAGAAAATAGACTGTGCTATACTTTAAGTCTCGAAATCATCTATAAAATAACATGTGTTGCGATAAGTTAGCAAATCTCATAACATTTTCAAACAATCTGTTCGTCGCTGCAACATTGAATATTACTAAATCATTCTTTATTTATTCACAACCTTGTAAGCAATGAAAGAAACTACTGATTATAGCTTTTTTTAAATCGAATAACATGGGTCAGAAATCTGCGGAATTGTGCCTCATATTGCCATTTTAACACATTATTCAAATGTTGCTCATACACTTCCAGCTACCTTTGAACTGTATTCACTAAATGTGGAAGCAACATCATAGAAGAGAAGAAGGTGCGATTAGTAGTTATATGCTGTTAGAGTAGAACAATTTAGATAAAAGATTCTATCCAGCCCAAAGCAGGAATTTAAGTCTGAAAATGTATGTCAACCAAGAATACTCGATTGCTGCTTTAGGGTAGATGAAAACGTAGTGGAAGCTCACTCCCCGACTTTGAACTAAATATTTTACACACCAAGTGATATGAAGACAGACTTAATCGTATTTGCGGAATAAATGTGAACACAGAGAAATTTATAGCACTAATTAGGAAAAAATAAACAATCATAAGACAGGTCTCATTACCTTTGTAAATTCGTTTGCTATTCTTAGAGGAATATCTGCTGGACTGCATGACACTGTGCTAGTTGGCTCTGAACAATGCTTTGGGACTTCATAATCAAACTTAAACACTATTTTTTTTGTGCTCGTTTGACCGTGATAATACTGTCTTTGCAAGATTGTATTCCGGTTATTCAAGTTTACCAGGTCTCTGTAGCCCCCGCTCGTTGCCCTGAACTCAACATCGAACCTGTAAGATTTTAAGAAGACGAAGTGTGTTATGCCATCCAAATATGCATCATCCACAAATGTAATGGATACAAATGAGTAAAATTTATATTTTAAAGCAAACTTCTAGGTTTTGTCTCTTCACTTCAGTTTTCACAAGCTTTATGTTGTGAAATAAAGCAGATATTTTTGAATCTTCTAGTTTTGTTTCTGTACCGCTAACATTTAAACTGTACTAAAATGTAGTTGATACAAATAGAGTCAAATATGGACAATATTCTCAAATGCTCAGTTGATGAAAATATTATTTCTAGAAAGCCATTTAACTTAATTTCTTTGAATCCGAAAGTCACAAAGTTCTCTTCGGATTTGTATTCGAGCAAAACAATACTATCCAAGACACCAGTCCCCCACCAACCCCCCATATGTATGTATGTATGTTTGTATGTATGTGTGTATATATATATATATATATATATATATATATATATATATATATATATATATATATATATATATATACACATATATATATATATATATATATATATATATATATATATATATATATATATATATATATATATATATATATATGTGTGTGTGTGTGTGTGTGTGTGTGTGTGTATTACCAATCGCCGTTTTCCAGGATCGTATAGAATTGTTCTACTGTTCTGGTACACTTGAAGACATCCTTGTTTGGACTGGTATTTGATGCACCATGGCACTCATATCGTTTTGTAAAAGCTACGTCACGTATTCGACTACCTATTGGTACATAAAATTAAATATTATCACTATACACGATATATATATATATATATATATATATATATATATATATATATATATATATATATATATATATATAGTATGTGCGCTGTATCAATCATATACCACGAGATGTATACATTTTTCATTGAAAGGAAACGAGGCTTGCCCGAGTTTGCTTTGAATGAAAAATTTATATAACGAGTATCATTGATACAGTGTACATACTATACATATATTTTATTTAAACCACATCAAAGTTTTCATTTTGTATGGGAGATAAAACTAACGACCACAAACAGTGCACTTTAAGGAAGTGAACTCTTCACAAAACCTCGCATGTATGTACGCTCAAAACAGAAGTTCTGTTGTTGTTGTTGTTGTTGTTGTGGGGTTTAACGCCATTTTTCAGCACACGATAGGCCATATATGGCGGCCAGTATTAATGGTGGAGGAAGAACCCGGGAAAACCCCGGAAAGAACCACCGACCCACGAGAAGCTACTGGCATGCTTTCTCACATATCTACATTGACTGAATCTGAGACTCGAACCGGCGCAGACAGAGGTGAGATGGCAGTGATCCGTAACGGCGAACGCTTTAGACCACTCGGCCACTCGGGGCCCCCAGAAGTTCTGTAGTGATTCATAATTTCTTGTACACTTCATTGATATTAATTCCTTTATGTTTCCTTTAGCAATACTAAACGAAATGAAAACACAAGGCTGATAGTTAATATTCAAAATATTTTTAATAAGGTTCGTTGTCATGAACAGTAACAGGGCGGCCATTTACATCTATAGCAACAGTACGATTGGAGCCACAAACATCAAAATAATAAAGGAACAATAGATAATTAAACAATTTAACCATAACCACATTTCATTGATATCGTTTATGTCCTTATTTCGCTATTCCTACTGTCTGTCAGTGTCACTTTCAATAATTATGTTACGTTTCCGCTGTGTGGCACCATTTTGAGAATTCGCCTGTTGAAAGAAGTTGACCCTGTTAGGGATCTCGGTCATGTTTTCCGTTAAGTTCATAACAAACATATTTTGTACGCTGATGTTTGATCCGTTGAATGGGTTGCTGATAATCTGAATCTGCTGAATATTATACGTTTGGGAACTTGATTTACTACAGTCTGTTGCTGTGCAGTTGGAAATTTCTTTGTTGTGGGGGTGGGGGTTGACATCATCATTACTTGGGTGATTGGAGTGCGTCTCTTGTTGTCTTTCACTAATTTTTTAGTAGCTGTTTATAGACTGTACGTTTTTGTGGCCTGAAATTTGCAAGATATCAGTTGGGGAATGTTTTTGTCTCTTTAACTTCTGAATTAAGTACTTTCAGCTACTTGTGTTTGTTAATTTCTTTCTGTAATATTTGCCTTTTCTTTCATTTGTTTCATGATGCATCCAAGTTTGTTAATTCCAACGACTTGTTTCCTAAACCATTTTGGATTTGTCGCTGAGATTGGCATAGTGTTGGCGCAATATAGAAAGAATCTTCATGTTAACAAAAGTCTGCTAGTTTTAGCTCAGCATACCGTTTGTAGATAGCAAGTGGATCTCTCTCTCTTTATTGTTTTTGTTTTCATACATCTTAGGGTTAATATCCCTGATGTCCTTGACATTGTCTCCTGTTCTTGTTTGTGTCTGCCTTTCATTGAGTTCAAGATACAAGAGGCCATTCACATCTTTCTGTAGTGTAACATCCCCCATTTCAGATTGTAATGTTCAGTCACTCCCCTCAAAACTAAATGCACATAGTTGTTAAACCACAATGTGTTAACAATGGCTTCAGGTGTTTTTATTCCCATTAGGTTTTTACAAGGCATTTATTTCTTTGTCTGTGATCGGTTGACTCCGATTAGGTTTTTTTTCCTTTACCTTTAGATTTTAAATCTTTCTGCTTAGCCCGAAGGGCTTCCCTTGTTAATGCACAATGTGTGTCTGTTCCTCTCATGATTGTACTTGCATATTTATTGATTTTAAGGTGGCGATCAATGGAGCTGATGATACTTCTTAAGCTGTTCGATTCAAACTCAGATCCATCTTTTCTCCTAACATTGAGTATAAAACCAGCCAGGTGCTGATCCAGTTCAGATGGTTGTATCTTGTGTAAATTTCTGAATTCAATTTTCGACTGCAAGAATTATGTCACTAGCCTTACATCAACAAGTGTCTTTTTTCAAGTGTTTGCATCTGTCTTCCCTAACACAATGATCATTTTCATTTGCAAATGTTTCAGCCATGTCTCTATTAAACTCTCCAATTAACGCACAGTTTCGTAGATTAAATGTTGCTTCATCATCTTGCTCCTTACCTGATGTCATTGGGGGTTTTTTTTCCCACAGAGTTGCAGTGTTTGATTTTTGCCAGAGGGGGAGACTGGAAACAGCAGTGTACACAGAGATGGCTGCAGACGACACAGGATGGAGCTCAATAATATTTATTTCCTGGATTGAGTATGGTTGTTTTTGTGTTTTTTTTTTTTGTATAAAAATGTTAATTTCTATTTTAAAAAAATATTTTAAAAGAAAATCATTTTCTAGGTTTTTTTCAGTTTTTAAATGTAATATTCAAAGAAATTCATATCTATGTTCAGAGAGTATAATAGCTATAAAAACATGTTGATTATGCATATTCATACGCCATGGGCAAATCAAAATTTGATATACCAATAATGTTGGTATATCAAGTTGCTTGATACCAACACTTCAAAGGCCATATCATTTTTAATGTGTATATATATATATATATATATATATATATATATATATATATATATATATATATATATATATATAAGGCCTGAATGGTCTCACTGGATATTATATAATGATTTACATATGGCTTTATCAGTTCATAAGGTGGTAATCTGACAAGTCCAAGAAAAATGAAACAAATCATACGCTAGTAGGCACCGTCGTATTTTCGGTCACATTTATGTTTAGCAAAATTTACAAACTTATCTACGTTTCATAGTTAAAGAAATACTTACAATAATTGAATTGAAATAAACATAATAAATATTTTCCAAACAGAAAACCAAAGATGTTGGTTACAGTTCACTTTCATTTGATATTTACGATTATTATGAAATTGACAATGACCCTATTTCTGCTTTCTTGTTACAGTTGATAGCATGGTATAGCAGGAAAAGTTAAAATATTTAATGTTACTATAGAATGCTTTTTTCCGGGTTAAAATACATATTTGACCGACGTAAAAATAGCATATCACTACGGCCAGATTGCAACATTGAAGAATAATGTAAGCATATGACCAATACATCAAAGGTATTTGATTTAATTAATCAAACCTGATCTTGAAATCTTGGAAATATTAACGTAGATTTCACTCTGTACAATCCCAAATTCCGAGCTGTGGACATAAATAGGTCTATGTGAGAGCAGGGGAGGTTCGTACAGGGCGTCAAATTCAAACGATATGTAGTTTAGATCGTTTTGATTAATCCAGAAAGAATCCGTTTGCTCTGAGCTTCCATCCATGGTAAATGAAAATTTGGTAGTGTTGTCCGTGCGTCTGACGTGAGACAAGGTAACTGTGCTGAGACCTATATCTGGCATCCCCTTATTATTGGTTACTGCAATAATAATAACAATAATAATAATAATAATAGTCATTATAATAATGGTAATAACGAGGACTTTGTACAGAAATCAAGCGTGTTTTTTTTTTCTTCAAATAGTAATACTATACTATTTATGTAATTATTTTCATTTTATTATTATCCTTTCTTCTGTCACTGTTGTCGCATCTGTAAGAAACTTCATTATGCTTCGCTTGAAAACAGCGGCAGGTGTATAATTGTCCAAACACTTATAATGAAGAGATTTTGCGATACCGTATGCACCCCGTTCGTAAGTACAGATGCATTGTCATGGAACGTGTCCTACACGGCTATTGTTAGATACATCCAGCGTGGATCAATGATGGCCATATTAATATAGATTGAGCAATCACTTTTGTATCATCTTGCCGGGTGTGGGACTGAAATCTCTAATAAATCCTGACCTGCATATCTCACATGACACGATATTTGAGACATTTGCAATATTTGAATTATTTCTAAATCACAGTTTTACAATTGAAATCATGTTTGAAATACAACATTAGTAGTTTAGTTTCTCTTCGTG
The DNA here is from genome assembly GCA_028554795.2 of Sinohyriopsis cumingii. Taxonomy (NCBI): domain Eukaryota; kingdom Metazoa; phylum Mollusca; class Bivalvia; order Unionida; family Unionidae; genus Sinohyriopsis; species Sinohyriopsis cumingii. The sequence continues at coordinate 3,677,184 of CM068841.1, forward strand.
CCAACACAATACTCAACATCCGGATATTCATCCATAGAGAAGTATATATTTGTATTTGTACATACAAAATAGCATCCATACAAACGAACATGCACACCCCCAATAAAAATATATGTAACCTATTCTTCCCTAATAACATTGATACAAGGAGAGAGCGTACTTGTCAGACACGCATCCTGTCCGGTTCCACTGAATCCATTGTCACAGCTACAACCATTGGGAAGGTTGCAATGTCCAGGATAGCATGGCAGCAAATGGGAGCATTGTACTAAAATTTTAAATTGATGCTTAGTGAATTGGCTGTTTCCTGTATTTAAACATGATATTTAGCCATGATTTAGCACTTTCCAGCGGTAATCTTTATCATTTTTGAAAAATTTTAAACAAATTTAATATACGGATTACGGTAGATGGCAGTATTTGATTTGCTGGTATATAAATTATTAACCCTCCGGAAAATTATCCGATGCATCAATTGTTTAATGTTCTGAAAGTGCATCAATTTGAACGAATATAAATAATCAAACAGTTTATAATAACGTTTTATATCAAGCAACGAAAACAAAGTGTTAATAGACTGCTTTCTTTATTGAAGTCGAACGAGGTTAAATAACGCCAAGCAAACTATCTCAGTAAAGATATACATGACTAATCATAATTAATTTATGATAAATCACCATGTTAATTAATGTATGTCAGTCAAAGTTTCTGACCATAGAACGGTGCTTCATCATTTTGGATCATTATACATACGAGAGATCTCGTGTCAAACTGATCTCAAAATGTAAAATGTTGATGGATGTTAAAAGAAGTGTTTTAATATTCATTATTTAACATACGTGTTGTACAAGCAGTATCCTCCCCCGTGTACCCATGGTTGCATCTACATCTGTCCGGGGCAATACAGGTTCCACGTGGCTCACATGAGGGGATGCAAATCGCTACAAAATTTATAATTTTGAAATGTATTATTCCTGCATGTGACTAACCTGTGTGTATTATTACAAAAGTAAGTAATAAAAGCTTTCATATTCTAAATATTAATCCTCTTGGAGATAGTGATAGTTACTTTTAGATTAGCCAAGTGGAAGTATAGTTTTTATCCAAGGAGAAACGATGGGAAATTGTGATGGCAGCTGTAGAAATCCGAAAACATATTTAAGCATTGCATGTGAAAGATTATACATGCAGATAATTTCAGAGATAAATGATATCGTTAAATATTTTATACAACGAACAAACCCAAACGCTTCATATTTGAAAAAAAAAAGTATACATGGTCAATCAAATACTAACGGATTGAAATAATGTTCAATATCAATCTACTTATCAATATCATGATATACTTACCATTATCACAACGTTGATATGAGCTTTGTGTCCACCCGGGACAGCATCCAAAATCAGTGTGAATACTTAGGCGATCTCGATAACAATAGGAGTACCTTCAAGTAGAATATATGAATTTGAATCAGTTATGATATTTTTGTTCAGCGCTTTCACTTATTTTCTATGCTTTTTGTGAAGAAAGCAAGTAAAATATAGTTGTTCTGTAAAAAATTGAAATTGTGTTTAACAGGAAAAACAATTTTATTAACAGCAATCTTAATGGATCCAAAGTAGAACGATCCTTAAATAAAGTATGTCGTTGCCCGGATGTATTACAACCACAAGTCCCACAAAAGTACAGAAACATTGCAAAAACAAGCAGTTACTCCCAATAATGGAGTTCTAATCAGGTGATCTACATATTCGAAAAGACATGCTTTTCGGGGTAAAATCGAATCGCGCTAGGTGTATGGATGGCCAGAAGTAAAAACAATATCCGTCCTTTGACCATTATAAACATGTTAACAAAATGAAATTAGGCATGTCCATACAGAATGTAATTTACTGTGTCGAAACTCCACACGAATAGTATAACGCAAATATAGGGATCATGGACAGTTACTTGTTTGCTAATATTACCAGGTACAAGAGGAAAATGTTACGCCGATGGCAAATATTAAAGATTAAATATCTTGCAAAAGCTTGCCAGCAAATGAATGGGGAATTTGAACCAAACAGTTTCAAATGTTTTACGGTTTAAACGTGTGAATAAGGCCAAAACTTTAGTGTGAGGTTCCAATGTTTGAACATGACTAAAGTCTGCAAAATATCCGTATCAAACGCTAAAACCGTACTCATCCGATAAGAATTAAGAATTTATGTAGGAAGTAAGGACCACATTTTTGTAACTTTTAAGTATCTTATGGCATGCATGTATTAGATTTAGTTAATCTATCTCACTTCTAATATGAAACGAATCTGTTTGAGACTGATAGACTAATATGTCGTCTAAAGTTATATGCAGGTGAGTTTGTGCTACAATTAAATTCAGTAACATTGCTGAAGTCGAGAGATGAGGGCAGGAGAAAATACTTTAGTCATTTGTTCCAGTGAATAATTGTTCTTGACCCTGTCTATTTACGTTGTCAATAAGGTGAACCCAAACAAAACAGTAACTATTACTGACAATTATTTTATTTCCATTTCCATTCCACGGTTAAATTCTACAGAAAATATTACTGATAATTATTTAATTTATATTTTCATTCAACGGCTAAATTCTACAGAAACTATAATTGTTCATTTTTAAATTTCCATTTCCATTCAACGGTTTAATTCTACAGTAACTATTACTGATAATTATTTAATTTATGTTTCCATTCAGCGGTTAAATTCTTCAGAAACTATTACTGTTAATTATTTAATTTCCATTTCCATTCAACGGTTAAATTCTACAGAAACTATTACTGTTAATTATTTAATTTCCATTTCCATTCAACGGTAAAATTCTACAGAAACTATTACTAATAATAATTTAATTTATATTTTCATTCAACGGTTAAATTCTAACATACATATGATTTATATGCTGACGAGGATATGTAATTCCCTGCAAAGATATATTTATTTAATATCCGAATTGTACATTTCAGTCTGAGACAAAGTATATGCTGGAAAGTCTGACAGCTAATGATGTTGATTCCTATAGACAGGTCAGTATTTTTTTTTATAGATTACAAATCTGAACGATAATGAAAAGTTATCCAAGGATTATCTTTCCATTGTTTTAGAAAACAACAACATATTATATTCTACTTACCACCACAAAAATTGGTAACAACTGTATTTTTCACTCCAATACTCGATTCGGCGTCTTGTGCAAACATTCCTGCATAACATGAAGAAAGTAAATAGGGTTAATAGTGTGTATTATGAGCAAACTAAAATACATATGAATTTTACAAATTTTTTAAAATAGAAACAAGAGCTAGTTACAAAGCAAATATATAAAGGACACATAGGCTAAATTTGTTTTCTGATTGTTACCAACGAACAGTTTAACAGATCTAAGAATTTATTTTCCTTGACTACCTTTATACTATCAAAACAATAAAACAAATCTGATTTTTCCTGTTTCATATATATATATATATATATATATATATATATATATATATATATATATATATATATATATTCATTAAAATATCAAGGCTTTTAAAGTGGTGGTATAAGACAATATGATATACTGCTGAGATTCGATGGTCACAAACAAAGTAACAGAAAAAAGCAAAATTGACCAGTTTTGTAAAACTTAACAAATAATGTAATTATCAAAGTTAATTGTAATCATCAAATTTTTTAATGGAAATTGAGACGAACTTGCAGTATTATGAAGTAAATCCAAGATAATAATGACAAAGTTGTATAAGTTATATTAAATAAAATTTTCCATATAATGTACTTGACCAATTTTAAAGACGGCGTCGTTCAGATTCTCTTTGAATTATTCACAACAGTTCCAGAATAATATCATAGTGTAAATAATGCGTTCTTTCTGTTTCCAATGATCTGTATAAAACAATGTGCTTTTCTCTCAAATAAGATGTAAGTACAACATATAACACGTCTGCCGACTTACAACGGGATCACAAGAAATGAGGATGACTCCAACAACGGAATGAACGTGATTGCTCTGTTCTTTTCTTGTATACATCTTCTATACCGACTATAATTCCCCCATATATATATATATATATATATATATATATATATATATATATATATATATATATATATATATATATCGTGCAGTCCAATAATTTCATATACACGAATCTTACTGCTCAATTTGCCAGCCAAAAGTAACTTAATTAATCCTTCTAGAACAGTCAAATCCCTATAAGCGAATGCAAAATTATACCAATTATTAAGATCAGCGTTAGTAATTGTAAATACCTATGTAATCATCTAAGGTTTAACATCCTATGTACGCACATAACAAAATCAAGTCACATAGGTAAGGTCTAACAAAAGATAGTATGTACAAATTTACAGCCATGAACAAAAATTGCAAAAAATTAATAAGATTGGTTCACCTTAATTTTAACTTTTAACTCATTCATATTTTCAACTTATTATACCATTGTTTTCAAATCTATCACATAAATAAACTATATCGAAAATGAAGAAATCTATATAAAAAAATTCCAGCGTTTACACTGAATGTAGAGCTTTCCTTCAGTGATACAACCAAGTGGAAACACTAACAGCGTTTTCCTGAAGTGATGCCAATAACCGAGTCATGTAGAATCAAACACCATAAAGTACATTAGCAGCTTTATCATAGTTTTCCAGATATTTCAGTGAATTGAACCTTCATGTTTTCCAATTGATCTGAAACTAACCGAATGTCTGAATTCCAAACTTTGCATCCAGGAAAACGGTTTCGAAAAATCAAAACAATTTTTCATTATTGAAACCATGGGTGAAACGCTGCTTTCTTCCAGATTCCGTTTTCAGAAACATTTTTCATTCAGCGTTAAAACATTACAATGAAATAATTACTGACCTAGTTTCGCCTTATAAATTTCCACCATACTAAAAACGTCTACTACAGTGTTCGAAAATCTAAGCATAATTAAACTTTGTAGCCTAAGATCAAATTTTTAAAAAAAAGATACCATATAAAATTGAAATAATTGAAAAGTCACTTAATCGATACTTCTCTAATAAGATTATGCGTTCGTGGTTTGTCCTTCTTTGATCTGGAGGTTTACTTTGAATAGGAATGGTCAACGATGAAAATACCATGTATCCAATGGTGTGCTGACATGCTCCTAAACCTTAGTACCGTGATATTACCAATGATGAACACAAAGTAAGCGTCCAAACCTGATCCAACTTTTATGTTCAGCTAATGTACCGATGTAATAGCTCTGCTAAAATCTTTTCGACAGTCTTTCAAAATTGCGATAAACCTTTATGCATCATGCAAACAAAATAATAAATAGTAGTGGTAAATAGTATAATATCGTCTGGCTTTTAACCCACCGTGTTGCAAATATTCATTCCGAGTTTATACACAAGGTAAAGTATATATATATATATATATATATATATATATATATATATATATATATATATATATATATATATATATATATATATATATATATATATATATATATATATATATATATATATATATATTACACTACGTTCACATTTGAAAGACCTACTGCAACTAACTATTATCATAGCTACCCGTATGTTGTTTTCATTCCTATCAGCACAGACAATCGTAACTGTTCACTAAAATACTATGATTCGTGATTTTAAAAAGGTGGGCGATTTCGTCTCAGAAATATGTATTAAAATTATTTATATATAATATTGTCCAGAACATTCGAATTTGTAAGCAATTACAGACCAATGTCTATTCAAGAAAATAGAGCTTTGTCACTGCTAAGCTATTCAAATAGAAACGTCTGACGATATCCATAAGGAAAAGGGTTTAACTCAATCACCCATCCTTAATCAATAGCTGAAGTTCTGATTACGATAAAAGAATATTATGTTATGGAAGTCGAAAAACAAACTGCACGTTTGTCCCTATTTTGGGTCAAAATGAATAATTTCTTCTTATTTTGAACGAACTATTTATTTAAAAAGAAAACTACTGCAAACGTGTATACATGATTCATATACTTCTCTGCAAAACACCGTAGGTCTGATTTAGTGGCGAAAACTGTTACCGATTAATCGAAGCTATAAACCTTACAATCAATCATTGATAATGACAAAATAGCTTAATTACGAACAATGACATTCGGTACGATGAAGTGGATTTTTTCTTTTAAAAACGAAACGACGGCTAAAGAACACGTACCTACTCCATGCCTCACTCTTTTGAGCAAAGTACAGAAAATGCAGCAGCAACGAAAGGGCACCAAAGAGCCTACAGTCTATTATCCTTGTGCTAGGTGAATATACCTGACATGTAAACTTGCAGTTACATTTGATTCGGTGGAGACAGTTATGTATTTATACTGCGCAAAAAGCATGCAACTCTATATATTTATGGCACTTACCATTGTTTTTTTTTTTATTTCAAAGAGGCGCTTAAAGGGATGTTGAAACTTTTTACATAAGGAACATGTCGAAATGTTTGTAGAACACCTACATTATATTCTAGAATCTATGCCATTATTGCACTCTACAAACGAACGTTTCAATACTTTATTCTAGGTTTACTTTATTTTTTTCGTTGCTTAATACCTATGAATTTGCTTTGGTCATAGTGTGTATATTATGAAGAACAAATTGCGGCCTTCATTAAGATAATGATCGATGAGATTAGAACAAAAAGGATGGCCTCAAACATGTTTTTTTCTTGAATCAGTACTCAAACAAGCCCTATACCACCTGCATCAGTATGTATTTTAAATATGTAAGTGATGTTTGGAGCTGAAATAATTTTTACATTCTTTCGTTTGACCTATAATTTGTGAAAAGGTTCCTGAAAGTAGTCAGATCAATGAAAATTGGATATTTTACTCAACAAATTTGTCAGAAAACTGGCAATCACGGAGAATTGAAACTTAATTTCCATTAATATCCAGCCATACGCAATATCGTACCAGTTCCTTTTTAATGATATGCACTAGGACTTCCAGAGGTAGGCTTGGTCTTAAATTCTATATATTTAGCTCGTCAGTGTGACACAATGTCTGAAAATGTAACACAACCACGGGCAAAAACTAACATTAACTTAAATTAATTTAAGATTTGCATCACCGAGTCCATCAAAAAATTTCTGAATTATTTCCATTTGATTTTCAAGGTATCGTATTAGACAATAACACCATGGATGTACGCTTCGCAATTACATAGAGCAGATGGTATCATCTTATTTAGCGCTGGATTGTTAATTGAGAATTGTCTATCAAACGGCATTACCTTATATTGATAAGGTTCTTCTTGAGTTGCAAACACTGTCAGTTATATTTCTCTTTCTGTGAGGGGAATTGTTCAGATCCTGTTTCAAATGTTACACTTTGGGTTTCAACTTTTTTCAATGTAGTTATCGATTTTCAGCATTGGAATTGAGTCAGTTTTGTAAAACAATGGTGAATTTTCTATAGTCTGTACACACACCAAATTTATTGTCGGTATCAGGCACACGAATGCACCATGAACTTCAGTCACTTTTACTTTAAAATGGTTCTAGAAAATCATTCTCCAGCAAATATTGATTTTTTTCAAACATTCCCCCATAAGCTTATCCAGCCTAAAGGATGCTTTTACATAGGAATAGAATCTATAATTTCAATGTCATATTAGACGTTAATTTGTTACTATTGGAACATCTAGAGTCAAGTGCTCATATCCATATAATAGCTGTTTTCATTCAACCTTTTCCTGTAGTAGTAAATGTGAAGGATTTTGATCCAGACTGTTTAATTTCTCTAATTTCGGAGACTAATTAGATCACACTACATTACGATTAAATTAAATCATTTATATTCACAGAATGAGGGCCGGGTAAAATTAAAGTAACCGAAATATTAACTGAGTTATTTCTACTAAAATGCACTTAATCAAGCCATACTTCACAATATCATTAATAAATTCATTTAATAAAACCTAAATCGGGAGTTGTCTTTGTTCTTAACATTCCTGTGAAAGCTAGCTAGATGCTTTGTTATAGGCTGCATGTACCTACGTTCTTGAGAAATAATTTGGGCCATCTAACGGTCTTTTGTGCTCTGAAATGTTTGTTGTGTTTATTTAACAAGATCATTTAGATGTCAAAGTGGCAAATTCACGTTTTTCCCTCCTTATTTTCATTTATTTGTGCAACCTCGACTGCGATGATGTATTTAAATAATAATAATAAGAAGAAGAATAATGATAATAATGTAAGAATGCAAATAAACAATAAACAGACAAATGTTCCTACTTTCAGACAAACAGGAAAGTTGATTTGTGTTAGAATGTGTAAGACTACTTTTTTACCTGATTGCACCAGAGTCAGCGGGGAATTTCGTTGACGTACAAGACCTGTAGTGCTCAATAGGTTTAGCAAGGATCGCTATATGGAACCGTAAGTAAGTGAGAAAGTTAGAGAATAGCTCGTCATTAATTTATTGCAATAGTTGTACTTGAACCATGGGGAGAATATCCCTAGGATAATGCCGTAATCTTTTCAAGCATTGCGTCACTTCATTGTAGGTATTTTATTAAAACCCTTTTTAATATTATCAACTGACACCTTCTTTTACATTATTATTTCTTTAAATATTTTTGTGCTAACAAAACGCTCTGCTATAAAAAAAAACTGAAAACTGAAAACCATTTTACCATACAAATTTAGTTTTTAGCATGGGTATGAATTTGGTTTTCAGTTAGAAGTATGGCCTTTTTGCAAAAGACTGCCTGTGCAATGAAAGTTCTAATACAAATCAGTACATTATTACAAATTGACTGATGAAAATGAACTTTTGAATGTTTAACATAACAAAAATTGTATCCACAATGACTTGAAATAAATAAACAATAATTCCTTGATAAAATTACCAATTTGTAAAGGAATTTTAGCTTTTGTATGTTATTCGCTAACATTGCGACACCCGAATGAAACTGAAATGTATTGATGGCTCAAGATGACTGGGATTTCGTCATCATTATGTTGATCCTTAATTGGTGAAATAGTTCCTAACAGCTACTCGATTTTCTTTTCATTGTATGTTTTGAAAGACAAACCGGTCGACTTTAATTTATCACATATTGTGTACATGTTGTCAAAGGTAATAGCCCATTGTACTTCGTGTAATTCTTGCTATAAGACACATGTTCTATATCCAACTTACAAATAAGAATCAGCCATATCTCAACCTCACCCTTCCAAACCTTGCTTCTTCAAAAGAGAACCATTTCTGTCAACATTTAAATCTATTAACTGCATATTGCGGTCAAACCTAACGAACTTAGTATTGTAGTACAATTTTTTTTTTTATTCGTGAACTAGTATATATATATATATATATATATATATATATATATATATATATATATATATATATATATATATATATATATATATATATATATATATTGTTGTAGGGTTTAACGGAGGAGAGATGGCAGTGATCCGTAACGGAGAGCGCTTTAACTCGGCCATTCTGGGTCCCTATGTATGTATGTATGTATGTATACAGCCATATCCCACTGTGCTTATTTAAACATTTCAACATTTCCCTAAAAGAAGCATTAATGCTTTTCAAATAAAAAGGTTTATAATTCCACAGCGATTACGATTCAAACGTTTTTGGACCAATCGAAAAGACTGTCTCACGACTGAAAATTATTCATGAAATATTACGAGGTCGCTTAATCAGTGGTAGCGAGAAGGTTTATCGTGCAATATTCAGTCATTCTAATAGCTACTAGTTCCGATGTTCTCTATAGATTTTAGAACATCAGGAATCAGACAGCAAGTGACCTATGTAAATAACCTGTTCACGTGCTAGTAGTGAATAGGGATAGTATAGCGTCAATGGGACTTATCATTAAAAAGACCCTTGGGAACATATAGCGTCAAGGGAAATTTAACATGGAGAAAAATCGTGGGAACATATAGCGTCAAGGGAAATTAACATGGAGAAAAATCGTGGGACTGTTGAGCGTCAAGGGGAATTTAAACAGGGTGGGACTGTATAGCGTCATGGGATTTTTTTTTATAAAAAAAAATTTAAAAAAAGGGGTAGGCAATGGAAAGGCTATCTCTTTTCGAGAAATATGGCTGGCCCTGAAAAGGGCCTTTGGGTTTTCTTCTTCTGCTTCTAATTTCTTCTTTTCCTCCACCAACTTCTTATTTTCTCACCTACACTCTTTTTCTTCTTTTTTTTCTCCTCCTCTTCTTTCTTCTCTTCCTCCTCTTCTTCTTTCTTCCTCTTCTCATTTTCTTCTTCTTTTTCAATTTTTTCATTCCATGCTCTCATCCTTGTCCTTTCCTCTTCATCCTCCTTCTCCTCCTTTATTTCCTTCATCACACCACTTATCATATCCTTTGCTTTTCTTAAATTATTAATTTCCATTTTTACTCTATGCGGACTATAAGAATAGTGATCTTCAACTAGTCGTACGAGCATTTGTTCTATCATTCCCAAATTGTCAAGGACGTCTTGCAATGATTGAAATTTATCCAGGTGGTTTGAAGCCATCTTCTATGAAGAATGGTTTGAACGACGAATACTGTGGGTTCTTATACTTAAAGCGCGTACGTGAAGGAAAACATCCCCCTAAAAACATAAAATGGATCTTACCTAGATCATGACCCAACAACGCGCGAACGTGAAGGAAAACATCCCCCTACTTTTTCATTTCATATAATATAACCCAAACTATACTCTCCACATACGCTAAGAAACCCATAATCTACTATTCACACAAACTTACTTCATCATTTACAAACACAAACACACAAACTTACTTCAACATTTACAAACACAAACACACAATCACATACACTCCCACTATTAATAAAGAGTTAGTGTTTATATTCACACTACTCTACCTACACACATTGGCTAATCGATCGTTATTTCTTTTCTAGAGTATTGGGTAGCCCTTAAAAGGGCTGTTTTGTTTGGAACTTCATGGACACCTGGTTAATGGTGGCACCTTCCAGGCCTGGCGCCACATACACATCTTATCCCCCAGTTATCTTTTACCTTTTGGGGGGAGAGAGCAGAGGCAGGATATGTCGCTTCAGAATCCCAATTTTCGCTCTCTGGGATTTTGAAATTTCTTCTCTCCTTTTCCTCCTCCTCTTCTTTGTTTCTTCTTTCCTCTTTATATCTTCTTTCTTCTTCTTCTTTATATCTTCTCTCCTCCTCTTCTTTGTTTCTTCTTTCCTCCTCTCTTATCCTTCCCTCCTCAACAATGGCTTCCGCGGCCAGTTCATTTAATATGCGCCTGGCATATTCCAGATGCACATGAAGCTCCAACAGTTTCTCAAGTCTCGTGTTCATTTTTTGGTGTTGATCAATCAACAAGGGTAGCTGGACTGCCGAACGAGTTTCAATTTATACTGAAAGCGCGGACGTGAAGGAAAACATCCCCCTAATAACATAAAATTCATCTTACCTAGATCATGACCAAAAAAAAACAACAACGCGCGGACCTAAAAGAAACACTCACTTTTTTATGCTACCCATCACTATTTTAAAATTTTTTATAAATCACTTCAATAGACTATCCACATACGCAAATCAATCCAATCTAACCCCAAATATACACCTCTAACAGCCAAAAAACAAACATCATTTTAATCTAGTATCCACACCAACTTACTTTAGCTCTTACTAACACAATCCTATACACAAACACATACCCTCACATTTTTTTGAAAAAGAGTTAGTGTTTATTTTCACACTACTCTACCTGCACACATTGGCAAATTGATCGTTATTTCTTTTCTAGAGTATTGGGTAGCCCTGAAAAGGGCTGTTTTTTTGTTTGCTATGGCATTCTTTTTTAGATTCTAAGAATGCGATGTCCTCTGAGGATAGACTTTCTGGCGATAGGTCTGCTTCTTCGGAAAGAGAAGAAGAACTCTTTGGTGTCGATACGGCAATCGACAAAGCCTCTGTCAGCTTCAGGTTGCTGCTGCTGCTGCTGCTGCTGTTGCTGCTGTTGCTGCTGTCTCTGAAGTCTGTGCTTCTCTGTCCATTCTTCTTTTTCCCTGTTCATTTCTTCTCTGAAGAGCTCTTCTATCAGGTCTTCAGTGATTTTTAACATTCTCACATTCTCTATTTCTTCTGGCTTCGGTATGAGACTGTGTCTGACCCTATGCAAATTCACGTAGGCTTCGTTGAGCTTAGCTAGTTTGGAACACATCTTCTTAGGAGGATGAGTCGACAATGGATGGTTAGACTGGGAACAACCCCGGTTCTTAAAGTCAAAGCGCGGACGTGAAGGAAAACATCCCCCACACGGTTTTCGAGTCGCAACGTTCAGTGAGTGTCATGAGAGGGATAGTAAGAAATGAAAGAGCATGAATCCAACATTCTTCTAGCTAAACAAACCACAAAGGCATTTTTTTCCAAACACAACATTTTTTTATTCAAAAATCACTTAACACTAAACAACAACTCTAACATTTTTAACAATAATCCAACACTATAACATCAAACATTTTTTTCAAATCACAAACATTTTTTTCTCAATCTACAATCTACTTTGAACAGGGCTGACAACGTTGTGAATGAAATTGTGATTTCCACTGTTGGAAATCATTAGGCCATTGATGGACACTACGTTTCCTAGCTTGAGACAAAAGATAAGCATAATGGTCACAAAACCATCGATCTACTTTCACATCGTTTCTAGAAGAAGAACGAGGATCAAAATGAGTCACTAAATGTTCTAAGGAATAGCCCAGGCTGCGATGATGCAGAAAATACACACAGTACTGTCCACACACCAAGGAATCTGTGCCTTGTAATTTCACATTATTGAATCGGGTGGTTTGAGCATTTCTTCTCATAAAGTCAATGATATCGTCTTCCAAAGGGGGCAATCCGTACGAATCGAAATATTCCACACATCCTTCTTGAGGAAAGTAAACGGCTACCCAGTGGGTTCCTGGGAGATGACTGTCGTCCGTGTTGATCACGTAAGCTTGATGGTCTTTAGGTTTGCGATGAGGGAGTTCATCTTTAGCACAGACGACAGGATTCCAAGAAGCCGTATACGAACTGTGGTTCAAAAGGTAGTAAAGTTCCCAGGTATCCATTGTTTTGTGTTTTCTTCTTCACAGGTAATAATACGTCGTCAATTCGATCCTGACTTTTTGCTTGAAAATGTCTGACGAATAAACGGTTATTCGTTCTGTTTCCTCACTCTGATTCAGGAGAGCTTCGATACGATGGATCTCTTGAGTGGTTAATGGTGGACAAGAATGTTCACGCAAGTCTTTATACCACTGGTGCAACACGTCTTTGTTCGAGATGAGACTCCAAGCTTCGTCCAGATACTCGTCCAATTTTTCTTCTTGACTTAACATCAGGCATTTATCGTGTTGAATTTGACTGGGATGAACGTTTTGACATCCATAGCAATTTTTCTTGATCAATTCTGTTATTTTATCGACCAAGTGTTTGGCAAAACAGGAGACTAAATGGGCTTCTTGTTCTGGCCATCTCGATTTCATCATGATCACTTCCTCTTCTTCCACAGTCTCCTCACATTTCATGTCCAAAGTTTCTCCACTAGGTAAAGAGGGATAACAGTCTTCCATGACTTCTAATAATCTAGAATGACTTCTCTCAAACTGTTGATTTCTATGGTATTATCGAATTCTGCATACAGGATGACGTTCACTGTGTGATCTGGAGGTGGATTTGCAAACTGAAGTTCCACACGAATCTGGCCTGATTTTATAGGGTGGAAATGTCCCTCGTCGCTGCCTTGGTCTGGAGTGAAATCAAAACCCCACAAAGCATAGCCTCCTGCATAATCCTCGTACGAAATACCGTGACTGGTGTTGGTTCCTAACTGTCCCGTGGCTTCGTACAGGGACAAGTACGATCTCAAATAATTCTTTGCGACACCAAAGTTGGGCTCAAAGGGTCGGGTACACAAGGTCTTGCCGTCGCGACTGACTTCGATCTTGGACACATTGTAATGTTGAAACTCAAAAGGATTTTGATCGTGGGTTCCGTTGAAGGCTGAATTCCTGACGATACCAACAATCAAACGTTTGGGTAACTGTCCTTGGAACAGATGATCTTCGATCATAGATCGCTGTCCAGCAGGAATGGTGAACGTTTTCACTTCTACGCGTCGTATCGGATACTTGGCAGTCGTTCTGCTCAACGTCTGACTGACGTCGTTTCCCACTTTAGGTAACACTTCCACACGACGCACGTAAAGTCGGGCTTCTTGAATGATAGTTTTGTATTCGTTGGCATGGGCCATCAAATGGAAAGTGGCACTACTACGATTCAGTCTCAGACGGATATCCACCCCGTTGAGCAAATACTTTTCTTGTAACCACATGTCCAAATGCAAACGATCCATCAGTTCTAAACTTCGCCCTTGCAGAATTTTCTTACGACGGTCGTTAAACCCCACATTGTGAGGATTGTCATCTTCTGTCAGGACTGTGTCGCTAAACGTGCCTACACCTGCTGTGTCAGGTTTCCATACCACGCAAGCATCCAGATGAGTATTCTTGGCTTCTTTTCCGTACGTCAAGAGATTTTCCAAGTAGGCACGATATGGGTAAGTATCCATGCTGCTGCTGACCAGTTTGTTATTCAAGTACAAGTCCACTTCGCTAAATAAGGAATGCATGAAATTGTTGACAGGAGCTACTCTAGCATCGCCTCCTGGATTGGTGTTGTCCGTTTTGATCACTTTCACTTTCAAATACAGGTAACTGCTATTCAGATCGATGTAATCTTCGGGTTGTCCTTTGATTTCAAACTCGATGGGAGCTGATTCCGTCAAAGAGGAGACGGGATGAAATTCCACCCACTGGGATTCTTGCATGGTCATCATGGTGGGGGGCATGGCAAACAGGTCCAGTTCCGTCTTGGAACAAGCGCAAGACTCTCGGTGCATCATTTTTTTCTCTTTCTCAATAATCGAAAACGTCTAAGTCTCGAACGGTTCTTCTTTTCTTGGCCTTTCTCGCTTGAAGTCTGGTGAAAGGGTGTTTTCTTCGTCGTCTCTTTCTGCCTTGTCCTTGCTGAATGCCTGACTCGGTAGCGTGCAGGGCATTTATAGGTGTGTCTCGTCGGCCCAAAATGTCTTTACCCGTTTGCAGCAAGACATTTTTGCCTGCCCTCATGAAGGCTTCTTTAGGGTTTTGTTTGTCGATGATGACATTTTGGAGAAATTCTTTGCCTTGCGTCAGTGCCGCATCTTTCAAGGCGTGCAATCCGCGTGTCACCGTCGGTTTCAACACCGGAGCCACCGAACGAAAGGCCGATTTCAGCATGTCTCCTAAACCGTGTCCTCGCTGTCGAGCAACCCCTCGGTACACTGGATACATGACTTACTTACTTACGAATCGTGAGAGAACCTTTTTCGAAAATGGAGTTTCACCGTGACTTTTCCTTTGGTGAATGGAATATTTTGTCCCAAATCTCCTTTTATAGTAATGTTGACCGTGTCCAAATACGACTTGCTGACAGGCAAATAGTGAGGATGGACAAATTCGCGGTGGACGTGATAAGTGTTTCCACCTTCCTCGTCAGCGTTCGTGGCAGAATCCACTTTGAAAGGAATGACACGCAGTAACGGTACAGAGGTGTGTCCCACCACGTTATACTCCACCACATCGGAGTAGACAAACATCAAATTCAGTCCTTGGTTCAGTTCTACCGGGGCACGAAATAACTTGCTAAAAGACTCGTTGTCGTAAACGATGGGTGATTCGTTTTTCTTCATCATGGCCATTCTCATGTCCATGTCTCCGCCCAACATGTCAAACAATTCAGGACAAAATAAAATGGACAGGATTTTACTCCCGTCAAATTTCATCAAGAAGCGACGAGCTGTTTTGTGGTATTCCATGGTGACACTTTTTTTGACACTTTCCAAAGCTTTCAGAAACACGACATTAAACCTGGAGGTAATGGTGCTCACCAAATGTTGACCACTAAAATAATAGCCTGGGGGAATGAACAAGTGATAGGTGGTGTACTTTTGATTTTTTGTGCCAGGGGTTTTCTTGTCATATTTGCCATAGGTATCCAAGTACTGTTGCAATTGTTCGTCATGAACTTCCACATCAAAAACATTTTGATTGGGAAGGACATTGAGGACTTGGGTCGGGTGAATCATTTCCACTAAAGCCACTTCCCAATGGGCTTCGTGATCTAAGGGGATGGTCTGAGGTAATTTGGCCGTGTAACAGCACAACGTGTTGTGGGGAAACACCTCCATGGAACTGTCACTGGGTAAGGTTAAGTAAAATTGGTTTTGGTGACTCATAATTCTAGAGTTCTGTGGCTGTCCGAGGGGATATTACTGGACGTCAGAGGCGTGTCTCCACCCAAAATGGGGTTCTGGTTGTGGTTGTTGGAGTGGTGACTGGCACTGGCACTGGACACAACGTTCCCGTTCGAGGAGAATTTCAGGGAGGGATTGGGAAGCAGGTAACCGATGCAACTGCTCAATAAAATGGTCCACAATTGTTTGTCTCCTTGTTGCAAACTCAAATTGGCAATGGCTGCCCCGATGACACAATACACCACGAAGATTTGGCAGAAAAAGACGATCTGCGTTTTAGGCACACGTTCTCCGCACCACACCCACAAGGGTTGTTTTTGTAAATCTTGCACAGAAGAACTAGGGGAAGAAGGAGTGGTCGACGTAGCTGCGTCTGATGTGTGAAAGGGCATGATGGTCACGTCTTCTTTTTATAGTCGATGACTTGCGAAGCGTCGATCCAAGAATCGAAACTGGGTGGATATCCTTTCCAACGTACTTTGACTTCTTTGACACGTCGTTTGCCAACTTTACGGGTTCTGCGTTCGAGAATGCTTTCGATGTCGTACACGTCGTCTTCTTTTTTGGTGACACGTTGTAACTCGGGCAAATAAAACGTTCCTTTGAGCACTTCTCCGTTCATGTCTTCCAATTTATAGACGGCAGGATGACGGCCATGCACTCGTCCAGTGACGCGAAACAATTCGGTCGTCCAGTTAGGTAAGTAACCTTTGTCGAAAGTGCGTTTGGTTTTGCCAATGCGCACCCAATCTCCTACGGTCAACTCTCCACTTTTCTTGGGGACAGCCCTCGTCGGGGACATACCAAACAGGCGCTCAAACACCAGCACTTCGTTGTCGGGAGTCACGTCTTGCGGGGCACGTCCGATGCTTCGATGGTAAGATTGGTTGTACGCTTGCACCAGGTGCGGTAAGATGTCGATGTACTTCAGAGTGTGGTGATGCGTAAAATATTTCCACATGCGTTCTTTCAAAGTGCGTTGAAAACGTTCCACGATGCTGGCTTTGGTTTCGGGATTCTCGGTGGTAAAAAAATGAATGTCACGTTTAATTAATTCTTTTTGGAAAGCTTGGTTCAGAAATTCGGTGCCTTTGTCCGTTTGCCATCGAAGAGGGTGACGACCGCTTTGTTTCAACACCCGTTGCAGGGCTCGCACTAACTCGCTGCTCGATTTGGAAGTCAAGGGCACGACCCAGGCAAATTTGGAAAAGACGTCGATGACACAAAACAAATATTTGTAGTCACGATTGTAGCTGGCCAAATGAGAGACATCGGCTAAATCGGCTTGCCATTGATGATCGATGCCTTCCACTCGGGTGCGACTTCTGGCAAACTTGCGTCGAATGGGTTTGTGTAAAGTGTAGGTAGCTTGTTCTTGTAACCATCGTTGCACTTGAGGTAAACGGAGACTTTTCAGTCGAGTTTTGGCAGCACGATACAATTTTTGAACTCCTGCGTAACCTGCAGGATGCGAGGGATCGTAGTAAATGCTGGCTAAGACTTTTTCCATTTTTTTTGTGTTGGTTGGTGTGTTAATAAGGCACCCACTCTTGGAAGAGGCTACTCTTTTTCTCTTGGGGTATTTTCTTGGATTGCAAGGCTTTGCGTGTGCGGCCAGCAATAGGTGTCGAAGAGGAGAAGGATGTCTGAGCGGGGGATATCGGTTCTTGTTTCACTTCTGTCTTCACTTCTGTCTTCACTTTCTTTTTCTCTTGTGATGAAGAAGGGGTGGCCATCATCTTTTTAATCCATCCAATTCTGGAGGTAGGTGGTGTTGTTAACTTGCGTACTTTTTCTGGTGGAGTTTGAAACCCTTCTTCTTCTTCTTTTCCTTTTTCTGTCTTGACCACTGGTACCGGTACTGGTACTGGTGATGGTGTTGGACTTTTCATCAAGGTCTTAAAATCTTTCAAAGTGGGTAGAGCTGTTTCGTCTAAAGCTTTCTGGTGAAAGAGTTGCAGTCGTTGCAAGAGTTGACCGTACTTTTGCGATTTTTCTGTTTCAGACAAATCTTGGCGATCCATCAAGGACTGCAGTTCGTGTTGTAACTGGGACATCTGGCTCAAATTGGGATTGGGAGGTAAATGCAAGGTGCGTTGTTCTTGCCACCGATGGTATTCCATCCATCGTTTGTAAGGCACTAAAGCTAGTTTTCGTCCTTCCATGGGGTTGTCAGGGGTCGATTCTGAGATCTTGGGACTTCCGAAGGCCTTTTTATCTTGCTCCCACCAGTCCTCCCAACATGGTTCCCAAGACTCCTTTCAGTATGGGGCCTAACAAGAGAGGTAAAATGCCTCCACGTTGGACCAACATCTTCTTTTTTTGACGAATGGGAATTTTCTTTTGAACCATTTTCCGAAGAACGTGACGATGTTTGCCTAAGCATTGTTTCTGATGTTTGGACAAAGGGATCGTGCCTTTCAAAACGTTCAAACAACATTCGCACACGGTATCGATGACCTCTTTGGAGGCCGTTTGAATGAGTTTTTTTCGTAGGGGTGGAGAAGCTTTGGACAGGACAGATAACAGGTCCCCATGTTTGGCTAAACGTGGTGGCAGTCCTTTCCTTTTCTTTCCTTGGGGTTTTCTGGAGGGTGACATCTTTGAGTCTTTAGGAGCACCTAAAAACACTGATACCCTACTCGGTCACAGGCCTTTTTTATACTGGAACACGTCGCCACTGATTGTCTTTACGACGTATTAGTTTGAGGACAGGCATGACACGTCGTGCAGGGGTACGTAACGGACTAAATCGAGCCAGTTCTTGCTTGGACAAATCCAGTAAACTTTGTAACATGCCCGATCTTTCATGGACTTTGATTTTGGGAGAAGGTACTTTGTGAGCAGCAGCCACTGCCGCTAAATGGGAAGGTCCTGCCACTGGGGAAGTTCTTTTGGGGGTCATCAACGGAGAAGTTCTTGGTGTAATCAACGTCTCCAAGTACTCTTCAGTTCCTGGTGACATCAACGGAGAAGTGGACAAACGTGAGGCTGCCGGAGACGCTGTGGCACGTCGTGGTTTGCGAGTGTAAGGTTGTGTCCTGGCCGAAGTGCCTCTCTTGCGACTAGTTTTCTTCTTCTGTGGACTTTTCTTTTTCTGGGGACTTTTTCTCTGTTTCTTTTTCTGGGGACTTCTTTTCTTTTTCCGGGGTGGTGTCTGGTCAGAGGAGGGTCCTGCCACTGGAGAAGTTATTCTTCTTGGGGACTTGGTCTTTTTCTTTTTCTTCTTGGGGCTTCGTTGAACTTTTGTCTTGGGGATAACTTTGGGGGCATTAGGATCCCATCTTAAGAGTGAGCGAATGATGACCCCTCCTAGAGTACCGCTCCCTCCAGGTTTCAAAATGATTTGTTTTTTGGTTTGAGTGTCGATGCGGGGATCGGCCAGTTGGACCAAAGCGACTTTGTTTCGATCGAAAAAGCGTTGGGTTTGATGAGGAATCTGAATGATTCCTTGGAGTAATTGACGTGCCGTCACCGTGAACCATCGTAAGACTTCTTTGAGACTAGCTTCTAAGACACGGGCTCGTGTTTGTGGATCTTTTTCTCGACTGATGCCATACAAGGCACGAATCAATTTGACGGGAAGATGCGACTGAAGGGACGTCATGTTCACACTGTGTGAGACAGACGAAAAAGGGTCTGAGGTTTTTATAGATTTTTTTTCATGGGGAGTGAAATGAAGTCGAGGACGGAGACGTGTACAGGACAGGCCCTCCGTCTTGGCACCAGTGGTGAAACAAGTGGGTACGAAATCGCAAATCATCGGGGGTCGTAGGTTTCAAATCGACGAGTAAATAGGCGTGTGGTGTTTGAGTGGCATCGTCGTACGCCTGAGTCAGCCAAGGCGTTCCTAACTGTTTGGCTAAGACTTGCACTTGCGATTTATCTCGAGGGCTTTTAAACAAGACCACGTAATGCGCATTGAGACTGATGGTGCGATGGGCTTTACTTTGTTGAAACAAATTTTGGGTGATGTAAATGACACTGGCATTACGGTGATGCCCTTTGCGCGTGAACCACAATTTAATTTCTTCTTCGTCTTCTCCTAACATGTCGTCGAAAATGACCAAATGGGTTTGACGGGAGTCAGAGACGATGCCGTCGTCTTCTTTAGGAATGCCTTCCACAAACACGATGGAATCGCCTTGACTTTCTCGCAAGAGGCTGTACGCCGATTGCCACTCTTTGTAACACCACACGATCCGTTGAGGGGGCCGATCGATCAAATGATGTTTATGTTCGATCAAACGTTTGACGAATTCGGTTTTGCCAGAACCGCTAGGTCCAGCAATGAGCATGTTAAAGGGATGGCGAAGATACAAAGCCTCCCAACTGGCACGATCTAAGTGTTCGTCGATGACTTTGACAGTAGAGGAAGAGGGAGCAGAGACAGCAGAGGTAGCCATGGTGTGAGAAATGTCACTTGTGACACGAAAAACAAACAAGACAAGAGTTTATATACTTTTTCAGAACACGTTTATTGAATGTTTCAAATATGACCACGAAAGACAAAAATACATACAACCCAAATAGTGATGTACAGGAATATAAAACACAGCAAAGCGATCAAAGTGGAATATAAACAAGTGTCTGTACAACATGTTTTGGGTAACCAAGATGTCCTAGGGACAGTGTGTAATGTTCTTACAGTCTCTACATGAGGTATTGTCACACAAGTGTCCTCCCGGAATGACCTTTCAGGAATGTCCATGACAGTCCTGTCCTGAAGCGAGTGGTTGTTCTCGGTGACGGGTTCTTCTGGCACCGTCACTAACACAGGTTGAAAAGTAACTTTTTTCCTTGAACAACTCTTGTGCATACTGGGCCACTTCTTGGGTCCAAGCCTCAAAACCCCCCTTTTTCCAGTCACGAACATCTGTCCAATGAGGGTGTAAGTCACAAGCTACACACACATCGTCATACACGTCTTGGGTAGCTAAAAGTTGACGAATCTTTTTTTCCTGTTGAGGTCGAGAAGTATCCAGATGAAACCGCAAGGCTTTGAGCAAAAGGAGTTTTTCGTGACCATTTAAGGCCATGGAGGTGGTAAGTACTGATCGTAAAGAGTCCACAAAGAATCGGCTGGTAAACGAAATCCCAGAAAACAAGTCACTAAGACACACACCACTTGTCGTCCCAAATTGAATGGATACAGTTCTTGTAATAATCGATGGTAATGATCCACGGTTTGAATATGGTCATTGAGTTCCTTCCACGGAGTCTGTTGGATGACATGTGACATAAACCGTGGCATGGCAGCCTGTTTTTATATTCTCTTTTTTTTGGATGCAATACACGTACTTTCTAGCCAGAGATCTTCGTTCTCCAGTAGGGAATCTAAATCTTGCATACTGTAACCGAAACGTCAGAGTTCGTTTAGGTGTTTCCTCTTCCGCTAAGCAGATTCCACGTAAAATATGTTTGTAATCCTTTAACTTGTCTTCCTCAATGCGTTGCACTAGGTGAATCTCGAAGTAACCATAATCATGAACATGTCGATCATTAGCGACCTCAAAGTTTTGAACAATGTCTGACCATTGAAAGAATTTCTGACGAATCAGTTCTCTTATACCATTCAGGTACCAGTGGTTAAAGATCTGGTGACGTATCGGATGCAATTGTTCTTTACGTTTGACTTGTATTTTGACCAGCTCTCGGTAAATGCGTTCTCTCAGCTCCACAGGCAAAGCACGAATGTTCTCTTGTAAAGTATCCATGAATAGGTCATACTAAATCCTCTTTGGTCTGACACAAGAAATGTACTGTTTGCACAAACATGGTTTTAATTCATTGTCGAATCTAAATCGTTTCACCACTAATTTACACATTACAATTCGTTCAGAAGTTTCCTCTTTCACCAAGTTGACATTGCGTGAAAGATGTTGGTAATTCGTTAACTCTTCCTCTGGAATTCGATGCAGTACGTTTACAATGTAGTAGATAGAATCGTCCATACCAAACCATTCCTTTTTATAACCAGGAGGTCGTTGATCAATGTCTGTCCAATGGAACACTTTTAACTCAATCAGTCCTTGTATAGCCTGAAGGTACCAGTGGTTCAAACACCGGTGACGTAACGGATGCAATTGTTCTTTACGTTTCACTTGTATTTTGACCAGTTCTCGATAAATGCGTTCTCTCAACTCCACAGGCAAAGCACAAATGTTCTCTTGTAAAGTATCCATGAACAGATTATTATGGTAAGAAGTTACTTCAATGTCTCGGTCCCACTAAGGGTAAGTAATGACAATTCGGTGACCATCGAGCATGTTCTACGTAGGCCGAATCTTGCGGTTCCCAGTGGTGAAGTGACACACCGCAACTGAAGCACTTGACTTTATCTCCTTCGCCCAAGTAGAAAAATCCGGCTCTGGCTAATTCTTCAGGGGTCGGTCCTCCCAGATACTTTGGCCATTTTCCTTTGAACGATTGAAGACGATTTTCAAAGTCGCAGTATTCCGACAAACGCACAGGAAACGAATATTCGTCTTTCACAGGTTCGTTTCGATGAGGGTTGGGTGACATGAACAGGAGTTTGCTCAGGGCTGGATGACATCCGTAGGGAGGTAAACGTGAAGGTCGACATTCCCCTTTAAACCCGGTAAAATGTCTAAGAGGACGAGCGGCATCGCTTTCGCATCCCTCAGGTTTGACACGCACAGCATCACTTTCCATGATAGGGGCAGTGAGAACAAAGTTCCCATGATGCTTTACGGCATCGCTCAGGTCACAAGGTACAGCATCGTATCCATCGCAAGGCTCACAATCACACTCGTCTGCAAACTCCGTTACGCAATTACAATGGTAACCACATGGACAATCGCAGTTTCCTTCCGGACATTTTCCGTCGCAATGCATGGGTCTTATCCATCCAATATTAGTCACACTAGAGGAAGATACATCTTTTTTACAATCCCCAAACTGGAACGATGCCTCTTTCAAAGCATTCATCTTGTTCGCTCGGTCTTGGTAGTCACAATGAACTATCGATCTTGCCTAGGGTTCCTTTTTTATATACAGACCAATACCGACGTGACCGTACGGTAAGGTGAAATGATTGGGAAGTCGAACTCGCTTCTGGTATACAATTTGATAGACTTTTTCCAAGGGTCGACTGACGATGTGGTGAGTGGGTAAACGTACAATCTTGTTCGGTTGATAGGTGGTCACTTTAAAGTTTCCATCCTCTCCCGATTGCAAGGCTTCTTTCAATACCCCAAAGTTGACCACTCGACTGGTACGATAATTCAGAGTCAGTCCTTTCACTTTGCACGTCGTGTGCACTTCTCCTTGTTTGTCCCGGTATTCGTAGCCGTAATTTTTGGGACCGCCACTGACGAAACTTAGAATCTTGTCGTCGGGATGCTCGTCTGTCCAGGCTCCTAAACGGTCTCCTTCGATGTTAGGGTGATGTTGAATCGGGTGATGGATGTAAATGCAGCTGTCCGTGTCAAAGTACAGGACGCGTTCTTCTAACAGTTCTAAAGCTTCGTACAATTTTAAGCGAGCATGGGCTGTCACGTAAGCCGCAATGATGACATTTCCAAAAGGGTCGTCTTGTACAAAGTCCAGATCTTCTTTGTAATTGACCAAGATCAAATTCTCTCGAACGACGTCCACGTGTTTCATGTATTTGGTTTTGTCGTGAATCATCTGGAAGTAGCGGGAAGGTTCTGTCAAATATTCCGTCTTGGGTAAACACGGTCGTTGTGCCATTTTACCCCACAAGCAATTTAACATCACTTTGGCAAACGATCGCCTGCCTTCGTTTTTCTCGATGTGGTCTAAAGTGATGCCTTCTTGTTCGTAGTATTTCTCTTTGAATTTTATTTGGTCTTCGGGAGTGTGACACCAGGAAGGATAGCCGCTGGCTTCTTGCTTCAGTTTCAAAAAGGCATCCACGTAGTCTGCGAAAATGCCTTTCTGACTGGGGTCACCCTTGCGGTATTGTTGTGTCTTGGGAAAGTGGCAAATTTCGTACACTTCTAACAGTTGATATCCCATGTCCAGAGCTTTGAACAATTCTACGCTGACCCAGGTTCCCGTCAAGGCCCGTTCTTCTTGGGTGTGCTGACAAGGTTGGTCTTGGTTGCACGTTTCGGCACAAGTACGGCACAATGGAAACATTAGTTTGCCTTGACAATGGTGAGGTAAGACGGGATGGTATAGGTTCGTGGGAGGCAAAACTTTGCACTTGATCAAGCCTTCGTATTGTCGAATGTTTTTCAGGTCGATGTGTTCAGTTAACAATTGCGGGTGCCCTACAGGAAAGCGACAATATTTGCACACGTAGGGATACAGCGAACACACGTCCAAGTATTTGATTTCTTCTCCTTTCTCTTCGTCGGCTTGGTACAGCAAACAGGTGGCATTGGTCCTTCCTCCGTACAAACTATCCCTCGGGTTCAGCGGGTCCATGAACTGGTAACTTTCCACGAGGCGTTTAAACTCGGGATCGGTTTTCATACGGTGATCGTACTCGTGTTCCCACATTTCCACCACTTGGTATCCTTGCTGTTCTAACTTTAGGCGTCGCTGACAAGTGTCCTGGTACAAGTCTTCCATGGTTCGTTGTAAAAACTGATTTTTAGTGCCACGGTCAGGGTAACAGACGGGACATCCGTGAAATAAGCAACCGTTAAACTCGTACACGATCTTGGGGTTTTCTAAGTCCCAGCCATCGACCGAATACGTTCCGATGGTCTTTTCGCCCCCTCCGTTGCGGGCATGCTGAATCCACTTGTCTTCCTTGTCGCACAAGTAATGTAACCAGCGTAGGGCTTTGACCGAGTATTGACGTTTGACATAGTGGGTCGTTTGAGGGCTGATGACAGCCACGGTGTTTTCAGGCATGAATCGTTGTCGATACACTAAGGAACACGCTTTGGCAATGGTGCAAGCTTCTTTCAAAGGATCGACCCCTCCGTGTTCCATGAACAGTTCTCGAAATTTTCCACAGCAACGCCGTAAAATGTCCACGTCGGAACGACAATACTTTAGCATTTCTTCCTGAAAGTCGAAAGGGTCCGAGGCGTGAGCCTGGTACCAAGCGTAGAAAGCTTCTCGTTGTTCGGTACGCATGTTGTCGGGGTCGTAATAGTGAGCCTCAGGCAAATGGGGTAGAACGGCGTGTTGATTGGCTTCCGTATTGAAAAAGTGTGGAAAGTACCCTTTAGCCATTTCTGTCATTCCAAACGTTTTAGGCATTCGACTCAAAGGCATGGCCAAATAGCTCATCGAATCTTTAAACAGCACTTGTCCCACTTGCATGAAAATAATTTTGGCTCCGTTCAAAGTCACTTTAGGACGCTCGGTGCCTTGTTCCGTATAGTACCTCAAAAGAAACTGTCCATCGTATCCGGAGAAATTGTGAGCCATCACCGTGGCATGACGATGACAATCTCCGTAACGTTCGATGTCCTCTTGGCTCCACGTCTTGTCGATGGGGTCTAAGACCCATTGGGCAAAATCGGCTAACGTGTTCGGTCCCCGAAAGATTTTTTCACGCCCTCCGGGAATCTTGCTGCAGTGAGGGCAATGACTGAAGATAGGTTCTTGAATGCACTTCTCGCACGCTCGATGAGCCACGCAAAAATTAGGAATGTGAATGCCGGTTTCTTGCATGCATTCGAAATCGAAAAAGATGAAATTGCCTTTCTTCTTGTGACCATCCTCTTTCTCTGGTGGGGGTTGGTATTTTTGCACGTAACATTGGTGTTCCAAGTCCACGATGTGGTGACAAATGTGACATTTTTTCTTTCCTCGACATACGTGTGCCTTGGCAGCATTGGTACATATGACTTGTTCACACGTAGGGCACAATCTCAGGAGTTGACAAGCACATTTCTTCTGTGAACCTTGCGTTTTCAGATGTTGTTGGTAACAGGTAGGGCTGACAAACGTGCGCAGACAAGTTGAACAAGGCACTGGTTCTTCGCTCAGACAGGGTGAAGAGGCCAAACATCCTGAGCATTTCAATCCACAATGCTTGTGTTGCTCTCGATTATTATAACCATGGTCACATTTCTCACAGTAATAACCGTATCCCAGGAATCCGGTGATACTGGTAATCGTATCGAAATGGTCATCGTGATGATAAACATGAATGTATTTTCCGTCCTTAAAATCTTGCCCTCGAAACAACAGAGGCCCGCGCACTTCTTGAGGGTGCACTTTCAAGGTGTATCGTGGAGCTAGGGCATCTTGCAATTTTTGCATCTCAGGAATGCCACAGGGTGTGTCTTTGGACAGGCCAGCTTGTTGCAACAGGAGTTCTGCTTCATTTCGTTGTTTGGCTCGGTCCGATTGTTGAATAGTTTTCCAGGTTCTTTTCCATTCTACCGTGTCGTTCTTGTTGGCATAGGTTCGTCCCACCACGATGGCACGGGCTAAACACATCTGGTCATGAGGATTGTGAATTTGGACAAGGCTACGCTTAATGCTGCGAATGTCGTTCACCAATAACATCTTTTTGCGTCCGGTCCCTTGAGGAGGAGAGACGTGGGTCATGTCCAATGTGGCTTTTCCATCGGTGATGTCAAACTGGTCATTAGATTGTTGCACATGTTGAATCTTGTCCATGACTTTGGAAGCGGTCAATTCTGCAGGGGTGCTAAACTCGATCCAAACAGGGGATTTCAAACCGTCGTGTTGTATGGAAAGTCTCAAGCGATCGTCTTCTTTGGGTTGACATTGTTGCTTGAGTGCAGTGAGCAAAGAATCCCACACCTCAGTGATGAACACTTCTGCTTTCTCTAACGGTACTTCAGCCTTGAAATCTTTAAACTTCACCGTGTATTTGTAAGCCGTGGTTCTAAATTTTCTAGAGGAGCGCTTTTCCGTCTCTCGAATGGAATAGTACTTTTCAGGGTTGACAAAGGGTGGTGGACTTGGTTTAGAGGGTTCGGATTCTGGTTCACTCATGTCCTCTTCAAAATCACTGGCATGAATTTGTGCCAAGATTTCAACCCTGGTACGAGGCGATAGATCACGTTTCTGCCTCTTACTTCTTTCTTCTTCTTCTTTCTTCTCGAATGAATGGGATCGTTTCATCTTGAAAGCAAAAAGTCAAATGACTCAAGTTCAAACACCATAAACTACTTTATAGTCATGGCAGACCAGCGTATATAAAAGGATGTGTGTCTTGTCCTTTCACTATTCATTTCACTCTCAAGCCGAGCACAACGATGGAAGAGACTAACCAGATGGAACGTTTCGTCAGAGCTTTGCGAGGGGTCATTAGAAAATTCTCTTCAGACCAGCCGACAGACTACTCTCCTTCCTTTAGAGATAAAAGTCAAGATACTTGCTATATCTGTCAGAAGAAAGGGCATTGGTCTTCAGAGTGTCCAGACCGTCAAAAAAGAACAAAAACAGAGACTAAAAAAGACAAAAGTCAAGATACCTGTTATTATTGTAAAGAAAAAGGACATTGGTCTCCAGATTGCCCAAAAAAGAAACAAGAGGAGTCAGAAGAAAAGAGGGATTCTTCAGAAGAAGAGAGGGATTCTTCGGAAGAAAAGAGGGATTCTTCAGAGGAAGAAGAGGAAGAAAAAAGACAATTCTATTTACAAGAGGCAAAGAAACAGGAGAAGAAGAAAAGAAGGGAAGAAAATGAGGAAAAGAGGGTGAAGAAATTAAAAAAACAGAGAGACTAAACAAGGAGAAAGAAGAAGTCAATGAACTTTTTATTAAAGTGATGTGTTGTGAATTGTGAATTGGATTGTAAAAAATGGAGAAAAGAATAAATGAATGATATAAGGTAAGTGTCTTTGAGTTGTGATTTTAAAATAAGAACGTACACTCACGCACTCATACACAGACACGTACTATAAGGGTTAAATTTGTGGGGTTTATTTTTTTTTTTTGAGTTATTGGCAAATTGAAATTGTATTTCTTTTCGAGAAATGTGGGTGGCCCTGAAAAGGGCCTTTTTTCTTCATGGTGAAAGGGTGAGTTTAAGCAATCAACTTTAACTGCCTTATGCCTTTGCCACGGCCAAGGCCTACTTCTGGACTGCGTAATGTTGATGATAATGATTGGGTTGAAATAACTAAGGGTGGTACGGTAGGCTTAGTCACAGGGTTGACGTGTTTAGCTCGGGAAGGTCGTATTCTCTTCGGTCGTGATAAAGAAGTCTGATACATTTGTTTCAGACTTCTTAACTCCGCTAAAATGTCCAACAGTACCGTGACCGTTTGATTTTCACCCTCTTGTTTCTTTGCTGCTACTTCTTCTTGCTGTTGCTGCTGTTGTTTTTTTCTTACCTCTTCTTCTTGTTGCTGTTGCTGTAGGAGAAAAGCCTGTTCCGCTTCCTTTTGTCGTTGTATAAATTTCTCCAATTCTTCTTTCTGTCTCTGTCTAAAATTCTCCACTTGCGGTAATGAAGAAGGTAACGAAGGTTCCGGAACAAATTCTTGCGAAGAGAGAAAATCCACAAAATCCCAATTCACCTCTTCTGAAAGTAAGTCCGGGTTCCCTTGGGCAGTCTCCCCTGTTGGCGCAGCCCAATGGATCGTTTTCTGAGTTTCCGTCATGTTGAATCACTGTCGCATAGATTGACTGCACACAAGCGCTAGCGAATCTATATAGACTACGTGACGTCACAGACTGCTCTCTTCGGATTGGATGCGGGCTGACTGAATTCTGTAACGCGTGTTCGGATTGGTGAATGAACTCAATCCGTTTCAATCCTTTCTGTCCCTATAAATAAGCGCAGTTCACTGCATTGATTCACCTATTGTCGGAGCCTCAACATGTGGACAGACGTTGAATCTTCAACCCTTGTGTCAACAATGATGTTCAGGACGGACATGCTCATGTATGTCCGATCCAAGTGGACCGTTGTCCACAGGACCAACAGCAGCCTGTGGATAAGAAGAGTCTATATAGAGAGACAAGGTTGCCTCAAGCGGACTCTGATGTATGGCCCTGCTGTAAGACGAAGTTTGAGGACAAGAAGATGTCGCAAATGCCCTTTATGTTAAGGGCATATTAACATAAACCAAAGGCCCTTTTCAGGGCCAGCCATATTTCTCGAAAAGAGATAGCCTTTCCATTGCCTACCCCTTTTTTTAAATTTTTTTTTATAAAAAAAAAATCCCATGACGCTATACAGTCCCACCCTGTTTAAATTCCCCTTGACGCTCAACAGTCCCACGATTTTTCTCCATGTTAATTTCCCTTGACGCTATATGTTCCCACGATTTTTCTCCATGTTAAATTTCCCTTGACGCTATATGTTCCCAAGGGTCTTTTTAATGATAAGTCCCATTGACGCTATACTATCCCTATTCACTACTCGTGCTCGTTAACCCTTCCGAGTATTAAATTTAGGCACGAACACAAAAGGACTTAATTGAATGTATAGTCACTTTGTGTTTGCAAATACGTATGACGTGGAAAACCAGATGGTTTTTACGGTAGTGCTAAGCCTGTACGAGTATCATGTTCCTTGCCAACTTTCTCCAGCATTTTAATTAGTGTCCACATTTTGCACAAGCGGTATCTGAAGTTTTGGCAAATGCCCAGTATGTGGTTGTCAGGGTAATTTTGAAGCATTGCACTTCTGAACTACTAAAAGAAGAACTTACTGGGGAAAAAACAAACAACTTCATTAGTTGGACGAGAAAGTATTGTGCAATACAGTGATTTCCTTACAAATGATAAACTAGGAAGAAGAACAATAAATTAAGAAGTCAAAGCAATAAAATGCTTTATCAATAGTAAAACTGATTTATTAAACCAAAGAATATATTTACCCTATTTAAAGGATGGGAAAGAAAATGAGCTGCAGAAAAAGGAAGAAAGACACTTCTGATGAGATAATTACAGCAGTGTTGAATAATTCCCCTTTTCAGATTAACGAGCTCTCTCTCTCTCTCTCTCTCTCTCTCTCTCAGCACCTGCCTGACTATTTGCTGTTTGACTCCGCATTCATTTTCAGATATTGAAACAAATATTGAATGTTAGCTCGTCGTTCCTTTCTTCATGGACACAGACATCTTGTAAATTTAATTTGTCATTCTTTATAAGAACTACAGTGTGTACATAAATATGACGCGTTAGCAGACTGGATACACGTCACAATCCCTGGCAGTCATCTATAACTATTGACGACAGGCTTGAGAATTTGTCAACCGTAACGAGAGACTGGTCCCCTATCAATATTTCGGCTAAAGCTACAATGCCACTATTTGAATAATAAGTAAAACTTGAAACCTAGTGGGGCATCATAGCATAACAGTTTCACTGAGAGTTTGCGAAAAACGATATATATTTGTTGACAGATTTAAAAAGTAATAGACGTTTGGAGAAACAAAACTTGGTTTTATGTTATTTCTGTCAAAGACAAAGCGCTGATTTACACGTTGAAGTGCATCAATTCAGTTATCCTTGATTATAACGCAATAACTATTTTATTTACCGCAATTTGTACCTAATTTCTGTATCAAGTGTTGTATTCGTACACACCCACCTTCACCCAGTTCTCAAACCATGGGCCATGAATATATCTTCAAATCACGTGAGCGAGCTAAAGACCTGGCTAATAGTTACTTAGAATTCTTGTTCGCCATGTTTGTTCTATGAATTTGTAATATTTTGTAATTAGAGTATATCCCGTCTTGCTCCAAAAAAAGAGCATTTAAAGCTGTATTAAATTCATACGCAAATATGTGCAGGTTTTAATTATTGCACGCTATCGACCAGCATTTCACTCAACAAATCATTTATCCCACCCACCTGATTGCCTGAAATAATTCCAAATATGTTTCGAGAGTACGCTTTGTCATACAGTCTCAATAACACTGCAATTTAGTGCTCCCATTTTTCAGGCTATTGAGAATGGATACCAGTGTGCTGGGATAAATAGATTCAATCGATTCATATCTAGTGTTCCAGTCCTTGTATATGTTATTCTACTGACGCATGTCATAGTTACTTTTAGAGAGCATTTTCAATTCCACTCTCCATTTTTTAATTTTACTCACATTTTGTTTTCAAATATAAATTCAACCCAGCTACAGGCATCCATTGTAACGAAAGTGCTTTTTTATTACTATATTCACACACTGAATGATACGTTAACCTTAAAACGTGTATGTTGGTATCATATTAACCCTTGTGAGCGTTACATTTAAAGTTCAGCATTAATACAAAATTATTTAAATGCAAGTAGAGTCACGTTCATTTTGAAAATAGGTAGACCGTGCAAAGCCTTTGAGCTTATTCACTATAGCTTAGCCTGTATGATACTAAGTTCCTTGACAACTCTCTCCAACATTTCAGCAATTGACCACCTTATGTAAAAGTGATATCTGAAATTTTGGCAAATATCATTATCTGGTGATCAGTGTAACTTGATGCATACCATTTCTAAACAACTTTAAGTAGAGTCTACTGGGAAAAAAATCAACTGCATTATTTGGACGAGGAAGTAGTGTATAACACGGTGATTTCCCTACCAATGATAAACAAGGAAGTGTTGATGATTCAGACTGACTTTGGACGTATTGATGCTCATAAGTTTACTTTCATTAAAAACATTTTAATGAATGAATTCAAGAATTTTTATTTGATGCGGCAATGAATTTATTCTCTTAAATTTCCAGTTTCCCGCTGTGTTTAAGCCAAACATTTTCAAATATATTTATGAGATTTCCCTCTCTCTTGAAATATAAATTTATAAATGTAAATTTGTTGTAGTAGCAACGACTATTAAAATGAAATGAGAAGATGCTATCTCAAACTTGAATTGATATTGTAAAGAAAGGAATACGACCTCTTTAATTAGGCATTCCGTTGCGAAAACAAATAAACAAAATATATCTAACAATAATGTTAACACAATCGAATAAACTTCAAGTAGGAACTTTCTTTTCAATATTCACATTTTTTTCAGGACTTATAAAACAGCTATAGCCAATATTCTGAATATTAACTTAAAAGATGAAGAAAAAAAACATTTTCATAATATTCTCATAACATTACACTTTCTACAGACATTTCTCAAATATAATGTTAAGAATTAAATAATCATTTGAATTTCAAGCATTATTCGCTCTACTCAAACGTATATAAGTTAGTCTTCGTTTGTAAATTAATGCTTACTTCGATCTGACATAATCAATACAATGTGACGCTATCTTACATCGTAGCTCCATAAACTCTGTGAAAGTGTTTGGACGTAAATGTACATGATTGCGATTTCTATTATTAAATAATAAAAAGACAAGTTCTTGTATAGTTTTAATAATTGCAATAACAGTCCTCTAAATAACTGTTTCTTGCTTAGAAAGCCACTCAGGAGTATACCATTATCTTTGTGTATTGGATACTAAGGTATCTGTGATCTTCACATTGTATTACTTCGATGAACCATTTATATACTCATTAAATTTTTATCTTATAGGTACTTACTGACAGTTCTCTTTTCCCCGTACTTTTTCTATTGAACTTTTATGTAACT
Source organism: Sinohyriopsis cumingii (assembly GCA_028554795.2). Classification (NCBI taxonomy): domain Eukaryota; kingdom Metazoa; phylum Mollusca; class Bivalvia; order Unionida; family Unionidae; genus Sinohyriopsis; species Sinohyriopsis cumingii. The sequence continues at coordinate 3,710,011 of CM068841.1, forward strand.
ATGTGCGATTACAAAATGATGATTGAGAATAAGAGTGTATTAAGCTAGATAACACAAGGCAGAATGACTGCAATGGATGATTGTATTAACTTACATTAAAGTATTTCTTCATAACAATTCCAATACCTTTCGAATAACCGAATGACATCAACAGGTGTCAAGAACTTGTGGGCGAAAGGTCGTTTGATATGATGTGCTAAATCACTCTCATCTCGCTAACGTCCGGATAAACCTGTCTGCAATGTCAGCCAAACGCACGGACCAAAGTGAAACAAACCTCTTCGTTTCATGTTGTTTTTATTTCCAACTTGACTGTGACTTACCGTGTGATTATGCACACCATCTACACCGACGATATCTTCTCTTTTCTATACCTTACACGGATGGATAGACGCACCGTATGTTTTGGTTTCAGTAAAGTACATATCGTAGCACAGGCAACTGTTTAAACTCGCTGGCTAATTACAGCTTTCTGATACCGATGAATGTGAAATCAGTTTTAAGTTTAAGTTATATCGAGAAGCGTCCACCAAACGTCGCTGAATGAAGAATTCAACACGAAAAAGAGAAGAATTATTAGAGAAGGGTAAAGAGATAATTTTTGAGGAAATATGAAGTTGGCAGAATATTTAACTTGAATGTAAACTATGTGTGCAGAATGATTTTTGAAAATAAGAGTGTATTAAGATAGATAACTTAAGGTCGAAATATTGTAAGGCGTGACTGTGTTAACTCCCTTACTCCATTTCAAAACACAAAAACATGTATGTAACAACAGTGCATTTTAATTGGGGACACATACTCACCTAAGAGATGTGGATAAAATACAAACCAACCCATGCTTTGCTTAGCGATATAGAATTCATTTAAATAACGTTAAATAATCAAACATTAAAGACGCGATAGTCTTTGTGATATAAACGGATTTCTATTGAAGACCGCGTTCATTCACATTAAAATAAAATGTCCGAAACGGTGTTATCAAACATCTTTCATAACAATCGTTCGAGCATTCGTGCTGAAGCAAATAGAGATTAACATGAAACAAAACAACTGAAGAAGAAAAAAAAAGATTTAGCACCTGTCGAGATGTTGTAGTAAGTCAGTGAATATATTTATTATTGATAAACGCTGGGATAGATGAAACGAAGCACAGTCGAAGAAGAAAGAACATGTTTGGGTAGACAATTACAGTAATATTCAACCATCTCCCTTTTCAGCGTAATGTCCTCTCTCTCTCTTTCTCTCTCTCTCTTTCTCTCTCTCTCTCTCTATCTCTCTCTCTCTCTCAGCACTTACATGACTATTTGATTAAAATATAAGCCCAATCAGAAGATATTAAAATGATGAAACTTAGATATAAAGCCTTCGCTAGTCATATTGCTACAATGTCTGCAGTGTGGCAATATATAGTAATGTCTATCAATGGGGCATCAAGTCCGACTCAGTCACATTATCCTGACACCAGGCCGACCAGTCCTAATACTGACCTCTTAATGCTGAGTACCTAGCGAGGCAGCTGTTAGTACCATTTTTATAAGTCTTCGGTATGACTCGGCTGGGGTTCGAAACCGCAACCTCCAGCATCCGAGGCGGACGCTCTATCCACCGGAGCAATCTAAAGCCCTGCAGGGACTTCGAATGATATAACAATCCTTATATTTGTATGAATGTTCTTTCTTTTAAATCTAATACAATCAAAAGTAACATGTTCCTTATTTTGAAATATAGAAGCACCGTTGTCCTCTTTAGATGATGCTATAGTGATCTTATAATTACGAGTTACCAACCGATGTGAACAGTCATACGTATATTGTCATGACCTACAACGTATGTTAGTGCAAATATCATCGAGAAATTTCTTAAATCTTATACGTCAGTGACATAAATATTGACCAAAACAAAATACGTTTCATTTATTATATCAAGTCACACCCCTTAAATAAACTAACACTTTTTCCATATTATTTAAAGTTGTGACTTGTTCATTAGGATAGTAAAATTTCCACGTATCCAATTCAACCTATTCGGCGTATTTTGAACTTAGTATTATTAAATATAGATTGTATATACAAAAAATGGAAAAGAGAAATAAAAAATTGAATGAGCATACCCGCTCCATGACTTGCTTTCAGGCACAATGAAAAGCAGCACTAGCAGCGTAAAGGAAATCGACACTTTCCAATCCATGGTGCGTTTTCTAAATGCAGATACGTAGAGTTTCTATTCAGAAACCATCCGCTCTGTGATGTTTTAGCGGAAATTTAGTGTTTATATATCGCGAAAAATATACTTTCCTCTTCGCCCTAATTTGGGCAGCAAATGTTTTCCATTTAAGGTAAACGAGGCATCTGATGGGAAAAATACTGTCTTAATGTAACAAATAGTGTCAAATTAGAGATAAATTATAATGCAGGTTTATGGAAGTGTGTTCCTATATGCGCTCGGGGTGCCTCTTATCTTTGTCAACTGCTGATACACAAAATATTCAATATAATTATTTTTCTGACCTTCAGCGTCCCTCTTTTGTCATACAACATGGCCACTGGGATTATTTTAATATGAAACACTACAACTAATTAACCACGCTTGAAAAATTTAGACATAAACCATGCGCCTCCAAAACATTCAACAAAAGACATACGTAATCTTGTAAGTTCTATACAACTTAAATATCCCTCTCCCCATATAATACAAGCATTTCAACAATATGACACAGTGCAGCAAACACTGATGTTTAAAATATTTGTGATAGTAAATATTGAACCAAATATTTTATTGGACGATTTCATGGTGTATATGTGTCCAGTGTGTTTTTCATGACGCTAAATTTTCAAATGACTAGTTGCATCTGGGTCAGATCACTATTATTGAAAGGCTGAATCTAAGCAACAAATGTTGTATATGAGCGCTTTCATCTTTATTAAGGCATATGTACCATTCTTGCTCAGTGACATCGTGTATATAAGTAATAGTGCTGGTATGACTCTCTGGTCATAATCTAAGTAACAGAAAGAAGCAAAACAAACAAGTTCGTAAAACTTCACAATTATCAAAGCTAAATAAGGAACTTTTAAGAGGAACTTAACATATTATGAATCGCATCCATAATAATAGTGAAAAAAGTTTTATTAAAATCCAAAAGAATTGAATGTTCTAAATATTTTTAGATCCAGGCATTTGCTTAACTGCTTTGCTTAATTCACTGTAAACCCCGAATAATTATAGTCCCATGAACACTTTCTATTTCTACTAAATAACCCAAACGAATGTTTCTTGTCAAATATTATCTAAATGGAACATATACATAAGTCTTCAGACTTGATGTTACAAGACAAACACAAGAGATAAGAATAAGAAAATTGACACAAATAAATAAATAAATAAATAAATTAATATATATATATATATATATATATATATATATATATATATATATATATATATATATATATATATCACTACTGTTAGGTGAGAAACTGCAAGTCAACATCATACAAAAACTCTTATAATCTAATCCACCCAATGAGAATAAGATGAATTCTTATAAATAAACAAAGTCACATGACCGGTTTATCCAATGGGAATCAGCTCGAAAGATCTTAATATCTTCAAATAAAATCTATGAAATTTCAGCTATAGAAAATCACTACAATTTACAGCCATGACTAAAATTTACAAAACTTTAGACACAAATTGCAGTATTTTTTGGTCATATTATCTCAGATAAGCACATCAGGAACTATAAATTGTAATTATTGATATGGTTTCAGACCATAGAGTCCTAATAATATAAATTGGTCTGGTATTTTATGGCACAGATGTACAAGTAAAATATTAAACTCAAATGTCTGTGCGGTGAAATAAGAAATGAAATACCCCGAGTATGAATGTGCGAGATGAAAACCACTTACTGAAATATTTATTTCAAGGGTAAAAGGATGCATTCTAGTAGTTATAGTAAATGGATGAGAATATATGTGTCACTATAATTTGTAACGAAGCCTTAAAAATTTCAGTCTTATTGCTACGATGTCTGCAGTGTGGCAGTTTATAGTGATGTTCGCACGGGGGCATCACGCCGCAGAAATGTAGAATGATGTCCCACCCAGTCACATTATCCTGATACCAGGCCGACCAGTCCTAACACTAACCTCTTAATGATGAGCGCCAAGCCCAGGAGCTGTTAGTAACATGGATAAATCCATGTAACAGTTAATGGATGGAGTGTAGCAGTACATGGATGTATTCTAGTAGTAAATGAACGTACTCTAGTTGTAGTATATAGCTATATTTTAGTAGTGGTACATGGATGAATTACCAGTAGAAAATTGATGTATGACTTTCAACTTGTCAAAAGCCTCCCGACATTTTTCAGTCCATAAGAAACTGTTTTCCTTACTCAATAAATTTGTCAAGAGTTCAGCAATTATAGAAAAATTGGAACAAAAGTTTCGATAGTATCCGGCCATACCCAAAAATTACATCATTTGCTTTTTATTAAGAGGCTCCTTTGGCCTTAGCATCTATAGGTTTAACTTGTCCAAGTCCCACGATGTGTCCTAGAAAAGCTTCACTAGCACGGCAGAACTCACTTTTAAATAAATTAATTGTCAAACATGATATGTAAGTCTGTCAAAGAATTTCCGATTTGTAGCTAAATGTTCTTTCGAGGTGTCGTTGTAGATGATGACATCATCTATGTACGCATCACAATTGTCCAGACCAGAGGCAATCATATTCATGTGACGTTGAAATGTACTTGCCGACTCTTTCATCCCAAACGGCACTACAATATATTGGTAAAGTCCATCTGGACTCAAAAATACCGAAATTGCCTTTGCTCTTTCCGTCAGTGGAATTTGCCAAAATCCGTTCAGAAGGTCAAATTTGGTGACATACTTGGCATTCCCGATTGTATAATAGTCATCGATTCTTGGTAATGGGAATGAATCTGTTTTTGTCGCACTATTCACTTTCCTATAATCAGTACACATACGGCAAGTTTTATCAGGTATTAGAAGAAGTATGCATTGTGAACTCCAGTCACTTTTACATGGCTCTATAAAAGCATTTTCCAGCAAATACTGAATTTCTTTTTTCAAGTATTCCTCTTTGAGAAGGTGCACCCTGAACGGGTATTGTTTGACTGGTTTGGGATTTACAATTTCAACGTCAAGGAAAACTTTGTTTGTCCTTGTAGGAATATCTGGAAATAAGTGCTCACATTCAAATAATAATTGCAAATGTGAACGTTTCTGGTCCAGATCTTTCATAATTTCTGAATTCCGAAGATGTATCTCTTCATTATCACTAGAATCCGATGATAATCCTTCACTTAAATCTTCACTGAGTGGGACAGGTACAGATAAATTAATTGCATGTTTAACCTGGCTATCTCTTTCAATATACTCTTTTAGCATGTTTATATGACAGAGTTGTTTTTATTTACGAATCCCAGGAGTATTTATGATGTAATTTAAATCATTTATTTTTATGTCAACTGTGTAGGGACCATACTACTTGGCCTGAGGAGGATTTTGTGGTATTGGCAAGAGATCCAGGACTCTATCACCAGGCTGAAAGCTCCTTTCCTTCGAGTTTTTATCATAGCTTGACTTCATTTTGGATTGAGTTGAGTGCGGATATGCTCTTGCGACCTCACAAGCCTTTGACAACTTATATTCAAAATTAGAAACATAATCAAGAAGATTAATTTCAGAATCTTCATAAGAAAGAAGTTTCTCTTTCAGTAACTTCAATGGTCCACGCAGTGTGTCTAAAAACCAGTTCAAAGGGACTGAAACCTAAAGATTCTTGAACTGAGTCCCTAAAAGCAAACAATAGTAAATGAATGCCTTCATCCCAATCTTTACCCGTATCGAAACAATATGATTGAATCATATTTTTCAAAGTCTGACGGAATCTTTCTAATGCCCCTTGGTTCTCAGGATGATAGGCAGAAGATTTTAATTGTTGAATGCCTAATTCGTACATAACTTGCTGGAAAATTCCAGACATGGAATTTGAGCCTTGATCAGACTGGAATTGGGAAGGCCAAATTGAGCAAAAAAAAAAACTTTATCGAAGCTTTTACTACTGTTTTAGATTTTATATTCCTCAAGGGAATTGCATCTGGAAACCTTGTTGACGCACACATAATGGTCAGAAGATATTGGTTACGTGACTTGATCTTAAGTATGGGACCAACACAATCTACCATAATTATACTGAATTGTTAGTCAAAGGCAGGAATAGGTTGTAGATGAGCCTTGGAAATTTTCTAACTTGATTTACGTACCATTTTACAGGTATGACAAGATCTACAGTATTCACCAACATCACTTTTGATTTTTAACAATAGAAGTGAGTTAAGATCTTGTGATAAGTTTTATTGATCCCTAAATGACCAGCCAATGAGTTTCATGGGCGAGACTAAGTTGTTCCTGTCTCTGAGGTTTCGGAACTACAATTTGATAGTTCATTGACCATTCGTCATCAGCAGGTACATTGGGAGGTCTACATTTTCTCACTAGAATTCCATTTAAATAAAATAGCAGACAGACACCTCAGTAGCTTCAGTTTTACTAATAGCCTTCTGATACAAACAGGAGATCTCAGGATCTTTTTCTTGTTCAACGATAAGTAATTGTCCTTTATCACCCTGATTAGAATAAAGAGAATGAGTCGTTAAAAGAGGATCACTGATCAATATTTTCTGATTGATCCAAACAAGAAATGAAAGTGACCTAATCAAACGCCAGACCAATGCATATGTTAGTTAAAGGAATACTTTCCTTATCTACATCTTTCTCAAGAGCTTTCTTTCCCATAGTTCTGGTAACTGCACAAGCTGGAAATATATCAGGGAATTCTTTTTCAATTGGATCGACTTTCTGATCCAAGCAATGCTTATCAATTACAAGTGGTTTAATCACAACCTTGTCTCCTGCTAGGTCGCTGACTAGTAATAAATGCATGCCCTCAATGGGTAAAACATAGACAGTTCTGACTGTCACGGGTCCTAAGACTAATTCTGATAACAAATTTACACAATGGAGAGGAACATTAACAAAGCCGCACTCCACTCCCTGAATAAGAACACTCTCATTAGAAGAAGACTTCTCAGAAAAAGGCAAAGTACCTGACAATAATAGACTATGAGAAGCTCTGTGTCCCTTAATATTTTGAACGGGATAGGATTGGCCATGTCACTCAGAAGTGATATAGAACCCTTCGATATGAATGATTCATAATTTTACATAATCAAATCGGACTGGGGTTCATTAGACACAACATATGTATTGCTTTCAATGCATTACCGTGACCTTGACCCCTTAGAAATAAGAGCATTTGGAATAGGTCTATTTTGATTCTGATGCATATTTTTCAATTTATAGCAATCAGAAATGAAGTGACCTTTGTTATTAAGATAGGTACACGTCGGAAGAGACAACAATCTTGAATCAAGATTCTCCGAAGTTTGATTTTTAGAAGTTATGCCAGACTGAGTTTTAAAAGGGCTTGTATTACGCTGAAATACGTTTCTGCCAGAAGACTGTTGAGTTTAAGTCTTATTTACAAAAGGAACTTTATGAGTTAAAGAATATTCATCAGCAGCTCGAGCAGCATTTTCGAAGGTTTCAATCTGATGCTCGACAAGATAAGACTAAATGTCACTATGGACACAGTTTTTGAAATCTTCAAGTAATATAGGCTGTCTGAGACTTTCATAATCTCGTTCAACTTTCTTGGCTCAGCACCATCTATCAAATAACAGCTCTTTTTCTAGAAAATTCGACATGAGTTTGTCCAGCTTTCCCCTATAGTTTCTTCATTTTTATCGATAAGATTCAGGGACTAACTCATAACCCCTTATCATGAATTCTTTAACCACATCATAGTTACCACATTGGTGAACTGACAGTAAACGGTAAATATCACTAGCCTTACCAGTGAGTACAGGTTCTAATAACTGAGGCCTATGCTCCGTTGGCCATTTCAAATTTTCAGCAAATTTACAAAAACGAGTAAAGTATTTGTCTTTTTTTTCTGAAAGGGGGCACTAATTTAATATTCTTTGCAAGATTAAAACTTAAATTTGGATTTGAAGTATGAATGTGCTTTGCACTTGACACTTTCAGTTCCTTCATCTTACATTGGTATTTCCTGTCTTTCTGTCTTTCTTCCACTTACATTTGTTCTTTTTGTAACTGCATTTGTCTTTTTTCTTCCTTATCTAATTGCATTTTTTCTTACTCTCTTTCCTCTCTTTCTGTCTCTCTCTCTATATATATATCTCTCTCTCTCTCTTTCTCCTCTTTCTCAAATTGCAACTTTATGTTTTTTATGTAATAAAATTTGGTGGTTTTTTCTTTCTAAAATTTCATTTCTTCTTTCACTTTCTCTAATTTCTTTTGAATCTTTTTCTTTCTCCAACTGTACCCAACTGTAACTGCATTTGCACTTGTTCTTCTCTTTCTTCTTTCTGAAGCTGCAGCTTCCTCAACTCCAATTATATCTTGTGTTTTAATTCTAGTTCCATCATTTGTTGTGTCAGAATCTGATACAGTCTTACTGATTGAAACCAAAGAACTTTTATCCAAAACATTCTTTTCTACATAATACTGAACCAAAAATATTTCGTTAAGGATCCTTTTTTCTGGCAAGTTGAATCAAATCATCTTCTTTGAAAAAATCAAATTGTTCCTGGGTAGTACTTAAAAGAAAGATTTCCATTTTTGATGACATTTTAGAAAAAGCTTGCCGATTTAACTAAGATTTTAAAAGCTAGATAATTCAAATTTCAAAAAAAAAAGTTTTCTGAAAGATTATATCCAAAATTCAAACTTATCCCGGACGAGCCCCTAATTTCTAATTTCACGTGTTCATGCTAGAATAAAGAGTAACGGAAGAAAGAGTGAGAACGACAAGCTTTGAAAAATGCAATAATTTATTACGCTGGAAAAATTTTATAGAAATGAAAAGTATTAACTTACGGTTTTATAGAATTAAATCCAAAAATATCCCAATAATAATCCACGAATAAAATTTTTGAAGTCCTAATAACAAAATGTTCTACTGATTTCAAGTTCGAATCCCGACAAGAATCCAACATGGAAGACAATGACGTAAGGAGAAATCTGTTGTGTTGAATTGTATAGTTCCTTGTAGAAATAAGAAATATCACTCCGGCTTCTGATAGCTGAATAAATTTTTATAAAATAAAACTGTCCTAGTTTAAACATTTTACATGTGCACACGTATTTTCCAGAAAAATAACAGAAATAATTATATTCCAAGCAATTTAAATAACTCCAAACAGCACAACATACAATTTCCAGTGTAACAGCCCAGCTTCTACTTAGAATAATTCTCAAAAACATAGGTTATATCATCTTCTAAACGTAAACAAGTGATCACGTGATCGTGTTCAAGAGGCTTATAGAAATTAAAAACCTCTAAAAATCTCAGTGTGGCCCTGACGAAAACCAATCATTTTACTCTAAGATATAAAAAAACAATTGTTTACAGCTTAAACACAAAGTCCCATCAAGACCACGACAACAACCAATCATTTTAAAATAAAAATAGAACTTCTTTACGTGCTTGCTAAAAATATCGAATCAAGGTCAGGATCTAGATCAACACCTGGTGTTTAAAAAACGAACAGTCAAGGTCAAACTATTTTCTAAAAGAAGTATCATCTCTAGTGCATAAATTTACATTACAATGTCATGTAATGAAAAATAAAAAAATTTAAAATTGACAAACAATTAAATTGAAATATATGTATTAAATCAGATATAAATAAATCAATTATACATAACAATCCTAACAGAAGTAAATCGATGTATTTAATACTTGTAAATGAATGTAGCCAACTAGTAGCAAATGTATGCATTCAAGTATGGATCCATCACAATAGTAATAAATGGATGTATTATATAAGTAGCAAATGTAGTCATAGTAGTAAACGGATGTATTCTATTATTAGTAAATGGATGTATCTTAGTAGTAGTAAATGGATTTATTCTAGTTGTAGTGTATGAATGTATTATGTTGGTAGTAAATGGATGTATTCTAGCAGTAGTAAATGAATGTATCATAGCAGTAAATTGATATATTCTACAAATATTAAATGGATGTTTTTTAGTAGTAGTAAATGAACGTATTCTAGTAGCAGTTAATGGATATGTTCTGGTAGTAGTAAACGAATTTGTTCAATTACTAGTAAATGTATGTATGTTAGTAGCAGTAAATGGATGTATCCTAGTAGTAGTAAATGGATGAATTATGGAAGTAGTAAATGGATGTATCCTAGTAGTGGTAAATGGATGCATTCTGATAGTAGTAAATAGATGTGTCCAATTAATAGTTAACGGATGTATTCTAGTAGTAGTAAATGAATGTATTGTAGTAGCAGTAAATTTAAGTATTCTAGTAGTAGTACATGGATGTTTTCTAGTTGTAGTCAATAGATGTATTCCAGTAGTAGTAGTACATTGATGTATTTTAGTAGTAAATGTAAGTTTTCAAGTAGTAGTAAATGGACGTAATCTAGCAGTAGTTAATAATGTATTCTATTAGTAGTAAATGGTTGTATTTTAGGAGTATTAAATGAATGTATTCTAGAAGTAGCAGTATATTAATGTATTCGAGTAGTGGTAAATGGATGTATTCTTGTGGTAGTAAATGGATGTATCCCATTGGTAATAAATGGATCATCACCATCATCATCAGTCTCTTGACCTAGTGTGGTCGTCGAGGCGCAGTGCTGCGGATCATCTGACCAGTTCCCTCAACTTGTCTCGATCATGTGGCAATGCCTGTGTCTCCGCAAAACTTTTCCTAGTCAATTCTCTGTTGTTGTCAGTCCACTTTTATCTCTGTCTACCTCTCCTTCTGCCACCCTGGACGCTGCCCTGCAGGACTGTTGTGGATAGACTGTTGGCTCTAGTGACATGTCCATACCATTTCAGCTTTCTCTTTTTGACGGTACTGAGGAGGTCTTCATATTGGCCTACTTTGTGCCTGATGGTGTTACGCACTTCTTCATGTGTGATGTGGTCCATGTAAGAGATGTCAAGGATGGTTCTGTAGCATCTCATTTCAAGTGCCTGGGTTCTCCGTTGTAATTCTGCTGTCAGGGTCCAGGCCTCACATGAGTACAAAAAGATTGAGACGACTAGTAATAGTCTGAGTTTAGTTTTCAAACAGGTATTCTTGTCTCTCCAGATGGATCTTAGCTTTTACATAGCTGCCATTGTTTGTGCTGCTCTTGACAAAATTTCTGCTCTTGATCCCTCTTCCGTGATTATGGAACCAAGATATTTGAACTGGCTCGCTGTTATCAGTATCTGTCCTCTGACTTTAATCTTGGCTGAGATTTGTTTGCCATTATTTGTAATCAGCTTTGTCTTCTCAGCGCTTAACTCCATGTCAAATCTGATAGATGTTTCATCCAGGTTCTTCACTAAGGTGGCAAGCTCGTCTTCACTGCCTGTCAGCCCATCAATGTCGTCTGCAAAGCGGAGGATGGTGATGTTACGCCCTCCAATGCTGACTGTCCCACAGTGGTATTCCCGGGCTTCGCTCATGATGCGCTCTAAGTAGATGTTGAAAAGCGTGGGTGACAGGAGACAGCCTTGATGTACTCCTTCTGTTGTTTGGAACCAGTCCCCTACCGACCCTTGGGCAATTACTGCACTGTTAGCCTTGGCGTACAGCTGCTTGATGGTATTGGTCAACTTTTGACCCATGTTGTACTTCTTCACTGTGGCCTACAATGCCTCATGCCACACTCTGTAAAACGCCTTTTTGAAATCTATGAACACATGATAAATGTCTTGTTGATGTTGCGAGTATTTGTCACACAGAATCCTGAGATTGAATATTTGTTATATTGTGCTTCTTCCACTCTGGAACCTGGCCTGTTCTTCAGCGATTATTTCTTCTGCTTGTGGTTTCAATATGTTCAAAATGATCTTCAGCATCACCTTACTAGCATGGCTGATCAAACTGATAGTTATGTAATTTTGGCACAGCTGGAGATTGCCTTTTGTGGGGAGTGTTTTAATCAGTGACTGGGTCCATTGTGTTGGCCATTCACCTGTCTGCCGGATCTTGTTGCAGATTTTTATTAGTAGCTCTATCACTGATTCCACACACACACACACACACACACACACACACACACACACACACCATTCTTGATAAGTTCAGCTCTTATTGCTGACTCTACCTCTTCTTCTTAGAATGGGGAAGTCATCATCATTTGAGGAGTTTGTAACTTCAAGCACCTCTGGGTCTCCTGTGGACTGATGGCTGTAGTGTTCTTTGCAATACTCAGTCCACCTTTCTGCAATGTCACTCGCGTCTGTGAAGCATTTTCCATTTTCGTCTTGAATGGTACTGATTCATGGTTGCTTCTGTCTGGTGATGTCTTTCACAGTTCGGAATGTCTTTTTGCTGTTATTCTTTACCAGATTGCTCTCTATTTATGTGCACTTTTGTCCGATCCAATCTTCTTTTGCTTTCAACAATTTTTTTCTGACATTCTTGTTTTCTTTTTCGGTACTTCATTGCCCCTGTTGTGTGTCTGGTGTTTTTGAGGTCTCTTCGGGCTTCACACAACTTCAGAATCTCTCCTGTAACCCAGGGGATTTTCTTTGGGCGATGGAGGCCAATGATGTCCTTGGCAGCTGCTTTCATGACTGTGTTGAAAGTGTCTGTCATCCCTTTAACATCACCATCCATCACAAGGAGTGGAGCAAATATTTCTCCAATTGTGGCTTGGAATGACTTGCAGATGTTAGGGTCCTTCAGTTGTTCAAGGTTGAATTTGAGCCTGAAGTTCTTTGGCTTGTTACTTTTTTCAGCCTCACTGGGAAGTTCATAATCACGAGGTCGTGATCACACCCAACATCAGCACCTGGAAACGTCCTTGTTTTTGCTCTATTGATGCCAGATCGGTAACGGTTTTGAACCAGTATGTAGTCGATCCGGTTATGATGGGTTCCATTAGGTGCGTGCCATGTCCAGCATCGTGAAGCTTTATGTTGGCCCAAGGTATTGGCTAGAACCAAGTTTCAAAAAATTACCAAGTTGTTGTAGCTTGCGAGTTCGAGCAGCTGTCTCGCTCTTTCATTGGTATGCTCATTGCAAGAAGGTCCAAAATGATCTTCACAGTCTTTTAGAGCATCTTTGACAACTTTGGCATTCTAGTCTCCTTGGATGATGAGGATGTCTTTTTTACTGACCATGTTTAGAATACCCTGGAGTTTGTTGCAAAACTCCTATATTTCTTCATCATCATGATCGATAGTTAGAGCATAGACTTGCATAATTGTAATGTTAAAGGGAGATGCTTTCAGACGAATGGAAATGATTCTGTTAGATACGGGGCGGCATTTAAGCCCAGATCCCTTGATGGCTTTGTTTACAAGGACGCATACTCCAGTTGTGGACTTGTCAAACTCTTCACTATAGTAGAATGTATGCCCATCTTCAGTTTGGTTTTCTCCTATGACTTTCCATCTGACTTCACAGAGTCCCAGAATGTGCCATGTGTAGTGTTCTAGCTCATGTGTCAACTCTTGGAGTCTTCCAATTCGTGCCAGAGTTCTAATGTTCCAGGTGGCGATGGCAATGCTGTCTCTCGCTCTGATTTAATGCAAAGTACCAGTAGCACACTTGTCACCTCCTTCCTGGTGGACAACGGCAGGCGCGGTCCTTTTTGACCCGGGCGACGACCGATCAGAAGTGGTAAGTTCAGATTTGTCCAGCATTTTCAGTGTGTTATGGATAATGGATACATTCTTGTAATAGCAAATGGATGTATTCTGGTAGTAGGAAATGGATCTGTTTTAGTAGTACTTGTATATGCGTGTATTCTAAAAGTAGTAAATGGATCTATCCCGGTAGTAATAAATGGATATATTCTTGTAATAGTAAATGAATGTATTCTCGTAGTAGTAAATGGTTGTATTCTAGCAGTGGTAAATGGATGTATCCCAGTAGTAATAAATGGACATATTCTTGTAATAGTAAATAGATGTATTCTAGTAGTAGTAGTAGTAGTAATTGAATGTAATTTAGTAGTAGTAACTGGATGTATTCTAGTAGTAGCAGTAGTAGTAAATATAAGTATTTAGTAGTAGCAGTAAATAGATGTATTCTAGAAGTAGTAGCGAATGGATGTTACATAGTAGTAATAAATGAATGTATTCTAATAATAATAGTAGTAAATGGATGTATTTTATTAGTTGTAGTAAATGGATGCATTTTAGTAGCAGTAAATGGGTGTATTCTAGGAGTATTAAATGAATGTAGCACAGTAGTAGTAAATGGTTGTATTACAGTTGTCGTCATAGGCTGTATTATAGTAGTAGTCAATGTGTTTATTACAGTAGTATTTAATGGATGTATTCTAGCAATAGTAAATCGATATATTCGAGTAGTTCTGTATGAATGTATTTTATATTAGTAATTATGTGCATTCATGAAGCAGCAAATTTATGTTGCTTGCTTGCTATCTTACCAACCGATTTCAGTCATGAATAATACATTAAATTTAAAGTTCCATATCCTGAACATCATTCCAATCATTACGAATGATAACAGATGAATTAAAAAGCTAACAGATATTCGTGTCTTAGATTCTTAAAGAAGTCGGAATTATCGTCATTATAACCATATTAATAAACCAAGATTATTTGTAACACCATCCATCAGTATATCTAAAACAATTTATCTTCTATAACTATCACTTATTCTTTGGATAAAAAGTTAGATAGCTCTTTCCAACAACAATGGCACTCGAAGCAGAACTAAATGCATACCAGAAATCCAATTCTGTGTCTCAATATGTTTTTTCAATTTCTGCAGAGTTGAGTGCTTCTGGTAGAAATCTAACAGATGCATTGGTGGTGTAATCCCGTGGAGTATATCTCTCCTTTTTAAGCTGTAAATGTAATACTCATTTATTTCGTGGATAGAAATTATATTTGTATATTCATAATTCAATGCTTCAACTAGATGTCCAAGCCAAGTGTAATATGAAAAGTCACAAATATTTGAGCATACTTTAATCAACTGGGACACATGATATAAACATGCATATTCAAGCACGCAAACACACATACGTATACATTCGACGTAAATTAAACACTATAGTAGTTTAGAAGGGAACACTTCACGTCCGGCTCGGCTGTCGAACCAAGTAAATCGTTAACTCCAGCTAAGCGCTGTACACTTGAGTGATCCGAGCCGTCACGCCCCGTCCATGCCGTTACACTTTCTCTCTGCCTTTTAGAGACACGTTTCTATGTCTAAATATCCAGCTTACACTTTTCACTGCTCCCAACCGAGCTAGTTGTATGTTCATATGTGGAATCCTGCTCACAGAACCAAATATAGCAGGGACAAACTCAAGACCGGACCTGGGATCAAACATGAGACCTACATTATTCAAGACGAGAGTTTTACCAATTGAACTGTCCAAACTGACAGGCCCAGTTCCACCCGTTACAGTTGTGCAACGATTGCCATAACCACGTAGATGTTAAAAATCACACGATGATGGGTCATAAGCTTACTAGAGTGATGCGGAAAAATAGAATTGCAAACTACTATAATAAAAAATATCTGAGTATGATTTGTGTGAGCCATAATCAGTAATAAGCCAATGAATTTGCACAAACAAGCATCAGAGATTGGAATATTATTCATGAATATGTTTTCTTAAGAATTTCTCGAAGTAGCAAATAGCACGCGTAATTCGATAATGTTCCCATTGAAACTATTGTTGATCCTTGTGGCTGCAGTGTGTTTCAGAAGATTAAACTGTTTTCAAGTATACATCTATTAAACTGACACTGTAATGCTCCCCTTGTAACTATTTTTGGATCGTTGCGGCTGCAATGTGTTTCAGAAGATTACGCTGTTCTCAAGTATACATCTATCAAACTAATCGCAACTGTAATGCTCCCTTTGTAACTATTGTTGATCCTTGTGGCTGCAATGTGTTTCAGAAGATTAAGCTGAGTTTAAGTATACATTTATCAAAATAACTGAGTAAATTGAATAGTCTAAAAGCAGTCGAAATGAACAGTGATACTACTCATATTATACAGCTATCACCAATCTATGCTTATATTATAAGGAATAATCAGTACCTTATCAAACGTACCTAAAATTTGGAAATAGAACTTTGAAGTAGCTACCTCTTTCTGTTTGTCTGGGCTTTTGTTTTAATTTTCTAAATTTTTTGGGACTTGAGGATTTTCCGGGTTTGTTCTTACCTTAATTCAATTATTTCCTATTTGATTGCTTTTACTTTCTTTCTTCCCTATCCAACTTGCAAATCCTTAGTAAAATTCGCTCCTAAGGTCTTGCAATTGTTTTAAAGTTGTGTTGTTGTGTACTATGTTTTATTTTGAGCGACCCGTTATGGATTAAATTTCTGGAGTTGTTTTTAATTGTCATATTTTATTTATATAGTGTGAGAGCACATCTGCATTTCTCTCTCATCTAACATGTTTACATATATAGTTATAGTTATAGTTATACGCGTGTGTATGTATGCCTCTGTGTGTGTCTGTGTGTATGTGTGTGTGTGTGTGTGTTACAGCGCAACCGTCATGACAGCTAAAGTTCATTTTCACTCCGTAGTAATGTCAACAGCAGCATTAGCGTTACAAAATTTGTGTCATCCTACTATTTGCAATCATTGTGAACAGTACCTTGCTGACTGATTCACATGCAAAATTTCATACAAATATTATATATTACCAAATACTAGTATTTATTAATTCTAATGCATGCAAGATATGCATGTGTTTATTAAGTATTTTTATGAACAAATTAACTGTATGTTAAGGTTATGTTTTCTTCCATATTCAGCGAATAATCATTAATGCGACATTTTCAAAAGTGTTTCCAATTTTTTTCAAAGTTAAAAATAATTTAAGGCAGTGTTTCCCAAAAGGGCGGTAGGCATACGAACGTTGATACGCAAAAAGGTTTCAAGCGGTACGTGGCTGAAGAAAAAAAAATCACCAAAAATTCACACAAAAAATAAAACACTATGGTATCACTGGTCAACAGTGAAATCATTACTGACTTGAAAAGGCCCTAATCTGTAGTATTTTGGTGTGCCGAACACGAATATAACCGTGAAAAATTTGTATTGGCTCTCGTTTTGAAGATATTCATATACCTCATTTTCTATGTTTCACTGTGTAAATTTCTCCAGTAGGACTGCAGCAACATCCGGAATAATGATGTAACATTGCATAATACCATCATGCTCACATCATCCACAGTTGATTGCATCATTTTCTGATGCAATGCAATACTAATGCCATGCGGCTGCTGAAGTAAGTTGACGTCAGCAGTGTACTATACATGTGTAGGCCTATTATACTAATGCCAGGCGGCTGCTGAAGCTGACGTAAGCAGTGTACTATATAAAGCCCAATCAGATAGGTTCAGCATTTAAAATATTTTAGACGTTGTGCGAGACAGTTCAAGCTACTGTTACATAAAACTTATTATTTTATCCATTTACGTACAATAAAGAACAGTAATGCCTCGAAAGTGTGTTAATACCGCGGACAATTTTTGCTCTATTTGTGGGGAAGTGACATTTGCCAACCAGAAGAAAAGTATCAATTCTCAAGTGAAGAAGGCATATCATCTTTACTTCGGATGCAAGGTTGGTGACCAAGACAAGCCTTGGGCTCCGCATATATGCTGTGCTACATGTACAATACAGCTTTCACAGTGGTTGAATTGCAAAAGGTCATCAATGCCGTTTGCAGTCCCAATGGTGTGGAGAGAGCCAAGCAACCACCTAAATGACTGTTACTTCTGCTTGGTTCCTCCTCTTTCCGGCGGAATAACGAAGCGAAAGAAGTCGAGAATAGTCTACCCAAACATTCCGTCTGCATTGAGACCAGTTCCACATGGTGAGGGACTTCCTATTCCAGAACCTCCAGCAGAATATTCTCTTGATTCATCTGACGAAGACAAAGGTGAGTCGACCTGTTCTTCTCCTGGTCCATCAGCATGCAGTGATCCAGATTTTCACTGTGGTGCATCATCAACCCCACACAGAATAACACAGGAAGAACTAAATGACCTGATTCGTGATTTGGACTTATCAAAGAACAAGGCAGAATTGCTAGGATCAAGACTCCAACAATGGAATCTTCTAGAAGAAGATGTCACAATTACTGCATATCGAAAGCGCCACCAGCAATTGGAGCCTTTCTTCAGAAAGGAAAGTAATCTGATATTCTGTTCCGATATTGAGGGCCTCATGAATGCTTTAAAAATCACTCATGACCCACAAGAATGGAGACTATTTGTGGACTCTTCGAAACTGAGTCTCAAGGCTGTGCTTTTGCACAATGGAAACATTCTTCCATCTATTCCAGTAGCGTATGCTGTCCACATGAAAGAGACATACGATAACTTAAGGCAGCTACTGAATTCCATTGAGTATAACAAGTACAGCTGGCACCTCTGTGGTGATTTGAAGGTAGTTGCCCTTTTAATGGGACTGCAGCAAGGATATACAAAATACATGTGTTTCTTATGCGAGTGGGATAGCCGAGCAAGGGAAATGCACTACATGAGGAAGGAATGGACTCACAGGCAGAATGTAGCCATTGGAGAGAAGAATATCCAACACCCAGCTCTGGTTGAGGCTCAGAAAATCTTGCTACCACCCCTTCACATCAAACTAGGTTTGATGAAGAACTTCGTGAAAGCCATTGACCGGACTTTGCCAGCATTCCGATACCTGCATGAAAAATTCCCTCGACTCAGCGAAGCAAAGATTAAAGAGGGAGTTTTTGTGGGTCCTCAGATTCGAGAGCTTTTCAAAGATGACCGGTTCAACAACTTGCTGGAAGGTGACGCGAAACAAGCATGGAATGCTTTTCGCCTAGTTTCTACAAACTTCCTCGGAAATGTTAGGGCAGAAAACTATAAGGAACTAGTAGAAGACATGTTGATGAAGTATAAGAAACTTGGCTGCAATATGTCTCTAAAGATTCACTTCCTTCATTCCCATTTGGATTTCTTTCCTAGCAACTGTGGTATTGTTAGTGATGAACACGGCGAACGTTTTCATCAAGATATCGCAACAATGGAACAAAGATACCAGGGAAAATGGTCCACTACAATGCTGGCTGACTACTGCTGGACACTCCTCAGAGATGCTCCCGAACAGCTGTACAAGAGACAGGCGAAGAAATCTAAGATGTAGTCAATGACTTGATTTTTTATAGGTAGGCTATTACAGTTGACCTTTTACTATTGGAATGCATTTCGTTATGTAAACATTAATTTCTTGCAGATTACAAAAAAACTAGAGCCAATTTTGCAATTTGACTGTCATATTCGTGTTCAGCACATAAAAATTGATAAGAATTGACTAATTTTATTTCAGTAACATGACTTTTGTAAAAATTTGTTGTCCAGTGTATCCGGAGAACTGGTACGCCGATAAGACTGATGTCCCATGTGGGGTCCGCAAAAATTATAGGTTGGAAACACTGTTTTCAGGAGATATGTTTAATTGATTTGAATTAAAAGTACACACCTTTCTATTACTTTTCTCTCAGATCAAATTCATCGTCAAAACAGAACACGTGCAGCTTTCAAAACGGAGTAAAAGAAACCGACATGTACTTAATAATAGTCAGTGTTCTCTTAAATGTATGATGAAGTTTATTAAACTTCAGCACATAGCATATATTTGTTTTTTATTTTATTCTTTATTTACATAATGGTCCTTTCAACTCGTTCCATAAAATGTGTATCCGTTGACAACTATGACCTAGAAAGCATGAAGGACATTTATCCAGAGAACGCTGGTCTGGTCATCGATATATATCTTTAATAGCAAAATTGCTCATCCTAGGACGGGAGTCATAAACGATTTTTGTGTGATTTGGATTTTTAGCTTAGGTTTAACAATTGTTCAGTCATATTGCTACGATATCTGTGGTGTGGCAGTTTAAAATGATGTCCAGCTCTGTGGCATCATGCCGCAGACATGTGGCATCATGTCCCGCCCAGTCACACTATCCTGATACCAGGCCGACCAATCCTAATACCAACCTCTTAATGCTAATCTCATAGCGAAGAAGCTGCTAGTACCATTTGTATGGGTTTTTTATGACTCGGCCGGGGTTCAACCAATGTTCTATTGCATCCGAGGCGGACGCTATAACCAATAAGCCACCGGACTGAAAGGGAGTCATAAAAGAAAGTGTAAACATAAAAACAAAAATGTTTTTAAAAAATATAAAATTGGGATGCGCGAGTTCAAAAGAAAGTTTGAAGATAAAAATTAAAAACGAAGTAAAATGAAGTACTTGTTGAACAATTTGGATGTCTGGAGTTTTGAACTCGCTATCTCTTGTTTGGCAAGCGGGACGGAACGGGACATAGAGAAAAAGACCAATGTCGGTGTGGAAGTTTATATATACAATAATATGTTATTTAGGAAAGACAAATCTCTGTGTATGGTGTATTTTACTCATTAGATCGTCGACAAGTACGAATTGCTCTTGAAACCAGGTTCAAGGCGAAATCCTGTTTCGTTATCTCAATAGCCAGCATCCATTTTGCATCTCAACCTACACTCTAGTTTCCGTACTTTGATTCACGGCACCGCCTTGAACAGGAAACGAAACTGAAAACCTCAAGATTTGTTTCGATGTGATAAGCAAGTGATCCTTCACGGTCGTATGGTAATAGAAGATAATTATATCAACAAAATTTGTCTTTCTAAAAGCATAAGGCTTGGACAAAACTAAACTTATAACCTAATAGCTAATATATAAAAAAAGTTCGATTACAATACAACACAGTGACACAGCCAAACAAAGTAAACACAATAAATGCACAACACAAATCATACATTAAAAGTAATAACCACCAGCATGCATTTATATTTTACATTTCACTCAGTATTTACTTCCATTCCGTCGTTGATATGAAATTGCCATTTCCATAACTTGATACGTATCTCTATCTACATGGTCAACTTAGTAATCAATCTGTATTTCATTAATGTATTTAGATGGTGCACCTAGGTTAATATGTTAACTGCTTGCTTCATCTGAGTGTGCTAGGTAAACTACGGGCAATATAACTCGGCAAAATTTATGAAAATCGTGCATAATCTAGCAATGTATCCAAGATCATTTTGAATTGCAAATTCACTGTAAATCTGGTTGGAATTATTCAAACTATAATTGTTTGAATATTCACAATTCATTGATGTATTTTAGGTCGATGAAGGGCATATCTTTGTCAAAAATGATAAATATAATTTCGGATAATCGCACTGATTGAATATCCTATAAATGAATCTGCATAGTATTTTATTATTTTAATACAAGAAACGTGCTGTCTGATTATTGTATGTGTACGCACGTTATACGTCGATCATAACCCATTACTTAAAAGAGTATGTTAGTCTTGAAGTGATTTTCAACCGTTCTATGAAGGAACTTGACAGATAATTTGATTACATTTAAAACAAAAGAAAAGATCCTACACCGTTTGAAAGCTGTTAGGTTGTAAGAAATGCTATTAACTCCCGCTAAAGAAATTCTAGGATTAACTCCCCCAAAAGAAATTCTAGGATTAACTCCCCCTAAAGAAATTACAGGATTAACTAACCCTAAACATCAAAATATGCCAATGGCTGAGTAGATGATCTTGTAAAGATGAAACTTGAACGCGCATGTCCATTAACCTGTGGAAGGTGAAATGCAAACGAAAGCATGCTTCGCGTAATGTGTAGAAGATATTTCATTAGAAATGAAGCTTGAGGCATTCTTAGCTTAATGGAGAACACGTGCATTCGAAAAATTTAGGTCTAAAGAAAAAAATATATTTTCCATAATAATATGATTCGGAAGAATATATTGCTCAGAGGTGTGACTCTTTCCACCAATTGATCACTAAATATTTAGAAAAAGAACTAAATGCGAATATTCAAAACAAAATACTAAACCTCAGTTTAGTATGAATAATTTTATCTATTTTAAAGGCGGGTATATTGAAGAATTAATACTGATGTACGCTGTGGAATCATATGTAATTATATTCAAAAGTGTCAAATCTATTTGCAATGGTTGAAGATGAACGCACTTTATTTGTTAATCGTATCGCTTTACTCGATCTTGCCGACCATTTAGAGTATTGTCCTCACGTTGAAGGTTCGCATATCACGTGACCTTGTTAAATGCTGCTTTAAAGAGTGTTTAAATTGTTATAACTTCCTTTGGGATTCTGTACCATGCATCTGCTTGAATATAAACATGTTGTGTGGTTGAAACGGGGAAAATAATGAATTCTATAATCGATATATATCAAATTGATTATTTTCCTCGTCAGAATGTAGTATATAGCATTTAAAATATCTTTCAAATTTTCGTTGTTATTCGTTGTTTTAAAAAGATCTTTATGTTTAATACGGAAATTTTCATATGCTCCCTCTTGTATGAATTACCAATCATTTAAATTAATCTTGTTTATACTCTCCATATTTGTTTCCTTTTATACCTCCACCAGTACTGACTTTAAACAATTAGAGACTGACTAAGTCTACTGAAAACATATTGATAAGTTACGGTGTAACAAATTATCTGAAATCTGCATATTGTTTAGGATGAGGCAAACTGTATGCACATTATATGTTTTAACCAATTGTAGACATCAGGGTCCACTTCTAACCTTGAAGAAATAATACAAGTACTGGATATTTAACCACGACTATAATCATAAATGTAAGATATAAAAGGCAAAAAGAGTGTTACGTACATGTACCTGGTACTTTTATCATAGTAACATACATTCAGAAGGTAAAGATTATATACATATGGAGCACAGACCCTTTAGTCCTTCGCTCGTGCAGCAGCCTTCAACAGGCCTTGTCTTGGATGAGTGACCCACATCTTTACAAATACGATAAATTCCAAATGGTCAATAGATATAATAGACCATAATTATTAAACCACTCTGCAAATTAAAAAAAAAAAAAATTCTTCAATAATCGAGAAGTAACAGACAAAATAGCTTGCCTTAATCCACAAAACATTGAAATATGCATTGGTATAAAGATGACTCAATCTTTGCTCGACCTTCACGGTATTTTGACGGATAGGGTTACTGCAAAAGATATATGCGCGATATCTGGACTCTTGATAGGCTTATCTATTTAAAATATATTTTTATTTGTGCATATTTATGCGGAATACACACAAATTTAAGAACAAATAGCAATGTATTTCTTTATAAGAAGTTTGGACAAACATGTAAACATAATATAATATTCTTCGTTTGATCTAGATTACATTGTCAATAAAAACGTGTCACCAAACATCTCAGTATGATATTCATTGTCCTTTGTAGTAGATGGCTGGACAGTAGGATTTTTTTTAACATTCTACATGTACTAATCAGAGACGCTGCCGGACGCGAAAGCGGACTCGCTCAAAATTTGAACGAATTCGCGCACTTGGGGAGGAATGATCCATGTTAAATCAAAATATGACCTTTGAGCTTGAAAGAAGTTAAGAAAAAGGAACAAGCAATAAAAGACAACAGAAAGCAGATTTCTATTTTCATTTCCAGGATCATTCAGCCCTGAAACTTTACTTTAATGGCACTAGCTAAGAGCAATGCATGCATACCAGCTCAACATTAGTTATTTGTTCTTGTTTAAACCTTTATCTATGTGCATGCATTAACCTTTTGAAAATTGACAGGAGTTTATTTATACCTTCAGACAAGAAACGATGCTTTTCGTGAAAAAGAACCAGTATTTCGCGTGGAAATTGTGCTTTAGACACTGAAGAGATCGAAGCAACCAAAAGAGACAAAATAAAAAGAATTGTAACAACTGGCTTCGAAACTGTCCAAACGATTCTCGATGTGCATTCATTCCTAACCATTCGTAGTTTTTGTTTTTTGTTTGTTTTGGAAACATATTAATGTACTTTTTCTGGAGAAAGAAAGGTACAACAGCGAGTTTCCGCCCCCACCCCTCCACTTCAGATCACCCTACCAACACACCCACATTCTCATGCATATAAGAATTAAATATCGACGTCCTGATACAGATGTTTAGTAATTAGTATCAGCACGGCCGGAATATATAACCTTTCTACTGCTAAAATATTTCAGTTTGGATTATCTTGTATAAAAAACATCTGGTTCTTATGTGTTGAGCGAGCAGTTTCTGTCAAAGTGTGGGAGCCACGATGATGGCATGGTCTAATGCGCTCCCCTTTAAGGATAACCGTCATTTCACCTCTGTCCACGCCGGTTTGAGTCTAGAGTTCGGCTAGTGTGGGCGTGTGAGAAAGTTTGCAGTAACTTCCGATGGATCAGAGGTTTTTAACGGGGGTTTTCTGGTTTTTCCTCCAGCACTCATACTGGTCGCACGTATAGCCATTTATGCACTGCAAAATGGCATTAAATCCAAACAACCACTGTCTGACTGTGATCAAAGTATGTTTAGTTTCTTCTGTGAAGTCATTGGAAGCTTAATCTATTGTCTGCCGTGACAGTCATACTTGATAATGAATCGGCATCATTTGTTCACACATTTTAAGATTACAACCGTTTGAACAAATACCAAAGGAAGCCTTACAAAAACACAAGAATCGAGTGCAGGAATTTATGCTATATCAGACAAAACGAAGTTTTTGGAATCCATATTAAGTCCAGTTTCTCCCTCTTTGCATTCTCTCCAAATAATGAAACTGTCTTGGACGTACTTGATCTCATCTTTGGCAGATAGTTTCTGATACGTTCAAATTAACAAGTTCACAAGATAAGTTCAGTATAACATCTTAGTCATGACAATTGACACGCACAAAGTGGTTGCATACTAGTTTCTTGCAAATGGGAACTAGCATATTAAAAAAGATAAGTACATAACTAAAATCAAGGTTAATAAAATTTAAATGGTACACATTCTGCATCAAAAAACAAGAGTTAATATCAACATAGTCATACGGGCCTCTGTTGGTAATCAGACAGAAGTAGTAAGGTGGGGCACCCTAGGGACAATGGGACTTAGCATTAAAAAGACCCCTGGGCAACTCTAGGGACAATGAAAATTTAACATGGAGAAAAATCGTGGGTTACTCTAGGGACAATGGGAATTTAACATAGAGTTTGGGTCTGTCTAGGGACAAGGGAAATTAACATGGGAATAGAGTTTGGGCTTGTTTAGGGACAAGGGGATTTTTTTTTTTTTTTAAATTTTTTTTTAAATTTAAATTTAAATTTAAATTTAAAAAAGGGGTAGGCAATTGAAAGGCTATCTCTTTTCGAGAAATATGGCTGGCCCTGAAAAGGGCCTTTGGGTTTTTTCTTCTTCTTCTTTTAACTTCTTAACTTTTTCCACCATCCTCTTATTTTGTCCATCATTCCTTTCTTCTTCTTCTTTTCTGTTTCCGGCAGCCAGTCCGGGTGGCCCATGGCCCGGAACTTCTCTTGGATTTTCATCCAGTTTGCGTTCAGTTTTTCTAGTTCATCCTTTTTTTTCTATTTTCTTCTTCTTTTCTTTCCTTTGACCACTTTTCTTTTATTATCTTGACTTGTTCTCTCATCACTTTCCTCATCATCTCCTCTGCTTTCATCATTTGGTTTAAACCCCATTTCACATAGGACCACTCAGTCCACTCCAAAATATCTTTTAAAAAACACCTCACTTCAATAGCATAATCAAGGGCCTCTTTCAGTTTACCTACTTTCACATAGTCAAGTTTTATGAAGCCTCTTAACTTTTTAACTTCCTCTTCAATCATGTCCACAATCAGATCCCTGGCAAGTTTTAGACTCGTCACTTGACTTTTGACAAAGTCCTTAGTAACTTCATGCATCCACTCCTTCTCTAGCCTTTCCACCACATAGGCTGCATCTGTCATCCAGTACCAACTATCCTTTAGCTCATTAAATAGTTCAATACTCATTTTCTTGGGTTCTTCCGTAGAATGGTTCCAACGATTTTGTTGTTGTTGTTGAGTTGGATTATAGTGGTGTGCGCTCGCAATGAGCATGTACCACTGGTTTGTGGTGCCACAGGCACCTTTTTGATTGCTCCTGGGGGAAGGAATGGTGCCACTTCCTCCAGGCATTTATGTGTTCACAGAACACTTTTTGATTGGGCCGTCAGGTCGAAGTACTTTTGTGTACATATCGACCTGATTGTAAGGCCTATATTTTTGTTTGTATTTGTAAGAGTGGGATTGGACCCAGCACGCACTCTGTCATTCATTTGCATTGATGAGCGACCAGTGGGATTGGACCCGATCTAGTTCGCGTTTTAATTTATGATGCGTGCACTGCACGTATGGGTTTTGATGTCTGTCCGTGGTAAGGGGTGAAAGTGGTCGGGCTCGGGCGGAGTTGAATTGCCACAGGTTAGCAGGGTTTTTCCGATCCAGGATATTTGTTCTAAATTTCCGTCTTTTGGAATTTGAATAAAAAACTCTGTGCTGTTTTTAAGAGAGGTAGAGTTTATTGAGGTAGATGTTAGCTAATAGGTGACAGCAATTTGATTGGTTTGGTTGCAGCCTTGTGCTGCTGGCCCTGATAGTCATTGGGTTTTTTGACTACCTTATGCTTGTAATGTTTTGGGGTATTGTTCTATGTTATTGTTATATTTGCAGCATTGTGCCGCCGGCCCTGATAGTCGTTGGGTTTTTCGACTACCTCATATGTGTAAGTTTTGGGGTCTTAATAAGGGTATCCCTGATGGTCTATTCTTGCGACCACCTTATGCGTTCTATTTTTGGGATTACATAGTTATATCTAGGTTTATCTTGGCTGTCACCTATGTATAGAGAAAAGAGTTTTTGTAGCTGTTGGTTAGGATGTTAGAAGGATAGGTAAGGAGGAGTGGAGTAGGATTTTATTTTCACCACCTACCCCCCTGTACATTTCTTCCTGGTTTTTGTACTAGTTGTTTTTTTTTATGGTTGGTGTTTTTTATTTTATTCTTGTTATTTGTAAAGTTTTATCAGCCAGTGGATTTGTTTTGCTTATAATTGTTTGGATTTATCCTTAGTTTGTTTATGGTTCCAACGACAAACTTGGTGGGTTCTTATAGTGAAAGCGCGGACGTGATGGAAAACATCCCCTAAAAACATAAAATTGATCTTACCTAGATCATGACCTAACAACGCGCGGACGTGAAGGAAAACATCCCCCTACTTTCTCATTTCATATAATAAAACCCTAACTATACTCTTCACATACGCTAAGAAACCTATAATCTACTATTCACACTAGCATACCTGAGCTCTTACAAACACTAACACACAAACACACATTCACTCACATTTTTTAAAAAGAGTTAGTGTTTATATTCACACTACTTTACCTACACACATTGGCAAATTAATAGTTATTTCTTTTCTAGAGTATTGGGTAGCCCTTAAAAGGGCTGTTTTTTTGAACTCCAGATGCACCTATCTAATGGTTGCACCTTCCTGGCCTGGCGCCACACACGCATCTTCTTCCCCAGTCTCCTTTCACCTTTCTTCTGGGGAGCGCAGAGGGAGGATGATTCGCTTCAACACCCCAATCCTCTGTTTCGGGAATATTGTACGACATCCTCTCTTATATTTTCTTTTCCTCCTCTTCCCTCTGTCTTCTCTCCTCCTCTTCCTTCTTTATTCTTTCCTCTTCTACTATAGCCTCCGCGGCCAGTTCATTTAACAGGCGCCTGACATATTCCAGATGTATCTGGAGTTCAAGAAGTTTGCTTATTCTGCTATTCATTCTTGTGTTGATCAATCAACAAGGGTAGCTAGACTGCCGAGCGAGTTTCAATTTATACTGAAAGCGCGGACGTGATGGAAAACATCCCCCTAAAAACATAAAATTGATCTTTCCTAGATCATGACCAAACAACGCGCGGACCTAAAAGAAACACTCACTCACTTTTTATGCTACCCATCACTATTTTAAAATTTTTTATAAATCACTTCAATAGACTATTTACATACGCAAAGCAATCCAATCTAACTCCAAATATACACCTCAAACACCAAAAAAAACCAAACATCATATTAATCTACTATCCACACCAACGTACGTGAGCACTTACAAACACACAAATACATACACTCTCACTATCAATAAAGAGTTAGTGTTTATATTCACACTACTCTACCTACACACATTGGCAAATGGATCGTTATTTCTTTTCTAGAGTATTGGGTAGCCCTGAAAAGGGCTGTTTTTTTGTTTGCTATGGCATTCTGTTTTAGTTTCTAAGAATGCGATGTCCTCTGAGGATAGACTTTCTGGCGATAGGTCTGCTTCTTCGGAAAGAGAAGAAGAACTCTTTGGTGTCGATACGACAATCGACAAAGCCTCTGTCAGCTTCAGGTTGCTGCTGCTGTTGTTGTTGTTGTTGCTGCTGTTGCTGTCTCTGAAGTCTGTACTTCTCTGTCCATTCTTCTTTTTCCCTGTTCATTTCTTCTCTGAAGAGCTCTTCTATCAGGTCTTCAGTGATTTTTAACATTCTCACATTCTCTATTTCTTCTGGCTTCGGTATCAAACTGTGTCTGACCCTATGCAAATTCACGTAGGCTTCGTTGAGTTTAGCTAGTTTGGAGCACATCTTCTTAGGAGGATGAGTCGACAATGGATGGTTAGACTGGAAACAACCCCGGTTCTTAAAGTCAAAGCGCGGACGTGAAGGAAAACATCCCCCACACGGTTTTCGAGCCGCAACGTTCAGTGAGTGTCATGAGAGGGATAGTAAGAAATGAAAGTGCATCAATCCAACATTCTTATAGCTAAACAAAAGACAAGGGCTTTTTTTTCAAAACACAACATTTTTTATTCAAAAATCACTTAACACTAAACAACAACTCTAACATTTTTAACAATAATCCAACAATAAAACATCAAACAATTTTTTCAAATCACAAACATTTTTTTCTCAATTGATAATCTACTTTAAACAGGGCTGACAACGTTGTGAATGAAATTGTGATTTCCACTGTTGGAAATCATTAGGCCATTGATGGACACTACGTTTCCTAGCTTGAGACAAAAGATAAGCATAATGGTCACAAAACCATCGATCTACTTTCACATCGTTTCTAGCAGAAGAACGAGGATTAAAATGAGTCACTAAATGTTCTAAGGAATAGCCCAGGCTGCGATGATGCAGAAAATACACACAGTACTGTCCACACACCAAGGAATCTGTGCCTTGTAATTTCACGTTATTGAATCGGGTGGTCTGAGCATTTCTTCTCATAAAGTCGATGATATCGTCTTCCAAAGGGGGCAATCCATACGAATCGAAATATTCCATACATCCTTCTTGAGGAAAGTAGACGGCTACCCAGTGGGTTCCTGGGAGATGACTGTCGTCCGTGTTGATCACGTAAGCTTGATGGTCTTTAGGTTTGCGATGGGAGAGTTCATCTTTAGCACAGACGACAGGATTCCAAGAAGCCGTATACGAACTGTGGTTCAAAAGGTAATAAAGTTCTCAGGTATCCATTGTTTTGTGTGTTTTTTTCTTCTTCTTCACATGTAATAATAAGTCGTCAATTCGATCCTGACTTTTTGCTTGAAAATGTCTGACGAATAAACGGTTATTCGTTCTGTTTCCTCACTCTGATTCAGGAGAGCTTCGATACGATGGATCTCTTGAGTGGTTAATGGTGGACAAGAATGTTCACGCAAGTCTTTATACCACTGATGCAACACGTCTTTGTTCGAGATGAGACTCCAAGCTTCGTCCAGATACTCGCCCAATTCTTCTTCTTGACTTAACATTAGGCATTTATCGTGTTGAATTTGACTGGGATGATCGTTTTGACATCCATAACAATTTTTCTTGATCAATTCCGTCATTTTTTCGACCAAGTGTTTGGCAAAACAGGAGACTAAATGGGCTTCTTGTTCTGGCCATCTCGATTTCATCATGATCACTTCTTCTTCTTCTTTTTCCACGGTCTCCTCACATTTCATGTCCAAAGTTTCTCCACTAGGTAAAGAGGGATAACAGTCTTCCATGGCTTCTAATAATCTAGAATGACTTCTCTCAAACTGTTGATTTCTATGGTATTATCGAATTCTGCATACAGGATGACGTTCACTGTCTTGTCCAGTGGCTTTGCAAACTGAAGTTCCACACGAATCTGTCCAGATTTTATAGGGTGGAAATGTCCCTCGTCGCTGCCTTGGTCTGGAGTGAAATCGAAAGCCCACAAAGCATAGCCTCCTGCATAATCCTCGTACGTAATGCCGTGACTGGTGTTGGTTCCTAACTGTCCCGTGGCTTCGTACAGGGACAAGTACGACCTCAAGTAATTCTTCTTGTCAAAGTTAGGCTCGAAAGGTCGGGTACACAAGGTCTTGCCATCGCGACTGACTTCGATCTTGGACACGTCAAAGTGTTGAAAGCGGAAAGGATTTTTAGCGATAGCTCCTTTGAAGGCTTCATTCTCGACGATACCAATGATTAAACGTTTGGGTAGCTGTCCTTGGAACAGATGATCTTCGATCATGGATCGCTGTCCCTTGGGAATGGTGAAAGTTTTCACTTCCACGCGTCGTATGGGATACTTGGCGGTCGTTCTGCTCAACGTCTGACTGATGTCGTTACCTACTTTAGGTAACACTTCCACACGGCGTACGTAGAGTCTGGCTTCTTGGTTTTTGGTTTTGTACTCGTCAGCATTAGCTAATAAATGGAAAGCGGTACTGCTCCGATTCAGTCTCAAGCGGACATCCACCCCGTTCAGCAAATATTTTTCTTGCAACCACATGTCCAAATGCAAACGATCCATCAGTTCTAAACTTGTGTTGGTTCCCGTGATTCTCTTTCTTCGTTCTAGAAATCCATCATTTGTTGATTTAGCTTTATCCTTTGTATCAATTTCGAATCTTTCAAACTCGTCCGCATCGTCAGCTTCCCATACCACACAGGCATTAAGATGAGTGTTCTTGGCGTCTATTCCGTACGTCAAGAGATTTTCCAGATAGGCACGGTAAGGGTAAGTATCCATGCTGCTACTGACCAGTTTGTTATTCAAGTACAAGTCCACTCCGCTAAACAAGGAATGCATGAAATTGTTGACGGGAGCTACTGCTTCAGCGTCTATATCAGTTCCAGTCTTATCTAGAACTTGGACTTTCAGGTACAAGTAACTGCTATTCAGATCGATGTAATCCTCGGGCTGTCCTTTGATTTCAAACTCGATGGGAGCGGAATCGGTCAATGAGGAGACGGGGTGAAATTCCACCCATTGGGATTCTTGCATCGTCATCATGGTGGGGGGCATGGCAAACAGATCCAGTTCCGTCTTGGAACAGGCGCAAGACTCTCGGTGCATCATTTTCTGTTCTTTCTCAATAATCGAAAACGTCTAAGTCTCGAACGGTTCTTCTTTTCTTGGCCTTTCTAGCTTGAAGTCTGGTGAAAGGGTGTTTTCTTCGTCGTCGTCTCTTTCTGCCTTGTCCTTGCTGAATGCCTGACTCGGTAGCGTGCAGGGCATTTATAGGTGTGTCTCGGCGACCCAAAATGTCTTTGCCCGTTTGCAGCAAGACATTTTTGCCTGCCCTCATGAAGGCTTCTTTAGGGTTTTGTTTGTTGATGATGACATTTAGGAGAAATTCTTTGCCTTGCGTCAGTGCCGCATCTTTCAAGGCGTGCAATCCACGTGTCACCATCGGTTTCAATACCGGAGCCACCGAACGAAAGGCCGATTTTAACATGTCTCCTAAACCGTGTCCTCGCTGTCGTGCAACCCCTCGGTACACTGGATACATGACTTACGAGTCGTGAGAGAACCGTTTTCGAAAAAGGAGTTTCACCGTGACTTTTCCTTTGGTGAATGGAATATTTTGTCCCAAATCTCCTTTTATAGCAATGTTGACCGTGTCCATATACGATGGACAAATTCGCGGTGAACGTGGTAAGTGTTTCCACCTTCCTGGTCACTGGTTGTGGTACTATCTACTTTGAAAGGAATGACACGCAGTAACGGTACGGAGGTGTGTCCCACCACGTTATACTCCACCACATCGGAGTACACGAACATCAAATTCAGTCCTTGGTTCAGTTCTACAGGGAATCAAAAATACTTGTAAAATTCCGTATTGCTGTTGATCTTCGGATTAAAATTTGAAGCCATTTTTGTGTCTCCACCTAAAATATCAAACAAGTCACGATTAAAACTGATGGACAACGTTTGGGTATCCTGAAATTTCATCAGTAAGCGACGAGCCACTTTATGGTACTCCAGGGTGACACGTTTGTTAGTTTGTTTGCTCAGGGCTTTGCCAAAGACTAACTCGAACCTGTCCGCAATAGTGTCCACCAAATGTTGGCCACTAAAATAAAACCCTGCCGGATTTTCACGGTGTAGATACTGAAGGCTGGATTGCTGGCTGGTCTTGTGATCCCTGAAAACCCACCGATGTCATTCATGGTCTTTTGTAATTGTTCGTTTCGACCTCAAAAAAGTTTTGCTTATCAGTGATGTTTTGGATTTGTGTAGGGTGAATCATTTCTACTAAAGCCACTTCCCAATGGGCTTCGTGATCTAAGGGGATGGCTTGAGATAATTTGGCCGTGTAACAGCACAACGTGTTGTGGGGAAACACCTCCATGGAACTGTCACTGTGTAAGGTTAAGTAAAATTCGTTTTCGTGACTCATAATTCCAGAGTTCTGTGGCTGTCCGAGGGGTTAGTGGACGTCAGAGGCGTGTCTCCGCCCAAAATGGGGTTCTGATTGTGGTTGAAGTGGTGACTGGCACTGGCACTGGACACAAAGTTCCCGTGGTTCCCGTTCGAGGAGAATTTCAGGGAGGGATTGGGAAGTAGGTAACCGATGCAACTGCTCAATAAAATGGTCCACAATTGTTTGTCTCCTTGTTGCAAACTCAAATTGGTGATGGCTGCCCCGATGACACAATACACCACGAAGATTTGGCAGAAAAAGACGATTTGCTTTTTAGGCACACGTTCTCCACACCACACCCACAAGGGTTGTTTTTGTAAATCTTGCACAGAAGAACTAGGTGAAGGAGGAGTGGTCGACGTAGCTCCGTCTGCTGTGTGAAAGGGCATGATGGTCACTTCTTTTTATAGTCGATGACTTGCGATGCGTCGATCCAAGAATCAAAACTGGGTGGATATCCTTTCCAACGTACTTTGACTTCTTTGACACGTCGTTTGCCCACTTTACGGGTTCTGCGTTAGAGAATGCTTTCGATGTCGTACACGTCGTCTTCTTTTTTGGTCACACGTTGTAACTCGGGCAAATAAAACGTTCCTTTGAGCACTTCTCCGTTTATGTCTTCCAATTTATACACGGTAGGATGACGGCCATGCACTCGTCCAGTGACGCGAAACAATTCGGTCGTCCAGTTAGGTAAGTAACCTTTGTCGAAAGTGCGTTTGGTTTTGCCAATGCGCACCCAATCTCCTACGGTCAACTCTCCACTTTTCTTGGGGACAGCCCTCGTCGGGGACGTACCAAACAGGCGCTCAAACACCAACACTTCGTTCTCGGGAGTCACGTCTTGCGGGGCACGTCCGATGCTTCGATGGTAAGATTGGTTGTACGCTTGCACCAGGTGCGGTAAGATGTCGATGTACTTCAGAGTGTGGTGATGCGTAAAATATTTCCACATGCGTTCTTTCAAAGTGCGTTGAAAACGTTCCACGATGCTGGCTTTGGTTTCGGGATTCTCGGTGGTAAAAAAATGAATGTCACGTTTCTTTAATTCTTTTTGGAAAGCTTGGTTCAGAAATTCGGTGCCTTTGTCCGTTTGCCATCGAAGAGGGTGACGACCGCTTTGTTTCAACACCCGTTGCAGGGCTCGCACTAACTCGTTGCTCGATTTGGAAGTCAAGGGCACGACCCAGGCAAATTTGGAAAAGACGTCGATGACACAAAACAAATATTTGTAGCCACGATTGTAGCTGGCCAAATGAGAGACATCGGCTAAATCGGCTTGCCATTGATGATCGATGCCTTCCACTCGGGTGCGACTTCTGGAAAACTTGCGTCGAATGGGTTTGTGTAAAGTGTAGGTAGCTTGTTCTTGTAACCATCGTTGCACTTGAGGTAAACGGAGACTTTTCAATCGAGTTTTGGCAGCACGATACAATTTTTGAACTCCTGCGTAACCTGCAGGATGGGAGGGATCGTAGTAAATGCTGGCTAAGACTTTTTTGATTTTTTTTTGTGTTCGTGTGTTAATAAGGCACCCACTCTTGGAGGATGCTACTCTTTTTCTCTTGGGGTATTTTCTTGGATTGCAATGCTTTGCGTGTGCGACCGGCAATAGGTGTTGAAGAGGAGGAGGATGTCTGAGCGGGGGATATCGGTTCTTGTTTCACTTCTGTCTTCACTTCTGTCTTCACTTTCTTTTTCTCTTGTGATGAAGAAGGGGTGGCCATCATCTTTTTAATCCATCCAATTCTGGAGGTAGGTGGTGTTGTTAACTTGCGTACTTTTTCTGGTGGAGTTTGAAACCCTTCTTCTTCTTCTTCTTCTTTTCCTTTTTCTGTCTTGGTCACTGGTACTGGTACTGGTACTGGTGATGGTGCTGGACTTTCCATCAAGGTCTTAAAATCTTTCAGAGTGGGTAGAGCTGTTTCGTCTAAAGCTTTCTGGTGAAAGAGTTGCAGTCGTTGCAAGAGTTGACCGTACTTTTGCGATTTTTCTGTTTCGGACAAATCTTGGCGATCCATCAAGGACTGCAATTCGTGTTGTAACTGGGACATCTCGCTCAAATTGGGATTGGGAGGTAAATGCGGGGTGCGTTGTTCTTGCCACCGATGGTATTCCATCCATCGTTTGTAAGGCACTAAAGCTAGTTTTCGTCCTTCCATGGGGTTGTCAGGGGTCGATTCTGAGATAATGGGACTTCCGAAGGCCTTTTTATCTTGCTCCCACCAGTCCTCCCAACATGGTTCCCAACACTCCTTTCAGTATGGGGCCTAACAAGAGAGGCAAAATGCCTCCACGTTGGACCAACATCTTCTTTTTTTGACGAATGGGAATTTTCTTTTGAACCATTTGGCGAAGAACGTGACGATGTTTGCCTAAGCATTGTTTCTGGTGTTTGGACAAAGGGATCGTGCCTTTCAAGACGTTCAAACAACATTCGCACACGGTATCGATGACCTCTTTGGAGGCCGATTGAACGAGTTTTTTTCGTAGAGGTGGAGAAGCTTTGGACAGGACAGATAACATGTCCCCATGTTTGACTAAACGTGGTGGTAGTCCTTTCCTTTTCTTTCCTTTGGGTTTTCTGGAGGGTGACATCTTTACTTGTGGGTTCCGGGACATTCACCAAACAGACACTAACGTCGATGACTTAACACACACCCTTTTATCTTTTTTTTTGGGACTATCGCTTTGTCATAAAGGTGACAATGTTTTTCCCAAAATCGCCAAGGAATCCTCCCCTTTGTTGACGCCTCTTTTTCTTGGAAAGACTGTGTCTTTTCTTAGGGTAACGTCGATGCTTGGCTAAGCGCTTTGTCTGATGACGCGTCTGCCTTTGTCTCTTTCTTTCTTTTGGCTTCTTGGAGGTGACATCTTTTACAAGTTTACTGATACCCCTACTTGGTCACAGGCCTTTTTTTATACTGGAACGCGTCGCCAAAGATTGTCTTTACGTCGTATCAGTTTGAGGACAGGCATGACACGTCGTGCAGGGGTACGCAACGGACTAAATCGAGCCAGTTCATGCTTGGACAAATCCAGTAAACTTTGTAACATGCCCGATCTTTCATGGACTTTGATTTTGTGAGAAGGTACTTTGTGAGCAGCAGCCACTGCCACTAAATTGGAGGGTCCTGCCACTGGGGAAGTTCTTTTGGGGGTCATCAACGGAGAAGTTCTTGGTGTGATCAACGTCTCCAAGTACTCTTCAGTTCTGGGTGTCATTAACGGAGAAGTGGATAAACGTGAGGATGCCGGAGACGTAGTCACCGCCGTGGCAGGTCGTGGTTTGCGAGTGTAAGGTTGTGTCCTGGCCGAAGTGCCTCTCTTGCGACTAGTTTTCTTCTGTGGACTTTTCTTTTTCTGGGGACTTTTTCTCTGTTTCTTTTTCTGGGGGCTTCTTTTCTTTTTCCGGGGTGGTGGTGTCTGGTCAGAGGAGGGTCCTGCCACTGGAGAAGTTCTCCTTGGGGACCTGGTCTTTTTCTTTTTCTTCTTGGGGCTTCGTTGGACTTTTGTCTTGGGGATAACTTTGGGGGCATTAGGATCCCATCTTAAGAGTGAGCGAATGATGACCCCTCCTAGAGTACCGCTCCCTCCAGGTTTCAAAATGATTTGTTTTTTGGTTTGAGTGTCGATGCGGGGATCGGCCAGTTGGACCAAAGCGACTTTGTTTCGATCGAAAAAGCGTTTGGTTTGATGAGGAATCTGAATGATTCCTTGGAGTAATTGACGTGCCGTCACCGTGAACCATCGTAAGACTTCTTTGAGACTAGCTTCTAAGACACGAGCTCGTGTTTGTGGATTTTTGTCTCGACTGATGCCATACAAGGCACGAATCAATTTGACGGGAAGATGCGACTGAAGGGACGTTATGTTCACACTGTGTGTGTGACAGATTAAAAGGGATTGCGGTTTTTATAGATTTTTTTATGGGGAGTGAAATGAAGTCGAGAACGGAGACGTGTACAGGACAGGCCCTCCGTCTTGGCACCAGTGGTGAAACAAGTGGGTACGAAATCGCAAATCCTCGGGAGTGGTAGGTTTCAAATCGACGAGTAAATAGGCGTGTGGCGTTTGAGTGGCATCGTCGTACGCCTGAGTCAGCCAAGGAGTTCCTAACTGTTTGGCTAAGACTTGCACTTGCGATTTATCTCGAGGGCTTTTGAACAAGACCACGTAATGCGCATTGAGACTGATGGTGCGATGGGCTTTACTTTGTTGAAACAAATTTTGGGTGATGTAAACGACACTGGCATTACGGTGATGTCCTTTGCGCGTGAACCACAATTTAATTTCTTCTTCGTCTTCTCCTAACATGTCGTCGAAAATGACCAAATGGGTTTGACGGGAGTCAGAGACGATGCCGTCGTCTTCTTTAGGAATGCCTTCCACAAACACGATGGAATCGCCTTGACTTTCTCGCAAGAGGCTGTACGCCGATTGCCACTCTTTGTAACACCACACGATCCGTTGAGGTGGCCGTTCGATCAAACGTTTGACGAATTCGGTTTTGCCTGAACCGCTAGGTCCAGCAATGAGCATGTTAAAGGGATGGCGAAGATACAAAGCCTCCCAACTGGCACGATCTAAGTGTTCGTCGATGACTTTGACAGTAGAGGAAGAGGGAGCAGAGACAGCAGGGGTAGCCATTGTGTGAGAAATATCACTTGTGACACGAAAAACAAACAAGACAAGAGTTTATATACTTTTTCAGAACACGTTTATTGAATGTTTCAAATATGAACACGAAAGACAAAAATACATAAAACCCAAATAGTGATGTACAGGAATAAAAAACACATCAAAACGATCAAAGTGGAATATAAACAAGTCTCTGTACAACATGTTTTGGGTAACCAAGATGTCCTAGGGACAGTGTGTAATGTTCTTACAGTCTCTACATGAGGTATTGTCACACAAGTGTCCTCCAGGAATGACCTTTCAGGCATGTCCATGACAGTCCTGTCCTGAAGCGAGTGGTTGTTCTCGGTGACGGGTTCTTCTGGCACCGTCACTAACACAGGTTGAAAAGTAACTTTTTTCCTTGAACAACTCTTGTGCATACTGGGCCACTTCTTGGGTCCAAGCCTCAAAACCCCCCTTTTTTCCAATCACGAACATCTGTCCAATGGGGATGTAAGTCACAAGCTACACACACATCGTCATACACGTCTTGGGTAGCTAAAAGTTGACGAATCTTTTTTTCCTGTTGAGGTCGAGAAGTATCCGGAAGAAAACGCAAGGCTTTGAGCAAAAGGAGTTTTTCGTGACCATTTAAGGCCATGGAGGTGGTAAGTACTGATCGTAAAGAGTCCACAAAGAATCGGCTGGTAAACGAAATCCCAGAAAACAAGTCACTAAGACACACACCACTTGTCGTCCCAAATTGAATGGATACAGTTCTTGTAATAATCGATGGTAATGATCCACGGTTTGAATATGGTCGTTCAGTTCCTTCCACGGAATCTGTTCAATCACTTGTGACATAAGCCGTGGCATGGCAGCCTAATTTTATAGTCTCTTTGTTTCGGAAGCTCTCGGTAAATCCTTTCTCTCAACTCCTCAGGCAAGCCCAAAATGTTCTCTTGTAAAGTATCCATAAGTATATACACTGTTTTTGGAATCGTTGGGTGGTGGCCAATAGCCTCGTTTAACTTTGTGCCTAATGTAATATCCACTCATAATCAGTCTTCTTGTACTTTGGAACATAGCATAATTTAAAAACGGATGAATCACTTTGAGTTTGCGTTTCACTTGTATTTTGATCAGTTCTCGGTAAATGCGTTCTCTCAACTCCACAGGCAAAGCACGAATGTTCTCTAGCAAAGTATCCATGAATAGGTCATACTAAATCCTCTTTGGTCTGACACAAGAAATCTACTGTTTGCACAAACATGGTTTTACTTCAGTGTCGAATTGAAATCGTTCAGTCACTAATCTACACATTACAATTCGTTCAGAAGTTTCCTCTTTCACCAAGTTTACATTGTGTTCAAGATGTTGGTAATTCGTTAACTCTTCCTCTGGAATTCGATGCAGTAAGTTTACAATGATGTACCTACAATCGTCCATACCAAACCAATCCTTTTTAAAACTAGAGGATCGTTGATCAATGTCTGTCCGATGGAACACTTTCAAATTGAATCAATCCTTGTATAGCCTTCAGGTACCAGTGGTTCAAACACCGGTGACGTAACGGATGCAATTGTTCTTTACGTTTCACTTGTATTTTGACCAGCTCTCGGTAAATGCGTTCTCTCAACTCCACAGGCAAAGCACGAATGTTCTCTTGTAAAGTATCCATGAACAGATTATGGTAAGAAGTTACTTCAATGTCTCAGTCCCACTAAGGGTAAGTAATGACAATTCGGTGACCATCGAGCATGTTCTACGTAGGCCGAATCTTGCGGTTCCCAGTGGTGAAGTGACACACCGCAACTGAAGCACTTGACTTTATCTCCTTCGCCCAAGTAGAAAAATCCGGCTCTGGCTAATTCTTCGGGGGTCGGTCCTCCCAGATACTTTGGCCATTTTCCTTTGAACGATTGAAGACGATTTTCAAAGTCGCAGTATTTCGACAAACGCACAGGAAACGAACATTTGTCTTTCACAGGTTCGTTTCGATGAGGGTTGGGTGACATGAACAGGAGTTTGCTCAGGGCTGGATGACATCCGTAAGGGGGTAGACGTGAAGGTGAACATTCCCCTTTAAAACGAAACTCAGTAAAATGTCCAAGAGGACGAGCGGCATCACTTTCGCATCCCACAGGTTTGACACGCACAGCATCACTTTCCATGATAGGGGTAGGGACACTAAAGTTCCCGTGATGCTTTACGCCATCGCTCAGGTCACAAGGTACAGCATCGTATCCATCGCAAGGCTCACAATCGCATTCCACTTCCGAAGTCTCACACTTGAATTGTGCCTTTCTAAACAGCTTGTTTCGTGTTTCTCTGAAAGTATTCATCTTGTTCGCTCGGTCTTGGTAGTCACAATGAACTATCGATCTTGCCTAGAATTCCTTTTTATATACAGACCAATACCGACGTGTCCATACGGTAAGGTGAAATGATTGGGAAGTCGAACTCGCTTCTGGTACACGATTTGATAGACTTTTTCCAGGGGCCGACTGACGATGTGGTGAGTGGGTAAACGTACAATTTTGTTCGGTTGGTAAGTGGTCACTTTAAAGTTTCCATCCTCTCCCGATTGCAA
Organism: Sinohyriopsis cumingii; assembly: GCA_028554795.2. Classification (NCBI taxonomy): domain Eukaryota; kingdom Metazoa; phylum Mollusca; class Bivalvia; order Unionida; family Unionidae; genus Sinohyriopsis; species Sinohyriopsis cumingii. The sequence continues at coordinate 3,749,993 of CM068841.1, forward strand.
GGCTTCTTTCAATACCCCAAAGTTGACCACTCGACTGGTACGATGATTCAGAGTCAGTCCTTTCACTTTGCACGTCGTGTGCACTTCTCCTTGTTTGTCCCGGTATTCGTAGCCGTAATTTTTGGGACCGCCACTGACGAACTTAGAATCTTGTCGTCGGGATGCTCGTCTGTCCAGGCTCCTAAACGGTCTCCTTCGATGTCAGGGTGATGTTGAATCGGGTGATGGATGTAAATGCAACTGTCCGTGTCAAAGTACAGGACGCGTTCTCCTAACAGTTCTAAAGCTTCGTACAATTTTAAGCGAGCATGAGCTGTCACGTAAGCCGCAATGATGACATTTCCAAAAGGGTCGTCTTGTACAAAGTCCAGATCTTCTTCGTAATTGACCAAGATTAAATCCTCGCGAACGACGTCCACGTGTTTCATGTATTTGGTTTTGTCGTGAATCATCTGGAAGTAGCGGGAAGGTTCTGTCAAATATTCCGTCTTGGGTAAACACGGTCGTTGTGCCATTTTACCCCACAAGCAATTTAACATCACTTTGGCAAACGATCGCCTGCCTTCGTTTTTCTCGATGTGGTCTAAAGAGATGCCTTCTTGTTCGTAGTATTTCTCTTTGAATTTTATTGGGTCTTCGGGAGTGTGACACCAGGACGGATAGCCGCTGGCTTCTTGCTTCAGTTTCAAAAAGGCATCCACGTAGTCGGCGAAAATGCCTTTCTGAGTAGGGTCACCCTTGTGGTATTGTTGTGTCTTGGGAAAGTGGCAAATTTCGTACACTTCTAACAGTTGGTATCCCATGTCCATAGCTTTGAACAATTCTACGCTGACCCAGGTTCCCGTCAAGGCCCGTTCTTCCTGGGTGTGCTGACAAGGCTGATCTTGGTTGCACGTTTCGGCACAAGTACGGCACAAGGGAAACATCAGTTTGCCTTGACAATGGTGAGGTAAGACGGGATGGTATAGGTTAGTGGGAGGCAAAACTTTACACTTGATCAAGCCTTCGTATTGTCGAATGTTTTTCAGGTCGATGTCTTCCGTGAACAATTGCGGTTGCCCTACAGGAAAGCGACAATATTTGCACACGTAGGGATACAGCGAACACACGTCCAAGTATTTGATTTCTTCTCCTTTCTCTTCGTCGGCTTGGTACAGCAAACAGGTGGCATTGGTCCTTCCTCCGTACAAACTATCCCTCGGGTTCAGCGGTCCATGAACTGGTAACTTTCCACGAGGCGTTTAAACTCGGAATCGGTTTTCAAACGGTGATCGTATTCGTGTTCCCACATTTCCACCACTTGGTATCCTTGCTGTTCTAACTTTAGGCGTCGCTGACAAGTGTCCTGGTACAGGTCTTCCATGGTCCGTTGTAAAAACTGATTTTTAGTGTCTCGGTCAGAGTAGCAGACGGGACATCCGTGAAATAAGCAACCGTTAAACTCGTACACGATCTTGGGGTTTTCTAAGTCCCAGCCATCGACCGAATACGTTCCGATGGTCTTTTCACCCCCTCCGTTGCGAGCATGCTGAATCCACTTGTCTTCCTTGTCGCACAAGTAATGTAACCAACGTAGGGCTTTGACCGAGTATTGACGTTTGACAAAGTGGGTCGTTTGAGGGCTAATGACAGCTACGGTGTTTTCAGGCATGAATCGTTGTCGATACACTAAGGAACACGCTTTGGCAATGGTGCAAGCTTCTTTCAAAGGATCGACCCCTCCGTGTTCCATGAATAGTTCTCGAAATTTTCCACAGCAACGCGGTAAAATGTCCACGTCGGAACGACAATACTTTAACATTTCTTCCTGAAAGTCGAAAGGGTCGGAGGCGTGAGCCTGGTACCAAGCGTAGAAAGCTTCTCGTTGTTCGGTACGCATGTTGTCGGGGTCGTAATAGTGAGCCTCAGGTAAATGGGGTAGAACGGCGTGTTGATTGGCTTCCGTATTGAAAAAGTGTGGAAAGTACCCTTTAGCCATTTCTGTCATTCCAAACGTTTTAGGCATTCGACTCAAAGGCATGGCCAAATAGCTCATCGAATCTTTAAACTGCACTTGTCCCACTTGCATGAAAATGATTTTGGCTCCGTTCAAAGTGACTTTAGGACGTTCGGTGCCATGTTCCGTATAGTATCTGAGAAGAAACTGTCCATCGTATCCGGAAAAATTGTGAGCCATCACCGTGGCATGACGATGACAATCTCCGTAACGTTCGATGTCCTCGTGGCTCCACGTCTTGTCGATGGGGTCTAAGACCCATTGGGCAAAATCGGCTAACGTGTTCGGTCCCCGAAAGATTTTTTCACGCCCTCCAGGAATTTTGCTGCAGTGAGGGCAATGACTGAAGATAGGTTCTTGAATGCACTTCTCGCACGCTCGATGAGCCTACGCAGAAATTAGGGATGTGAATGCCGGTCTCTTGCATGCATTCGAAATCGAAAAAGATGAAATTGCCTTTCTTCTTGTGACCGTCCTCTTTCTCTGGTGGGGGTTGGTATTTTGGCACGTAGCATTGGTGTTCCAAGTCCACGATGTGGTGACAAATGTGACATTTTTTCTTTCCTCGACATACGTGTGCCTTGGCAGTATTGGTACATATGCTTTGTCCACAGGTAGGGCACAATCTCAGGAGTTGACAAGCACATTTCTTCTGTGAACCTTGCGTTTTCAAATGTTGTTGGTAACAGGTAGGGCTGACAAACGTGCGCAGACAAGTTGAACAAGGCACTGGTTCTTCGCTCAGACAGGGTGGAGAGGCCAAACATCCTGGACATTTCATTCCACAATGCTTGTGTTGCTCTCGATTGTTATAACCATAATCACATTTCTCACAGTAATATCTGTATCCCAGGAATCCAGTGATGGTGGTAATGGTATCGAAATGGTCATCGTGATAATAAACATGAATGTATTTTCCGTCCTTAAAATCTTGGCCTCGAAACAACAGAGGCCCGCGCATTTCTTGAGGGTGCACTTTCAAGGTGTAGCGTGGAGCTAGGACATCTTGCAATTTTTGCATCTCAGGAATGCCACAGGGTGTGTCTTTGGACAGGCCAGCTTGTTGCAACAGGAGTTCTGCTTCGTTTCGTTGTTTGGCTCGATAGGAACGTTGAATAGTGTTCCATGTTCTTTTCCATTCTACCGTGTCGTTCTTGTTGGCATAGGTTCGTCCCACCACGATGGCACGAGCTAAACACATCTGGTCATGAGTGTTGTTAATTCGGACGAGACTCTTTTTGGTGTTGCGAAGGTCGTCCACCAATAACATCTTTTTGCGTCCAGTTCCTTGAGGAGGAGAGACGTGGGTCATGTCCAGTGTGGCTTTTCCATCGGTGATGTCAAACTGATCATTAGATTGTTGTACGTGTTGAATCTTGTCCATGACTTTGGAAGCAGTCAATTCTGCAGGGGTGCTAAACTCGATCCAAACAGGGGATTTCAAACCGTCGTGTTGTATGGAAAGTCTCAAGCGATCGTCTTCTTTGGGTTGACATTGTCGCTTGAGTGCAGTGAGCAAAGAATCCCACACCCCAGTGATAAACACTTCTGCTTTCTCTAACGGCACTTCAGCCTTGAAATCTTTAAACTTCACCGTGTATTTGTAAGCCGTGGTTCTAAATTTTCTAGAGGAGCGCTTTTCCGTCTCTCGAATGGAATAGTACTTTTCAGGGTTGACTAAGGGTGGTGAACTTGGTTTAGAGGTTTCAAATTCTGGTTCACTCATGTCCTCTTCAAAATCACTGGCATGAATTTGTGCCGAGATTTCAGCCCTGGTACGAGGCGATAGATCACGTTTCTGCCTCTTACTTTCTTCTTCTTCTTTCTTCTCGAATGAATGGGATCGTTTCATCTTGAGTGCAAAACGTCAAATGACTCAAGTTTAAACATAATAGACTAATTTATAGTCATGGCAGACCAGCGTATATAAAAGGGTGTGTGTCTTGTCCTTTCACTATTCATTTCACTCTCAAGCCGAGTACAACGATGGAAGAGACTAACCAAATCGAACGTTTCGTCAGAGCTTTGCGAGGGGTCATTAGAAAATTCTCTTCAGACCAGCCCACGGACTACTCTCCTTCCTTTCGAGATAAAAGTCAGGATACTTGCTATATCTGTCAGAAGAAAGGGCATTGGTCTTCAGAGTGTCCAGACCGTCAAAAAAGAACAAAAACAGGGGCTAAAAAAGACAAAAGTCAAGATACCTGTTATTATTGTAAAGAAAAAGGACATTGGTCTCCAGACTGCCCAAAAAAGAAACAAGAGGAATCAGAAGAAAAGAGGAATTCTTCAGAAGAAGAGAGGGATTCTTCAGAGGAAGAGAGGGATTCTTCTGAGGAAGAAAGAAGACAGGTGAAGAAAAAGAAACAGGAGAAGAAAAGAAGAAGGGAAGAAAGCGAGGAGGAAGAAGAGGAAAAGAGTGTGAAGGTGAAGAAATTCAAAAAAACAGAGAGACTAAACAAGGAGAAAGAAGAAGTCAATGAACTTTTAATTAAAGTGTTCTGTTGTGAATTGTGAATTGGATTGTAAAAAAATGGAGAAAAGAATAAATTAATGATACAAGGTAAGTGTCTTTGAGTTTTGATTTTAAAATAAGAAGCTACACTCACGCACTCATACACAGACACGTACTATAAGGGTAAAATGGGTGGGTTTTTTGAGTTATTGGCAAATTGAAATTGTATTTCTTTTCGAGAAATGTGGGTGGCCCTGAAAAGGGCCTTTTTATTTTGGTGTAGGAGTGAGTTTAACCAATCAACTTTAACTGCCTTAAGTCTTTGCCACGACCAAGGCCTACTTCTGGACTGCGTAATGTTGATGATGATGATGATTGGGTTGAAATCACTAAGGGTGGTACGGTAGGCTTAGTCACAGTGTTAACGTGTTTAGCTCGGGAAGGTCGTATTCTCTTCGGTCGTACTAAAGAAGTCTGATACTTTTGTTTCAGACTTCTTAACTCCGCTAAAATGTCCAACAGTAGCGTGGCGGTTTGATTTTCACCCTCTTGTTTCTTTGCTGCTACTTCTTCTTGCTGTTGTTGCTGTTGTTTTTTTTCTTACCTCTTCTTCTTGCTGCTGTTGCTGTAGGAGAAAAGCTTGTTCCGCTTCCTTTTGTCGTTGTATAAATTTCTCCAATTCTTCTTTCTGTCTCTGTCTAAAATTCTCCACCTGCGGTAATGAAGAAGGTAACGAAGGTTCCGGAACAAATTCTTGCGAGGTAAGAAAATCCACAAAATCCCAATTCACCTCTTCTGAAAGTAAGTCCGTGTTCCCTTGAGCAGTCTCCCCTGCTGGTGTACCCCAATGGATCGTTTTCTGAATTTCCGTCATGTTGAATCACTATCGCATAGATTGACTGCACACAAGCGCTAACGAATCTATATAGACCACGTGACGTCACAGACTGTTCTCTTCGGAATGGATGCGAGCTGACTGAATTTTGTAACGCGTGTTTGGATTGGTGAATGAACTCAATCCGTTTCAATCCTACCTCTACCTATAAATAAGCACAGTTCACTGCATTGATTCACCTGTTCTCGTCGCTTCAAGATGTGGACCACAGTTGAGTCATCCACCCTTGTGTCTTCCATGATGTTTAGGACGGACATGCTCATGTATGTCCGATCCAAGTGGACCGTTGTCCACAGGACAAACACCAGTCTCTGGATACGTAGGATCTACGTTGAAAGACAAGGATGCCTGAAAAGAGTGCTGATTTACGGGCCAACAGTGAGACGCAGCCTAAGAACAAGAAGAAGACCAATGCGGTGCCATTTATGTTAATGAATACATTAACATAAACCCAAAGGCCCTTTTCAGGGCCCCCATATTTCTCGAAAAGAGAATGACTTTTCAATTGCTTACCCTTTTTTTAAAAAAAATTTTTTTAAAAAAAAATCCCATGTTAAATTCCCCTTGTACGTAAAATGACCCAAATTTATTCCCATGTTAATTCCCCTTGTACGTAAAGTGGTATACGATTTTTCTCCATGTTAAATTTCCATTGTACGTAAAGTGGCCCAGGGGTCTCTGTAATGTTATTTTGCATTGTACGTAAGGTGGCCCTATTCGCTACTGGTCAACGTCTCCGCGGGAAAATTGATAAGCATAATATTTTCTTTTTTTTTGTTGATAATCTATAAAATAAACCTTTGGGAAGTCTTTCCTATAACACATTTTGTATAATGAGTGGTAATGCATGGCTATTTTTTAAAAGAGAAGGTAGAAAGAAAAGGTATGGAAAATATGGATATTTTATAAAGTCAATTACCATGTATAATACTGAAACATAAAAGCTTTACCGGACTTGCCTTTGCAAACTAAAAGCAAAGCAATGATCCTCCTTACAGACTGGATGTTATTTTCATTAATTTCATGTATATTTAATCGTATTGTTTGTTTGTAGCTTTTCTCCATTATTATATGTAATGCACATTCTGTATATTGTAACTGACGTTAAACACATATCAAGTTAATGGTCTAAGTGACTACAGGCATTTATTTGAAAACAAAATGATACATCTGTTAGTTTATATATATATATATATATATATATATATATATATATATATATATATATATATATATATATATATATATATATATGTATGTATGTATGTATGTATATATATGTATATATATGTATATATATATATATATATATATATATATATATATATATATATATATATATATATATATATATATATATATATATATATATATATATATTAAGACTGTTATTAATTGTAAACATGTTAAGATTGTTATTAATTGTAAACATGTTTCCTTCAGTATGAGGTATAGATGGAATCTTGATTCTGACCCTTGAAGGCACCAGAAACACGTCTATTCATTAAGATTAAAAACTATTTTCAAACAATGGTGAATGCGACCTAGGTAAAGTGAAAGGCATAAAAAGTTGTTTACTTTTTAATTATTCATTCCTATCTTAACATCCGAAGTAGAATCAGTCTTATTATTTACTTCAGTTTTAAATGTGGGAGGATTTTTTTAATTACAAATTGCTCGAAGATACTTTTTTGACAAAATCTTTAATTTTTGGAATTATAGTGAATATAATCAAGGACATTTTGGATTATAATATTTAGTTACATAAAAAAAAGACTTAACAGATTGCCATTCCAGGTCATTGCACAAGAACATATTCGATTCTAAAGCCACATCAACACATTCAACATTTAAATGTATTTGGAATACCATTGAATTTCAAATGGAACATTTGGACTTGTGATACAAGTTTGAGGACTAACTGGGTTTTAATTCACAAAAATTCTTTAAAAAATTTCCACGTTGTATTTTAGGAAAATAAATTATTTGATTTTACAAAAATCTTATTGGTTTTACACTCTTTTCTGGTACTTAGTTTAGGACCATAGAGTCATAACATTCCTAATATCCCAGCTCAACATCACAAAGACCATACTTGAATTTGCTTTTCTATGGCTATTCATACAGTGTATTATCAATGTTCAACATAAAAGTGAAAGAAAATAGGGATAGTACGGTCATTTTTGAAAAAGTAAGAAACAAGCCTGGCAAAAAAATCGGAAAAGGCACACTATGGACACCCGTGAGTCTTTGCAACTAGTTGTGCCAGCAGAATTGTGCTTGATGGAACGAAAAATGAACATAAGCTATGCTCATTATGTACTCTGTCACTAAAGAAACAGGGGTATACACAATTGACTTTAAGGCAAGATTTTATATACAAAATTAAGACAAGATTTTATATACAGAATTAAGACTAGTAGTACTCGGTTTTTTAATTTCTTGTCACTTAATCTCTAACAGGTCTATAGTAGAAATTATAAACTGGACTTAACCTCAAAAACTGACATGTTCCATGTAACGTTAAGAAATCGAATACATCTGCTTAAATAATATCTGACATTTTCTACCATTGCAAATAATGCTTTCTGTAACAATCAAAGTGGTAACGAGCCTCGGCATATATTATTTAAAAATTAAGTGTCAATATAGATTCAAACATCTAATAATCCTATTTACATTTGATGTAAGTCAATTTGAGAAAAGCAGCTATGGTTTTATATCAGGTGGTCATATCATATTACCAGTAGGGTCATTCCAGAACAGGTAAATAAATAAATCTCTTGAAAGAACTCATGCTCTACTGCGTGAAAAAGAATTTATAGGAATTCAAGAAACCCAAAGGTGATATATTTTTCTGCATTGGAGGAAAAACAATTACAAAATTTTCAAGATGGATGTCATGGTGTCCATGTTTGGTATGAGACTGACACTATGTCTATTTAGTACCCGCTACACAACATACGACGTGGTGCATGCACAATGACGATATGACCAGTCCGGGATAGTAGTGATAATACAAAATTTTCAAGGTTGCAATTGTGGCCGTAATGTTAGACGTTAGATTGATATCATTTTCATTTATGATCTACCATTTTTAGTGAAATCCTCATCCCGATACAACCATCCATTCAGGAGTAGTGATACCACTTTCAGATTACCACTTTAATGGTCATACATGATTTTAGATCGTCACAATTTTAATTGATGGCCAACTAGACATAATAAAGTCTTTTTAGTGAAAACCCTATGTTCATATCCCCATCCATTCAGGAGTAGTAATACCACTTTCAGATTACCACTTTAATGGCCATACATGAGGTTAGATGGTCACAATTTTAATTGATGGCCATCTAGACATAATAAAGTCATTTTAGTGAAAACCCTATATTCATATCCCCATCCATTCAGGAGTAGTGATACCACTTTCAGATTACCACTTTGATGGTCATACATGATTTTAATTGATTGATGGCCAACTAGACATAATAAAGTCTTTTTAGTGAAAACCCTATGTTCATATCCCCATCCATTCAGAAGGGGTGATGACAATGTTTTCAAGATGGCAGTTGTGGTGGCCATGCTAGATGTCTCATCAGCTCCATTTTAATTCAGGACAAAGTAGATTATATGATAAATGTGTATACAGAATTTCACAGCAATCCTTCAAGTGGTTAAGGGGTAGCGATAACAAACGTGTACTAATGGGTATACGGACAACTCATGACAGCTGGACAGCAGACCACCCATATGATCTTGTGGTCTATGACCAGCAGAGCTTAAAATGTCACAAGAAGCTTCGATAATGTAGTATCACCCACTGATACGACTGACTAAGCCAACATTCACTTTCTCGAGCTTATCATAATTTATTGCACGTCAGAATGAATTCAAAATAAGAATTAATAAAGAAACCATATCAAGGAATTAACCCAACACACTTTTCAAACCTACCCTCTACTAGACGCAGAGGTCTCATGTGATGTGCCCACGTTGTAGCTACCGGTAGTTCTACAGTGCAAGTTTGCCACTTTATTTATGCTTTTCAAAGAAAGAAAAGAGTTGTGAAAGCTGTGATTGTTTGAAGAGACGTGCGATTTTAAGACCAGTTACACTGAAGTTATGTATGTATGTGGTCTTTTCATTTGTCATTGTGTCTGGACTACAACCGAACTCAATTGCAAATAGGTTGGATTTCACTTTATGTTTTCCACTGTAAGTCTACCTCGAAATATCTGGATATTTAAGCTTACCTATTTTTTCAACTACTTTGATTTTAACTACTCTCTTTTCAGACATGTTCAGTTCACTGAGGTCTTGCATATCTGAAAATATCTTTTTCTAAACACTTATGTCCAGAGAGAATGTAATTATTAGGGAATCGGTGTGTATGGATATAAGAGTTTTAACAAGAGTTATTAGTCAAAATGTGACAGTTCAAGTGCCTTGCTTGAAGAAGGCATGTAGTGTTGTCTGTTGTTCTTTGCATCTCCATTTAGCTAACGTGGCTCGTGTTAATGATTCCATTTTTTCTGTCATGGCCAAATAACGTTCATCCTTATCAATCACACAATTTTGTAATTGTTGTGTATGATCGAACACTTCAGGGTAATTCATTGAATGAATCTGACTGTTAGAACGCTGCTTGATCAATCTCCATCGGTAAAGTATCAAAAGGGAGACCGCATACCATGTTAATAAGCCTACAAGCATTAGGTTATTATGAATTCACCTGGCTTCTTCGCATTATGCAACGACTTCGGATTAGCTTCCTGTTAGCCCTAATCTGTTCCAGCGTGCGTGTTTGTCTCACAGATCTGCCCACTACAGGACATGCTAACCATCATTAATCTGATTCGATGTGTCTCAGGTAAACATGTGGTATTATTAGAAACAATTAGGACTATAAAAGAATTCCAATTGAAGTGGATTCTTGCATAACGAGTTTTCGGTTTTAAGGAGTTTTAATGTAATTTGATCACCCTTGTGATATTTGATAAGTACTATTAAAGATGCTTAGGAACAAAACTTCGTAATATATGAAAAATGCAGCCGGTAAACAGAGGGATGAATGATGCATAAAAATATTATTAATAGCTCACACGAATTTGTAACTCAGTTATTATAAAGGCAAGCTCTTGCATGAGAGAAAAATCACACTTAGAAAATTAAATAATATATCATGTTCTTCAAGTACAGATCTTTTTATCCTGTTCTTATTTATATGCCATATATTCACCAATAGGGCAGTTTGTAAATGACAGTGATTCTACTACATACAAAATGATTTAAAAATAATGATAATAATAATAATAATGATAATAATATTAATAGTATTAATAATAATAATAATAATAATAAGTATTATTATTATTATTCCTTTTATTCTTCTTCTTATTAGTATTATTTTATTATTATTGTCACTTGAATCTCAATACATAAATTTTAGAAACTATACAAGATTCTAAAATCAGATAATAATAATAATAATAATAATAGCAATAACAGTAAGAACAACAACAACAACAACAACAATAATAATAATAATAATAATAATAATAATAAATAATAATAATAATAATAATAATAATAATAATAATAATAATAATAATTATGATTAGTAATGTCTGCATTTGAAAAATTACTCAATAAAGGTATCGTCATTGCAACCAGAACTTAACTATAAGACAAGCAAACACAAAGTTACTTTCATGCAAACTGTATTATTACGGAATGCTTGGCATATAATACAAGAAAATGATAAATATGTTTATACTAGAAGAAGATACATTTTTATGATTTAGGCAACGTGTCACTGGGTTTCATCATCTGTATTTGCCATTCTTCTACAGTTGCAAGGATTATTCATTGCTCATCCAGTTAACAACAATATATTTCCAAATTAGAAGGCCTGGTTTGAAATTTGTCTGGTATGAACGGATTGCATATGTTTCAGTTAGACTAATTTTACCAAGCAAATTCTTTTGTTCATTGAAGGTGGGGTACAACTGAAAATCGATAGACCACATACTATATCTCACCTGTTATAAAGATAATTTTATTTTATTTTCGTTGGTATTGACAACACGTTTACTACATTATTGCCTATTGGCAGCCAACCTGAGCAGATATAAAATCTGCAGCATTGGAATGACAAGGCTGACAAGACCTAACGAGTTGCCATGGTTCTCTATTGAGATCAAACTCAGGTCCATTTCTCCGGTCAGGTTTTGTATGGCTTATTAACACAAGAAGGTTATACACTGTCCATGAGAGCAAAGTGAAGACATTTTCCTCAGGATAAACTGGGGCAGCCAACCTGGATAGCTGGGGTGGGTATTGAACCTTTGACCCTATTCCAATGGTTTCTGACAATGATGAACAGTGAACTTGTCTATACTACTACTTTCAAGAACCAAGTTTACATTATACCACATGACACAGGTTACCATTTTAGCTTGTTGATACGATAGCTCAATCGGTATAGAGCCTGATTCACAATTCACAGGTTCGATACCAGCTTAGGCCATCCCAGATTTGTTACAAGCGTAATTAAATCCAACAAAAGCATTTTAACAAAGTTCTCCTGCTTAACTTACGCTAAAACATGTAAATACCTCGAAAATTTCTGGTGTTATGAATGGCAACTAATTATTTCACTTCAATGGATAATTACAAACTACTCATCTCACTATGCATGTTTGTAAAACATGATTCCTTTAACCATGATCCACAAGTAAACAAAGTTACATGCATATACCTCAATGGGTTATGAACCAGACATAGAGCTGCTGTGGCTAGTAGTTTAGTGTCCCGGACTCAGGATCCAAAAAAAAGGTGTGGGTTGGAATTCTACCAAGCCTGGGTCAGCAACAATGGCGTGTCTTTGTGCAAGGCGCCTTACTCCAATGGCCTCGGGATTAAATATCCTACTTGTGTCTCTGTGTCATAAAGCACCAAACCAAATGAACCAGGCAAATAAAGCTTGACTAAATGCATACAATTACTAAGAATTGGAAAGAAGTGTTCAAGTACATATCGAGCAAGTACTAATTTCAAAAGTGACTCCAGTGTCCGGTCGTGACAGAAATGCCTACCAAGGTTAATGAAGATACAATGTACCCCTAACTGTACAGAAGATACTATCTGTTTTGTTTTAAAAGGCCAATAAGAGTACCACTAAGTGCACATTTGCCTGCATGGTGTTTAAAAGTCCTTTATCAAGATAACTAAAATGTATGTTTTTTCTTTCATCCAGTGTGACCCAGATGTTTGATCTCTTGGCCACAAATGTTACTGTGTAGAATTATTTTTTTATTCTTTCATAGAGACCTTGACTAAACGAGGAGGCTCTGCTTTCATTTAATTTCCTTTGGGTTTAGAAGAGGGATGTTTTCTGGAGGGTGACATCTTTGCTTGTTGGTTCCGGGACATTCACCAAAAATACACTAACGTCGATGACATAGCACACGTCCTTTTATCTTTTTATTTTGACTATCGCTTCGTAATAAAGTTGACAATGTGTTTTCCAAAATCGCTAAGGAATCCTCCTCTTCTTGTTTGGACGAATGTGTCTCTTCTTAGGGTAACGTCGATGCTTGACTAAGCGCTTTGACGCATGACGAAACCCTCCTTGGCTCTTTCCTTTTTGGACAGGAGAATGACGATAGTGACGGTGTGCACTTCTTTGAGGTGACATCTTTGGGAGTTCAGGAGAACAAAAAACACTGATACACATACTTTGCCTTAGACCTTTTTTATACTGGAACGCGTCGCCACTGATTGTCTTTACGTCGTATCAATTTGATGACAGGCATTACACGTCGTGAAGGGTTCGCCACGGGCTAAATCGAGCCAGTTATTGCTTTAAAAACCCATTAAACTCTATAACATGTCCAATCTTTCTTGGACTTGCCACTGCAGCTAAAAAGGAGGAGGGTGTCACCACTTGAGGAGAAGTTCTTGGAGACACGGGCTTCCAAGGTGTCATCAACGGACAAGTGGATGAACCTGAGGCTACCGGAGACACTGTCACCGTCGTTGCAGGTCGTGGTTTGCGAATGAAAGGTTGCGTCCTGGCTGAAGTGCCTCTCTTGCGAGTAAAAGCTGTTTTCTCTGGGCTTTACTTTGTTGAAACAAATTTTGAGTAATGTAAATGACATTGGCATTACGATGAAGCCCTTTTCCTCGTAAACCAAAGTTTAATTTCGTCTTCGTCTTTTCCTAACATGTCGTCAAAAATGACCAGATGGGTTAGACGGGGGTCCGATACGATTCCGTCGTCTTCGTTAGGAATGCCTTCCACAAACACGATGGAATCGCCTTGACTTTCTCGCAAGAGGCTTTACGCCGATTGCCACTCTTTGTAACACCACACGATTCGTTGAGGTGAACGATCGATCAAATGACGTTGATGTTCGATCAATCGTTTGACAAATTCGGTTTTACCTGAACCGCTAGGTGCAGCAATGAGCATGTTAAAGGGATTGCGAAGGTACAAAGCCTCCCAACTGGCACGATCTAAGTGTTCGTCGATGACTTTGAAAGTGGAGGAAGAGGAAGCAGAGGCAGCAGATGTAGCCATAGCAATTCAAGGAATGTCACTTGTGACACAAAACAGACAAGACAAAAGTTTTTATACTTTTTCAGGACACGTTTATTGATGTTTTAAAAATAAACACGAAAGACTAAAAAACGTAAAAGCCAAAAGGTTAAGTACAACGATAAAATGCACATTAAAACGATCAAAAAGGAATAGAAACAAGTCTCCATACAACATATTTTGGGTAACAAAGATGTCCTCGGGACAGGGTGTAATGTTCTTACAGGTTCTACAGAGGGTAATGTCACACAAATGTTCTCCCGAAACGGGCTTTCAGGAATGTCCATGACGGGTTCTTCTGGTACTATCACTAACACAGGTTGAAGAGTGACTTTTTTCCTTGGACGTTGGAAGGAAGGATCATAACTCTTGAGCATACTGGGCCACTTCTTGGGTCCAAGCCGCAAAACCCCATTTTTTCCAGTCACGTACATCTGTCCAAGGGGGGTGTAAGTCACAAGCTAAACACACATCGTCATACACGTCTTCGGTAGCTAAAAGTTGACAAATCGTTTTTTCCCGTAGAGGTCGAAAGTATCCAGATGACAACGCAAGGCTTTGAGCAGAATGAGTCTTTCGTGACCATTTCAAGGCACAGCTTTAATGTTTGATTGGGTGGTAAGTACTGTTCATAAAGAGTCCACAAGGAATCGGCTGGTAAACGAAATCCGAGAAAACAAGTCACTAAGACACACACCACACGTCGACCCAAATTCAATGGATACAGCTGTAGTACTAAGTGTTGGTAATCTTCCACGGTTTGAATATGGTCATTGAGTTCCTTCCACGGAATCTGTTGAATCACTTTTTATAAAAGCCGTGGCATGGCAGCCTTTTTTATACCCTCTTTTTTGGAAGCAATACGTGTACTTTCTGCCCAGAGATATTCGTTCTCCAGTAGGGAATCTAAATGCTCCAAGCACAAACCAACATGTCCGAGTTCGTTCAGAAGTTTCTTCTTCCAATAAGCAGATGTTGCGTAAAAGACTTTTGTGATCCTTCAACTCTTCTTCCTCAATTCGTTGCAGTAGGTGTATCTCGAAGCAACGAAAATCATGAAAGTGTTGATCCTTCTCGTCCTCGAAGTGTTTAACAAGGTCTGACCACTGGAACACTTTCTCATGAATCAGTCCTCTTATAGTATTCAGGTACCAGTGGTTTAAACACCGGTGGCGTAACGGATGCAATTGTTCTTTACGTTTGACTTGAATTTTTACTAGTTCTCGGTAAATGCGTTCTCTCAACTCCGCAGGCAAGCCACGAATGTTCTCTTGTAAAGTATCCATGATCAGGTCATACTAAAACCCTCTTTTGTCGGAGACAATAAGTGTACTGTCTGCACAGAGATCGTTTTACTCCAGTGGCGAATCTAAATAGTTTAGCTACTAACTTGCACATCACAGTTCGTTGAGAAGTTTCCTGTTTCACTAAGGTGACATTGTGTAAAAGATTTTGGTAACTCTCTAACTCTTCCTCTGGAATTAGTTGCAGTAAGTCTACCTGGTAGCAAACGAAATCATCAATATCAAACCAAACCTTTGAACCAAGGGGTAGTTGATGAATATCTGACCAATGGGACACTTTCAACTGAATCAGCCCTTTTATAGTTTTCAGGTACCAGCGGTTAACACACCGGTGACGTAACGGATGCAATTGTTCTTTACGTTTCACTTGAATTTTGACCAGTTCTAGGTAAATGCGTTCTTTCAACCCCACAGGCAATCCACGAATGTTCTCTTGTAAATTATCCATTCAGGGATTACGGATATTGTCCCACTAAAGGTAAAGACTGACAAATGGGAGACCATCGAGCATGTTCCAAGTAGGCTGAATCTTGTTGTCCCCACTGGTGAAGTGACACACCGCAACTGAAGCACTTGACTTTATCCCCTTCGCCCAAGTAGAAAAATCCGGCTCTGGCTAATTCTTCAGGGGTCGGTCCTCCCAGACATTTAGGCCATTTTCCTTTGAACGTTTAAAAACGATTTTCAAAGTTGCAGTATTCAGGCAATCACACAGGGAAGGAATATTCGTTGTTCACAGGTTGGTTTCGATAAGGGTAGGGTGACATGGACAGGAGTTTGCTCGGGGCTGAATGACATCCGTAGGGTGGTAGACGTGAAGGTTGACATCCACAATGAAAACCAGTAAATTGTCCACGATAAGGAGCAGCATCACTTTAGCATCCGTCAGGTTTGACACGAATATCATCACTTTCCATGATAGATGTAGTGGTAGTAGCAGTGAGAACAAAGTTCCCATGATCCTTTACTGCATCGCTCACACCGCAAGGCTCAGCACCACACTCCACTTCAGAGGCCCAAAACTTGAATTGTGCCTGTCTGAACTTGTTTGTGTTTCTCTGAGAGTATTCATCTTGTTCGCTCGGTCTTCGTAGTCACAATGAACTATCGATTTTGCAGATTTTCCCTTTTTATATGCTGACCAATATCAATGTCAACAATTGCGAGGGACAACAAACAGGTGGCATTTGTCCGTCCTCCGTATAAACTGTCCCTCGCGTTAAGGGGGTCCATTAATTTGTAACTTTCTACGATGCGTTTAAACTCGGGATCGGTTTTCAAAAGGTGATCCTACTCGTGTTCCTACATTTTCACCACTTGGTATCCTTGCTGTTCTAACATAAAGCGTTGCTGACAAGTGGCCTGGTACAAGTCTTCCATGGTTTATTGTGAAAACTGATTTTTAGTGCCACGTTGAGGGTAACAGGCGGGACACCCGTGAAATAAGCAACCGTTAAACTCGTACACGATCTTGGGGTTTTCTAAGTCCCAGCCATCTATCGAATATGTTCCGATGGTCTTTTCGCCCAATCCGTTGCAGGCGTGCTGAATCCATGTGTCTTCCTTGTCGCACAAGTAATGTAACCAGCGTAGGGCTTTGACCAAGTATTGACGTTTGACAAAGTTTAACGTTTGAGGACTGATGACAGCCAGGGTGTTTTCAGGCATAAATTGTTGGCGGTACACTAAGGAACACTCTTTGGCAATAGTGCAGGCTTCTTTCAAAGGATCGACCCCTCCGTGTTCCATGAACAGTTCTCGAAATTTTCCACAGCAACGCAGTAAAATGTTCACGTCGGAACGACAATACTTTAACATTTCTTCCTGAAAATCGAAGGGGTGCAAAGCATGAGCCTGGTACCAAGCGTAGAAAGTTTCTCGTTGTTCGGTACGCATGTTGTCAGGGTCGTAGTCTTTAGCCTCAGGCAAATGGGGTAGAACGGCATGCTGATTGGCTTCGGTTCTGAAAAAGTGAGGAAAGTAACCGTTGGCCATTTCTGTCGTTCCAAATGTTTTCGCTGGCGCTGTACAGTTTCCTTATTTTTCATAGGGTTAGGATTTTAAAGAAAAAGAATTTCCCCGGGTTTCCTCACTGGTTATACTGGCTATTTGAAAAAGACCTTGTATATCTTAGGTATAATTCAAATAACCTTTAATTCCCTTTATTTTGGTGTATGATTGATGGATGTATCCATCTTTCAAAAAAGTGCTAGGTCTACTTTGTCATTTTCACTTCCTGAACTTCACAGATAAACTGTATAAAAAGAGCCGATAACTTTTTCTACATTTTATATATTTGGTAATTCGTTCATTGCACTTTCAATAGCTGGTATTGTCTAGTCTGGCAAAATTCATTTTTCTCTATTTTAATAGTTGCTATGTATAGTGTACTTTAGACTAATTCAGGCTAGATTTTTAACACATGAGAGCAGTCATTTTAGTTAGCAGTGTGCTTAAACCATGTAAAATTTCCAAAAGTACAATATCTAAAGAAATATCATCTACATTACATTAATGTAGCATAGAGGTATGCCAACATTCTCTCCATTGTGCATGTTTTAAATGCAAACTACTTCACCTTACATACGTCACTCTCTCAAAAGTACATATTAACTGGTGAGCGCCCCCTTAGCCATTCGACTCAAAGGCATGGCCAAATAGCTCCTCGAATCTTTAAACTGCACTTGTCCCACTTGCATCGAAATAATTTTGGCTACGTTCAAAGTCACTTTAGGACGTGCGGTGCCTTGTTTCGAATAGTATCTCAAAAGAAACTATCCATCGTATCCGGAGAAATTGTGGGCCGTCACCGTGGCATGGCGATGACAATCTCCGTAACGTTCGATGTCCTCTTGGCTTCACGTCTCGACGATGGGGTCTAAGACCATTCGGGCAAAATCGTCCAGCGTGTTCGGTCCCCGGAAGATTTTTTCACGTCCTCCAGGAATCTTACTGCAGTGAGGGCAATGACTAAAAATAGGCTCTTGGATACATTTTTCGCACACTCGATGAGCCACTCAGAAATTAGGAATAAGAATGTCGGTCTCTTGCATGCATTCGAAGTCGAAAAAGGTGATATTGTCCTTCTTCCTGTGGTCATCATCTTCCTGTTGGGGTTGGTATTTTTGAATGTAGCATTGGTGTTCCAAGTGAACGATTTGGTGACAAATGTGACATCGCTTCTTTCCTGAACATACGTGTGCCTTGGCATTATTGGTAAGTATGTCTTGTCCACACGTAGGACACAATCTCAGCGGTTGACAAGCACATTTCTGCTGTGAACTTTGCGTTGTTAGATGTTGTTGGTAACAGGTAGGGCTGACAAAAGTGCGCAGACAAGCAGGACAATGCACTCGTTCGTGTCCTTTGTCTAGACAGGGTTGAGAGGTCAAATATCCTGAGCATTTCGATCCACAATGCTTGTGTTGCTCTCGATTGTTATAGCCATAGTCACATTTCTCACAGTAATAACTATATCCCACGAATCCAGTGATATTGGTAATGGCATCGAAATGTTCATCGTGATAATAGACGTGAATGTATTTTCTGTCTTGGAAATCTTTGCCTCCAAACAACAAAGGCCCGCGCACTTCTTGAGGGTGCACTTTCAAGGTGTAGCGTGGAGACAAGACGTCTTGCAGTTTTTGCATTTCAGGAATGCCACATGGTGTGTCTTTGGATAACCCAGCTTGTTGTAACAGGAGTTCTGCTTCAAATCGTTGTTTGGCTCGGTCCGATTTTTGAATTTTCTCCCAGACCCTTTTCCATTCTACCGTGTCGTTCTTGTCTGCATACGTTCGTCCCACCATGATGGCACGGGCTATACAGATCTGGTCTTGAGAGTTGCTAATTTGGACGAGACTACGTTTAATACTAAGAATGTCATCCACCAATAACACTTTTCTGCGTTGTCCGGTCCCCTTGGGGAGAGAGACGTGGTTCATGAACAGTGTCGCTTTTCCATCAGTGATGTGAGACTGGTCATTGGATTGTTGCACGTTTTGTATCTTGTCCATGACTTTGGAAGGAGTCAGTTCTGCTGGGTTGCTAAACTCGATCCAAACAGTGGATTACAAGCTGTCGTGATGAATGGAAAGTCTCAGGCGATCGTCTTCTTTGGCTTGACATTGGCGTTTCAGAGTGGTTATCAAAGAATCGCACACCTCGGTGATGAAGCCCTTTTCTTTCTCCAGTCGTATGTCTGCTTTGAAATCTTTAAACTTCACCCTGTAAGTGTAAGCAGTCATTCTAAATTTTCTAGAGGAGTGCTTTTCCGTCTCTCGAATGTGATAGTAATTTTCAGGGTTTACTGGTGAACTTTGACTGGGTGTAGAATCGCTGGGTCTGGAATCTGGTTCACTCATGTCATCTTCAAAATCACTAGTATGAATTTGTGCCAAGACGTCAGCTATTGTACGAGGCGATAAATCACGTTTCTGCCTCTTACTTACTTCTTATTCTTTCTTCTCGATTTGATTCGATCGTTTCATCTTGACTGCGAAAAGTCAAATGACTAGATTCTAAACAGCATCGGTCACTTTATATCCATGGTAGACCAGCGTATATATAAAGGGTGTGGGTGTCTTGCCTTCCACTATTCATTTCACTCTCAAACCGAGCAGAACGACGGAAGAGCCTACACAGATCGAACGTTTGATGAGAGCTTTGCGAGGGGACATTAGAAAATGTTCCGCAGACAAGCCGACGGACTACTCACCCTCCTTTCGAGATAAAAGTCAAGATACTTGTCATATCTGTAAGAAGAAAGGACATTGGTCTTCAGAGTGTCCAGATCGTCAAAAAGTAAAACTGGGGCTAGAAGAGACAAAAGTCAAGATGCATGTTATCATTGTCAAGAAAAAGGACATTGGTTTTCAGAATACCCTAAGAAACAACAGGAGCAAGAAGAAGAAGAAGAGAGGGGTTATTGACAGGAAGAAGAGGTACCCTCCTCCAAGGAAGAACACAGTAACGTGCAGAAAGAGAAATGAGTAGAAAAGAAGAAGGGGAGAAAGTGAGGAAGAAGTGGAGGAAAAAGTGTGAAAGTGAAGAAATTTAAAAAACAGAGAGAGTGAAGACAGACACAGAAGAAGCTTATGAAATTTTTACAGTGTTATGTTGTGATGTGAATTGGATTGTAACAACTGGATTAGTGTAACCGACAAATAAAGTCACGAACATATCCCACAATTGTAAAATCGAATTCGTCCCAATTTTCAAAATTGAACATATTTTATATGTTTACAAATGTCGTAATGAACCTTCTTAATGTAAAGGAATTGGTATCATGTTTTAAGGGGCGTGTGCCAGATAATGCAAATAGAGAATATTAGATGAGTTTCTGCTCCATATGATACTTATATAACCGTTGATAGTCACCGCATGCTGTTGTCAAACTTCGTTTTTATTTAATGTTGACATAACCATTCTCAATGAAAAGCACAGACCTGGAACAAACATTCATGTTATAAGATCGATGCCAGAAACCATTCGTAGGCAATTTCTTCCTTCGTTTGAAAGTCAAATGACGATTGAGTTAAGATAAAGTTAATTCGGTTCCAATGTTTAACTAAATGCTATATATTCCCTAGTATATCCTAATTTCCAGCCTTAACAAATGAAAATAGAAGGCTTTGACTGCATTCATCTTACTTTAATGGGCAAACCTGAAGTAGTTAGTATATTGAGAGCTAAAGCACACTTTTCATTATTTTAAATAGTACGAAAAGTGAAAACTACGAGACAAGGAAAAGTTTGAATTCCAGTTATTTTAATATTCGATCTACTGAAGCACAGCTGGTAAGGTGGAGCACAAGTCGCATGTTTTTAAAATACTGTCATTACTACAATATCTGCTCTAGCACATGCGCTAGACGAGCGTTAGTGAACAAAACACTCTTTAACACAAAACAGAAATTATGCAAAACAATGAAAATATAACGAGTTTATCATAACATAAAAAGTCTTGGCATCAAGAACTAAGGATACGTGTAAACAAATTTGGATAGGAAAATGTGCTATTATAGCTTGATGCGTTGTAAAATAGCATACAAGAAAATGAAAATATTAACATCTTGATTGCAAACGTCAGAAAATATATCCTATAATGCACTGGAAAGACAAAGTTCGTGCACACAACGTAAAACTGAGCATCATCAGCATTGATAGCGCGATGGTTCAAATAGTTCGTAATGACTATGAAATACACTTCTATTAGATTAAATGTACTGAAGAATTTGAAGATTTCATTACATCCATAGCTATGTTTTCAATTCTTTAAAGTGTGTGCGATAATTGCATTTCTCTACCAGGGACGACTGACAGGGTCAATTATTTAAGACGATTTAATAGTGCGACCCTGAAAGTCCTTTTGCTTACATAAATATTATTCATATGTGGCAGAAACCTAAGCTGGAAAAAATAAAATTAAATACGTTGAACAGATGGTCAAGTGAACAATCAACATCTGCTTTGCAGAAGCAATACAAAAACTGAGAGTTCACGAGAGAAGGGCCTATGTATGTTACCGGGCACAGACAGACTTTAAATGCACGCATATGCAACATTAAAAGCTTAATACAAGTACTTCCTTGCAATGATATATATCGTCTCAATATTAGGCAAAAAAGTGACATTTTCAACGAGCGAAGGTTTGAAACAATACATTTGGACGAAGAAAAAAAACGTTTTATAACAACAACCAAAAAGCGGTAGGATTTGTTGGAAAGTGAAAACATGGATTAAATTTCAGTTTACTGAAAGGAAAATCCATCTGTAATGAAAATATATTGCATAATCTATTTGCGCAGCATTGCACTCTGCCAAAATTGAGCACACGATAACAATTATGTGACTATATTGATGCGGTCTGACAAAAAAAGATATGCACCCCTGTAGCTTTTCATTGCTCATCTTGTTCATGTTGTATCAGACACGATCAGATCCTTGAACGTTCGAAGGACTAATGTCGATTTGTAAATACAAAAATTGTATTAATTGTAAAGGATGTTATTATTTACTTTTAGAAATAAATTCCGAGCATTTAATAACACCAGTCTCTTTGTTAGCACCGCTAATGAAAAAACCTGTTTACCACACCCCCTAAGGCTAATATAAGAAAAAAACATTTGGCCATAACTCTTCCATAATCGGCTTCATACAAGATTGCTGCAGTATCTGCCTTAAGATAACTCGAACAAGTGTTAAATGACCACAGTAGTCAAATTAATAATGACAACAGTTCATCATCTCGCTACCACGACCACCAGTACAATCACCATCACCGCCACGAAGAAAATGAAGAGAAAGAAGATGTATATGGCCATAACAGAGGTATAGCATTTGTCAAAGTCCATTATTTAAAAATGTATGTAACCCATATTTTATTTTAAGAGGAGACCTGATTACTTACCTGAAAGATTCAGATAATGGTATTATGTGACTCAGTACTAGAGCACACTGGATGGAGTTGATGCAAGGAGAGAGTCCTACTGGATGTAATACATCTACTCATGATACTGATGGCATATATGAATGAAACAATGCTAGTCGAAATATGAAAAATCAAGTCAATCAAAACTGAATGATTTGCACCAACATTATCACTTATAAAATGAACACATATTTATTGCGTTTACGATGACAAGAAAAATTGGCAAAGTACGGTCAATGCCTAGACCCTCATAGTAAAGAAATCATACCACAATTGACTTAAATACCTTTCGATGGCATTATATGACATTTATCCGTAGCAGCATTAAAACCCCAATAAATTATACAAGGTAGCGTTCCAAACCTAAATCCAAATATATGTATCGTACTTGGCGGTGTCTTCGTGTTGGATGATATGATGATAAAAGAATATGCTAACAATCTGTGTGTAATCTGGAATATTTTACCGTAGCTTTAACAATATTTCAGTCTTATCGCTACGATGTATCCAGTGTGTTAGTTTATAGTGGTGTGTAGCATTGGGATATAATGCCACAAACGTATAGCAGGATATCCCACCCAGCCACATTATCTGACACCAGGCCGAATAGTCCTAACACTAAACCCTTAATGCATTGTGCCTTGCGAGGGTGCTCTTAGTACCATAATTATAAGTCTTTGGTGTGACTCTGCCGTTGTTTGAACCCGCGACCTCCACTAACAATTTAGTAGTAAATGCTTGTTATATAATGATTGTGAAGGAAATCAGCATATTCTTCGAAATACTTTCAAGTCGAGTTATCTATTCGAGTTGATGACGTCAATATTTTCAAATTATGCAAACGAATTATGGAAACAGTTTAGAATATGACAGATAAAGATGATACTTGCAAAATCGTTTAGATATGAACTAGAACATGCGTAAAACATGAAGGAAGCGGAGATCAGATACAAGTAGTGCACAACATATTGGTACTTGAAATGACATTTTGATTGTATAGAAAGAAGCTTAGCATACCGTTTGATTTCTTCATGCTGACATAACATTGTTTACGGTACTCTTTTGGTTTTCCACAGAGCAACATTACATTTGCATACACCTCTGAGGTGGCAGAGTGCAATACAGAACTTCAAACAAGAAAACATTTGTCTAATCTATCATACGATTACTTTGTATTAAATTACGCAATCGGCAAATATCAAAATATTGGAATGGGCATTCATTCTTTAAACTGCATCACTATTGAAAGAACTATTGGCATCGCAGCCGATGTAACACTGACGAATCTCACACTTCAAATGCCTTGCAGTTTGAAGTGTGTTTTGATAATGTGCAGTACGCGAAGAATGAGATCCAGGAAGGATTTGCATGACATCAATATTAAACAATATCGCTTAATATACAAGACTGGAAAACATGGGTTACTTTATGTGTTGATTGATTATGATTTCAGTTTATAATATGTCTTCTACGTTAGTCCATATAGGCTAACTGCTGCATTGACATATATTGATGCAAAATACCCAAGTAATGTTGACTTGAAGAATTCATCTGAAATAATAACCCACATTTCCGTGAGTGGAGGCCTTTTAATATTAAATATTGTATGGCTTGTCTCCATGCATATGTTCCTCCATCACATTTAGGTTCTTATGTAAATTAAATACAATACATGATCTAACTGAAATATTTAGTTGCTAAACTTTGATTACATGCGCGTATTAACGTCAGCGTTTGTGTTGCACATTAAAACAATACCACCGTGACGTACATTTTACACAAACTTGAACTTTCAAGCAAATTATTTTACATAAGGACCCTTAACACCCTTTTTTCCCAGTTCTCAGACAATTTACATTCGTCTTGCAACTTTGTACTTTCATGACAGTACCTATTTTTCAAATTGATAAGCCTTTCTATTAAGCAGTGAACCTTGTAGCTTACATTCCATTTTAATGCTGTGCTTTATTTCATATTTTCTATAAAAATCAAATTCAACCGACCTTCATAGTTTTGGTTATGGCACTCGCAACAACTCTTGTTTACACTTAAGCATATTCCCATTAGAATATGACAGTACTGACTTTGATTGATGAATGCTTTCTTTCTAGTCTCATTTTAGCAAAACAACACAGATACAGCCTTAGCATTAACAGTGGCTTTTTGTTCCCACCAACAATATGAAATCAAAGTTACAAATAAAAAACATGAGCAAAACGATGCATACATACATCGTGCTAGCTTGATGGAAATAAGCAGTTATCAAGGCAAATATCAGCGCCATAATTACCTTTCGCAACAATCATATATTAAATTTTGAAATATTTCGTCAAACGAACATTTTGTATACTTTAGGTGAGTGAGTACCATGTTCCAATATAAAAGAAATCTCTCTTTAAATTAGGTGTTAACTCAATTATAAATAAAGTTGTTCTCACAAAAGCTAATGGGAAGTCTACACAAATCGTGAAAGAAATATGGAAAAGAAGAGACTGGGTAATAATAATGCCAATCACATTGATTGTGA
This sequence comes from Sinohyriopsis cumingii, assembly GCA_028554795.2. Classification (NCBI taxonomy): domain Eukaryota; kingdom Metazoa; phylum Mollusca; class Bivalvia; order Unionida; family Unionidae; genus Sinohyriopsis; species Sinohyriopsis cumingii. The sequence continues at coordinate 3,775,204 of CM068841.1, forward strand.
TGCTAAAAGCTTAACACTTTTTAGTTATCATTGAAATTATGTAGAACATTAAAGAAATATAAGATAAATAATTGTTGCTAATGACCACAGGAAATGTTTGAATTGTATCTATTTGTACTTTTATTGCTATTTGTGTATACCTTTAAGTAAAGGCATAGACAATGAATAAACCAATGCTAACGCGAGAATAATAAAATTATTCAAAAACAATATATTTCCAGCAGTTATACACAGTCAGCGTCTTACAGAGCCGATAATATTGTTAATGATGCTTCTATTTTGGTAGAAAACTATAGCAAATAACTTCCCATATCAACCAATTATTATGTGCTTATTTTGTCATCATTAGACCCATTGTCCCCTTTGTTTCCAAAATATACAAACATTCTCTCAGACGGTACAGTACAAAAATGGATCATGCTGGTAAATATATTCTTGCTTATAATTGCTATAATTGTAAGAACATTTATTTTTGTTTCTTTGAATGCTATATAAAACCTTCTACGAAGAGATTTCTTTCGGGCGGGTGGTAGTTATTAATGATTTCCTTCTGATGAAATATTTTATTGCAGCTTTTCGACATCAACAATTGCTTCTGATCTTCGTATCTTATCAGTTTCTAAACCATTTTGTTTTCTTCACTCGGTCGTGCTCTTTATTTATGACTTCTTCCTATATTTATTCTTCGTCATGATGATGATCAATCAATGTTTCACTTCTTAAGTAATGTTTTAATGTTGTTAACAATTCTGTTTCCACCTTCGTTTTGCATTCAAACCTAAATTTAGAAAGAAATTAATCATCAGACATGCTCGTTTACGTTTTGTGCAGTCAACTAGTTTCCTTATTGGTTATATTTCCGTATTTTCTACAACTTGTCTTACTTATTGCCTATCACGAGCACTTTTTTATTGGATATTAGATTAGATTTAGATTCATTTTTCTTGTTCGGTTTTCACATTTTCAGTACCTAATAAACGAATCTTTTTCTATCCAACCCCACCCTTGTCATGTTTCTGTTGTATTAAATTGTACAAGTTTGCTACTTTACTAAATGCTAATTCTAACGTTTTGTTTCTAGCCCTATCATTAATAATTCTTTTACACGTATACAATTTACAAATTTGTTTTACTAACTATATAACCTTTTCCTTATAAGCTGCGCTAGTTAACCTATATCGCAAAATGTCTGAATCCATGCAATTGTTTCGATTCAACAAACCGTGACAAAAGCGGGTCGTTTAATCAGGTTCTGAGCTATATATGAAAATAGTGGCATCATCAGAAGATGTTCCTTCTAGAAATTTGCAAAAACTAATAACTCTTTGTTTGAAATAAGGTTTGAAAACTATTATAACAACGTAATGTAGAAATAGATCTCTAATAAAACCTTAACTGACAATCGGGTGGAACAAATAGACGAAACGTTAGTCATGAAAGCACTTCCCACGTTAATCAATGCAAGGTCAGCAAAATCGTCCACGTCATAGTCATATGTTGCTGCAATTGTAACAACATTTTTAATATATTCATATTTATTGATTTATAAAATGATTACTGAGCTTAAAATAAGATACCATTTATCAAATCGCATTAGATATCTCAGTGTCATTAGTCACTGATGTTCAGAGTAACTATCAGCAATGATGTGTATTAATTCACAAGTCTGAAAAGGAATCACAAAGAAACAAATATCCAATTAAAAATGTATCATTCAGAATTTAGATCTATTTGTCTAGAATTTTAGACAACTGTTCTTATTACTGGAATAACTGTTCATGAAACAAGAAAGTCGCTTGGGAAAACAAATTAAAATGGAAAACATATTAAAGAATGGCATGTCTTCTCGATAATAAACTTATTTAACTTAAATGTTTCGATATTTTTCTTGTGTTTTCTTCATCTCTTTCTGATGATAACTTATGCACTGTTTGAACTTTCATTGACATCCCTTGTGAAACTTATATTTGTCCAATAAAAGCATTCTCTACTTTTTTGCTTTATCACAATAGATGAAAGAAGCAATAGGAATCGGGTAATCATCATCAAAATTTCAGGTTCATGAAAACCTATATACCTGTTATATAAATAAATAAGTGCTACACCTAGCATGTTTAAAGTTTTATTTGATTTCACGTCGTCTCTTAAGGTGTATGTAAGTCTAATTCCTGCATAATTGGTTATCCTATTGTTATCGTTGATGTGGGTGTAGCAGAATGAAATACGGTGTGACCGAGTCTAGCCAAACACACATACTACATGGAATTTCAAAATTATGCACAAAAGATTAGTTTATGAAGCTCTAAACAAGATGGCCGATATATGGATCAATCTCCAAGAATGATCAATATTAGTTATGAATTTACAAACGAAAACACTTTCACACATATAGCGACATTGAGGTTAAGGTTCAAAAGAAATATGTGATGGGTATTAATCTACTGGCCTGTAATCTAAAACCAGGAGACAATTAAGCTACTCACGATTCCACAGTACATGTCGACTGTTGAAAGGACGGTCTCGCGTGATCATCTCCTCTTTAAATCCATGAGAACCTCGTGACCCTTTAATCTAGGACATACGGACATTTACACTGAACAAATAAGCACAGAGGTTTAGCCAATATCGCGATTACATATCGGGGTTAGATAAATCGCCAGACTCCCCGTGAACAGATAAAATACAATGATTGAATTGTGTAACATATGGGAAACGTACAATGATATACATTCCGCATTCACGTGCGTAAATCGTCACCTTCCTGAAAATGCTCCTCTGTACTATGCTGATCTGTATTGTAATGATTCATATATAATTTAAGCTTCAATTACTCTAGTGGTGGTCGCTTCCATACAACTCGAGTGAAATGGCATTCCACGCTGCTGTTGCCTTACGAGTGCATTGGTGAGTGAACATAATCGAGTATTTTTAAATCACCTAAGGCCAAAATAAACTACCCAAGATTAACGTTGTAAGCGAAACATTTACATTCCTATATAACACTTGGACTATTCTGTTATAGTGGTATTTAAGATATAAAAATAGTCATTTTAATGATAACGTGTTCAGCAATAACCACTAGTTTTAGACATCTAATTGTTATAATTTTGCATTTTGAAAATATTGTTGTTTCCTTTATAAATATGCACTGTTTTGTCAATCATTTTCACCATTATTGTTTTTAACATGATTGCATAGAAAAATAAATTTAGAACTTACAAACTTACACAATGTTTGTATTAAGCTACAATTTTTCTTAAAGATTAATACAGTTTAAACAAAGGAACAATATAGATGAAAGTCTGAATCAACGTTCAGAAAGTAACTTAAAAGAAAGAACTCAACATGGACATAAGTTAAACGTGGTAGACAACTTGAATAACGTTCACAATAATTGAAATAACTTAAAAACGGAAAGACTTTAAACTGAAGAAGAAGCAAGAAGAAAAAGACAATCCAAGACCAAAAAGCTTCGCTGATACAACTTGGTTCCATTTAGTACGTGGTGTTAGAATTGCAATCACTGGAATGATTTTTGACGTTATGAGAAACTGAAATTAGAGAGCTAACATAGACAGCTAACATAGCAATTTGTATTAAGTATATCTATTGCACAACAATAATTTACCAAAAATGACACAGATACAAAATGTCCATAGTTCTTTATGGAATGAACAAAAGAGATTTAGCATTTTCCAAACTTGAAAGTATACATTTGCCACATTTTCGTAATCAAATGGTAAATAACATCTCTTTAATACTGCAGATTACATTTTGGTATCAATCAATGCTATCAAATAAAAACATATCTTGGCGCAAATGTATGCATGATAACTGTAATATTAGCAAGTATTCCAGATTTTTGTTCACATTAATTATATTTTGAAAATGACAACCTGTGAAGAAAAACTCTCTCTCCACATTATACATTTAATTAATATAGTACATACAATAACAATACTATGTCTTGACTAATATTGTTAGCTACTAGATGCATTACAAAGTTATTACATTGCTAGAAACAAATGCATTACTAACATCATTCTAGTCGAACCTTTCTATCAAAGCTATACAGTTTACATATTGTTACCAAATTGTAAATACAAGTACATTATTTTTACAACATTAGTTACATGTGTATGCACATGTAGTTTTGCATTATATATACATACTTATATTCTTAGAATCATAAACATTTGGTGAGGAGGATTATACCCTTGTTAGAGAACTAGCTTGCCATGCCCATGTCATTTATTTCACTGGCTTTGATTAAATGATGTGCTTTAAGTTTATTTATCGTGTACTGTTCAGGCTAGTATTAATAATCTAAACAATGATATGGATCGGTATCAGTATCATAAGCTTAAAACAAAAGATAGCTGTGACCTACATATTTATTTTACTAGTTTAGTTTAAGTTCTCGCAATTGAACTCATGACCATATAGATTTGTCTTGCACGTTGCATAACACTGGTATGCATAGATGTTTCAGGCTTGACAAGGGAACACATCTTAATAAGCAGTAGCAGTGCAATTGCCTTATAAAATTAGGTTACTGTGGCCTATATTTAATAATTCAGTGTCTTTGGTTTTAGCGAATCCTCAAGATCGCTTTGTGGTACAATCATAATATATGTTGCTTGAATGAGTCTTTATTTATGAAACAAATAGTGCGTTTCATCCTGCACATAAAATGCTATACTGATAAGTATGAAACTTACCTAGGGGAATCGTTTGCTATGATCTATACCTCATTGTAAAAGGCAGGTCAATGTGACCATTGTTTGACACTACACTCCAAAACATACGACTTGCAAGCATTAAAATCAGGATTCTAATAAATGACAATGATAACAGCTTCTGAGACAGATTTAAAGAAAAATGGTTTTAAAGAAAGAAAGGGAAACACATAGATCTCTGTTTTATGAGCTTCATATATAACCTCTACGTTGATATGACAGTAAAGCAAGGTTTGTGCTTATTGTTTTATGTATGATATGTACAATTATAAAGTCGAACATTTTTTGGTGAAGCTCACTTTAATATAAATTTATTTTCTGCGGATAATTCATGTTTACTGTGGGTTCTGCTGAAAATTTTGTAGAGGTGTAATGGGTGATTGGACTCTGATAAAATAAATGTTTCTGTCGTTGATGTCTGTTAAATGGAATGGCACTAATCGTTAATCGGGACCTAAATTAACGTGATAATCTTGTCATTACTATAATTTACATATGAATGGTCTTGACTGTTGATTAAGTCACATAGAAATTAAACATGTCTTCTTAAATGTAGAATATAGAAATAGATCAATATTCGTTCCTCTCGTGGGATTTTGTCTTTAAAATAATCGTTATATTTGACGAAAACTACCCAAGATTATTTGATTGAAATATTTGAAGAAAAAAAAACGCATGAACTTAGATATATGTTTATTACTCTTAAACAAAATAAAGACGATACCAAAGTTTACAAAATTGCCATAGGACAAGATTTAAGGTACCTAAACCATAGATTCAGAGATCAGCGGGAGAACAGTATTCTCTTTACTGATTGGCTGTGATATTGGGAAAATATGTGATGCAAGTTGTATGGTGGTATTTCACTAGATAATGTTCGGTTTTTCTAGTTTTAAGACATGACTTCTAATCCTTACTTCCCAGTAATTCCTCTGGTTTCGAGCAGTTAAATCATGTGTACATATAACAGTAATACCTAAAACTACTTTTTCGCATGTATTTTAGGGCAGAAATTATATTGCTTATCTGTAGTTCTGACATAGGAAATGAAATATAAATGTTATAATGAATTTATGTTAAATTCACTTGTTATTGTATTGTTGATTTGGGTTTTGCAATATAGAATTAACCATTTAAATTAAAATTTTGTATTCTGCCTAAAAAATGGTAGGCAACCTATGTTTCCATCTGTTGATGTTATCTTTATGTTTATTCCTTCAGGATTAGTCTCCCTGAAATCGGGGGGCGGGGGTGCTCGATGTTTTTGGTGCAAAGATGTCTGTTAACGCAAAAGGAAAAACAATAAGGAAATAATGGAAATAAAAAAAATATTTTTCAAGTGTATGTCATCGTTGCAAAACAGCAAGTAAGTATATGTCTCGAACTCGGTTTAACAAAGCAAGAGGTCATACAATGGTTTAACAATCACGTAAACCATGTGACCGTCTGCCGTATATTTAAGATACTCAGTCAAGAGACTAGGTATACGTATGAAGGATGCAATTATATTTAAATTTCTAAATTCAATATCCAATTATAATTTATCACCAAATAACTATTTTTAATAGGATCCTGTAACGGTATGGATACAATTTAAAGATTAATATTATTCATATAACAAAATAATAAAAACTAACAACAACAATTACGATTGCAACGATAATAATTAAGAAAATATACATATTTTATTCAAAATTCTTGGTTAAATATAGTAATAAATTTGTTTAAGTAACAATTGCAACTCTCAACGTAATCACAATCATGATCAAAAGTTGAAGAAATTGGGCATTTTAGAGTGCTGATTGCAAACCGAAACTAAGTGACGATTGAAATTAAGCTGGAGTCTCTGTTGACAGCAAGTGGACGGCTTGCTCCCCAACGCAAAATGTCATGTTTGAATGCAGACATGAACAAGATAAGGAATCAAACTCCATACAAGTAAATTTGCAATAATTAAAACTTTTGCTTAAAGATGTTTCGGGATAATATATGTGCGTTCTTTATGCAGCACTAGTACACCAAACATGTAAATCAATCCGAGCAGGAAATGCGTATCGAAATAAAACTCTCGTCATTTAACAAAAGACACGATTTGAAGCATGATATGTACAATATCAATTTGTAAAACGTTGCTGTCCTAAAATTGTTCTAAATTTTACAACTTTTGTTTAATATATCTAGTAATTGTAGTGGCACATAATTTAAAAAATGGAAAAATCATCCATGCAATTTGACAGTTTAGCCTTAAAATATATATAAATAATCGAAAGGGTTTTTCAGTCAATATGAGGAAATAATTAACTCGTGAAGTGGCAACATTTCGTGTTTTCACTCGTGGCGTTTCAAACTCGTGATAAAAAGATGTTTCCGTTTCACTCATGAAATAGTTCCTTATATCTACACAAATATGTCCTCTATAAAGCTGTAGGTGACGAAATCATGATGTAATTTTAACGCGATTGTATCATTGTCAAAGTCATACCAGAACATCGATTCCGGGACAAAAGGAATTTATCAGTTTCAAGAAACTGATATTGCTATGATTTTGAATTGATAACTTCCTCACACTGAGCGAATCAAGGCGTGCGTCCCATAAAGTACATATCCCTTTTATAGTAACTTCTCATATCGTGACAAAGTCTAGTTTTTTTTTTTTCTTCTTCCCATCCTACCTTAACCCTTAAAGACTAAAAGCCTTTACTTGACATATCCTCTAAAGTTATATTTATATGATACGGCTCCTCCTTTGAAGTCATGCATCAGCAGTTATCATGATGTTGCAAGAAACTGATCTAAAGGGCGCGTTTTTCAAAGTCAGTTCTGCATGATATCTTTCAATAATGTCATTATCCCATTTTTACAACGAGATAAAATAACATATCCCAAACTTAATTTTACGTGCGTTGTTTTAATAAATGTTAATGAATATGGAATTAATAGCATATATTACAAGTAATTAATGTCCGTTACTCAAAACAACGAAAAAAATCCACGCATATTGAGGGACAAATAGTAGACAAAACGATGAGCAAGATAAAACTGCCTCATGAAGAATAATATGCTTATAGGAACTAGAAAAACGTTAAGAAACAATTGCCTTATGAAATAAAAAGTTTTAGATATTTATGAGAACTTAATATTAATAAAGTAAATCTAAAAGGAACAAAAAACAATGAAAGGAGTTAATACATTTCGCTATTTAACAAAAGGCCAATGACAATAATATGCAATTGAAGATAAGTAGACGAATACATGGAGTTGCAATGTACACATTATTACCCCAAATTAAGAAAATTAGTAACAAAATAAATAAATGAACCGACTTTAAAATATTAGCATTGAATAAGGAGAAAACCTGAGAACCAAAAAGCACAAGACGCATATAGGAATGATAAAAATATTCATGTATTGTGTCGCTCAGATTCTTAGAGGGATTGTGTTTTGCTGCTTTTTTGCTGCTGCTAATTTTAAATAGAATACCAGTGTTAGAAGGGTTGAGATGCCCTGAAAGGTAATTATGCACCTTTTAAATATATGCAATCTAATCTAGTTTATAGAAAAGTATTTAAACATCATATTATTTTTATAAAATAGACATGTCCCAGTTACAAGGCAATGAATATTCATTAAGATTCCATTTATTATGGACTACAACAGGTTTTAAATTTCATAACAAATCATACTGGGGGATTCATTTTGTTTTTTAAATTACTGATTACTAGTCAGTACTTCATCTGTGGTTAACGTTCATAAAACGTTATACGTATTTCACGCAGTTATGGTATCATTGTTACTGAAAATCTTAACAACCGAAGTGAAAATGAAAATGCGTCAAACAACCATATTGATTTCAAATGCGATATCTTGAAGGACATACAGGCTATCAGATCCAGTAGTAAGGCACTCAACTGTTGTAAAGTGTGTTAAAATCTTAAACTGACTTGCTCAGTATACCTACAAATAAGTAACGTGACATGATTATCTCTGATTTTGGTTAATGTACAAGTGGAGAATCATTTATATGGAAACAAATGTTACTTTCCTAAGTGTGACCAAAGGAACGGAAAATTCTAAATAAATTAAATTAAATTTCTTCTCTTGTTCGTACTCACAAGACTGGACTATAGCTGAAGAATGAAGCAGTGCCAATTTAATTCCTTGATATAGCAACCTCATACGCATCAAATCAGTAAATGTGAATTAAGACAAAAGATTTCCGAACATTTAAATTATTTTGCTGTGAAATATATTCGTCAGCAGTACCATTTTTAATTATTAAGCCAATCAACAACTTTTAGATTGCGTGACATCTCAGCAGTACAGATGTCCTATTAAGATCACGTGATGTTGACATGTCCTCGATTAAACTATTTTGTAGGCCTGCTTTGACCGAAAAAGTGTTCAGAAGTGTTTGGAAATAACCTTGATTTATTAATGGAGAGTGTACATAATTATTACATATCTAGAGCTCTGATTAAAGTTTGTAATGTGTCAGAATTTTTTTAAATTTTTCATAAATACTGTTCAAGTGAAAGGTGATCGGTATATTCCGACACAAAGAGTTCACTTCACACAAAGTGAAGCATGACAGAAATTAGAGTCAAAAGTGAGAAATGTAACAGGAAATATACAGATGCAGCAAGTTTCGGCCTTAATTTATTTAAACCGAGAGTCACTTTAAAGAGGCTACTTACTGCTATATGTAATCCATACTCAAATACTCGCTTTTCCAGAAACAAATTTATGTCAGCCCTTCCCTTTTCCTTTACTATAAGAAAAAAAATTATCTGAATATTATAATCTTCTTAGCTTTGTTTACACGATATCTCTCTCTCTCTCTCTCTCTCTCTCTCTCTCTCTCTCTCTCTCTCTCTGTTTCCGTCCCTTTATCTCTCGGTTCTTTTAGTCTCTGAAATTGACTACGCCTAGGTACCTATCACATTTTTCAAATGAATGATGAAACTGTCACGAAGGCTATACTTCTCCGGTCATGTAATATATAGCAGCAGAGGGGGCGAATCCGACATTTTGTCCAATCGTCATTTTGCTTAATTATTACTTTCTGCACTCAACGATCTAGTGTCGTCAGCGCCTGGTAAAAAAAAAACGACGTCGTCGTCGAGGGGATCGTCCGGACGTCATTTGGTTTAATTAATACCTTCTGCGCGCCGATCCCAGCGTCGTCAGCGTCCGGTAAGCACATCGACGACCGCGTCGATGTCATCGCCCCCTCTGCTGCTAAGTAGTTATTTACAATGAAAATTATTTACAACTTACCGAATATTTGGTCAAGTCCGATACGATATCGTGTCCGAGGATCATGTAAATTTATCGTTACGAATCCATGTGGGGTCGACTGAGCATGACTAAAAAAGTTTCGAAAAACATTAAAGTCCATGTCACCGCCGCACCATGTCTGCCAAATATTTCGTAGCGTGTGTGTATCAACGCCGTTGAACACAGCAAGAATATTACAGTTGTCTCTAATTACTTTTGGAATCTGAGTGTATCGTTGAGTGACATATATCACGTCAGTGTTTTTATGCCTGCCTCTGGAAAATATCCTAGCTGGGTTTTTTTGATTGTCTAACATAACATCATCGTACACGACTAGATTGTTAACGTCGCCATCAATATCATCAATACCCGGTGCATCATTGATATCCGTAATAAACTCAATAACATTTTTTTTAGCGATCGCTGATGCATTCTCGTTGAAATCTTTCAACACCTCGTAGCATCGTTGATCATCTACGCTAGGGGCGATTAAATACAACTTATCCCACTTCATCCATCTCATTATTAAATTGAGTAACAATTGCGTCTTGCCAGATCCAGATGGTCCGATGATAATCATCCGGATCGAGTTTGGTAACGCTGCAACATGCTTAACTGGTTCTCTTGTTTTAGTCGCCGAAAAATCAATTATATTCATATCTCTATACATAAATTATGGATCTATATTGTGTGAAGTGTAGAGTGCGTACTGGCACAAATGATATGACAACCGCTACAACAAGAAATAACAGATCGGCGCTTACTGGTAAGTGTGTACAATGCGGTACAAAGAAATTTAGATTTATTTCTATTAGACCCGGAGATGTTTTAAAAAAAAGCGAGGAGGTGACATCGCAGCCAAATTGGCAAAACTCCCCGGAACACCGTGGGCAAAGTATCCAGGAGAAAAGCACCTCCCAGGATATAACTACTGTGGCCCCGGAACACGATTAGATATTAGACTCGATGATCAAAATCAGCCCAAACCCGGTGAGTATCCAATAAACGCTATCGATAAGGCGTGTCATGCTCATGATGTTGCTTACAAAAGTAGCGATCTGCAACAGCGTCATATCGCGGATGTAAAATTAATTCACGCATTAAATGCTATTCCTGATCAATCCGTCAAAGAAAAATTAGCCTCATGGTTGGTAAAATCGGCTATGAAAGGTAAATTAATGATTGGAAGCGGAGCTTCTGGCGCTGGTAATTGAAAACGATAGCGTTTATAATAACAACATGGATTCCATCTATTATTCTCCGAGAGGATACTGGAAGGGGAAGGCCGCAATTGGTAAGCTTGCAAGCGCTGCAAAGGTAACAAAGACCACTGCGGCTAATTGGTTATCCAAACAGGCTATATGGCAAATCTATCTACCACCGCCTAAACAAATCAACTTCTCGCGCTTTGATGTCAGCGTACCTAATGAAGTTCATCAGGCTGATATACTATTTTTGCCGCATGACAACGGTTACAAATACGCGCTAACCGTAGTTGATGTTGCGAGTCGATACAAACAAGCGGAGCCGTTAAAAACAAAGTCGGCAACTGAAGTAGCCGCTGCGTTTGAAAGAATTTATCGAAGAGACCCTCTGCGCTGGCCAAATCTATTACAAGTTGATCCCGGTAGTGAATTTCGCGGCGCTGTTTTATCAACGCTGAAACATCATAGCGTCGCGATACGACGAGGTCATACTGCGCTACATCGTGATCAGGCAATTGTTGAACGATTCAATCGGACTCTTGCTGAACGGTTATTTGGATATCAATACGCGAAGGAATTCATCCAAGAAAAACGATCTCGTGAATGGGTTAAAAGGTTGCCAGGTGTAATTGCAGCGTTAAATAACGAGATTACCCGAGCAATCAACATGAAGCCCAGCGACGCGATTAAATACGAGTATATGCCCGGAAAATCAAAAATAAATAGCGTTTCCAAGCCGATTCTCGGCGATGTCACTGTTAGATATCTGTATGAACCAGGAGAGCTTGAAGGCGGTAAAAAAAGGGCTACTGATCCTATTTGGAGTGTTACCACACATAACATATCAACGATAACACGATCAACTGGTAGATCACCGATCTATAGACTGGATTCAACTGCTCCTCAGCGCGGATTTACACGCGAGCAACTACAAGTGATACCTAACGATACTCAATTGCCACCACGTGGTCTTAACTAGCGCCGTTGCGTCTATTGCACTCAAGACAGGTCAACCTCACATTGTTTTTGACATGACCGAGACTGTTATCGATCCTATCCACGGTAAATTGGCGAGTGTCTTTATCCGAATAACGCCAACTCATTATACAATTGCAACTCGCGCAGTGATTATTCTGTTGTTGTCGTAGCGAGATTATTAATTCGGCATCAATATCAAAACGCCGCTGTTTTTTTTTATCCTGTTGGCGGTAACCCGAGAGTTTTCTATCAATGACGCCTGCATCGATGGTGACTTTGTCGCCGGCTTCGTCAGTGACTCCGTCACCGGCTCCGTCAATAACAATTCTTCGAAGCTGATTTATCCTTCGTACTCTGGACACTGCAAGATAGACTAGATTCGACCATTCGATGCGATTATCAACTATCCAAACAATTGTGTCCGTGATGGTTAGTCCCTGCGAGGAATGTATTGTTGTTGCGTATCCTAGCGTCCACGGGGATTTATCAGCACGTAGCGCGTCCTCGACGACACCGATATCAACGAGCACGATATCATTCAGCACGAGAATTTGTTTTTCTGTCCGGCCTGGAATTTCAACTTCAATGTTCTGCCGCCGTGTGTCCGCGGGTCTATAACATAATGGCACTGGACGCGTTGGAAACTTTTCCTTATGCAACGTAAACAACTTCCGCTGAAGTGTGTCTCTGACTATCTTTCTACTCGCTACAATCAAATCGTTTGGTCTCCATGTTTCCCAGAATTCATTCAACGGCGTTTCCGGAATTACCTCGCGGATTATTTCACACTGAACTCTATCCGGCTGTAATCTGATTAGTTTTTTAACCTCGCGCAGTTGTTCATCAAGTGCTCGGTAATCAGTATCGGTTTCTTCATAATAGTCCACAAAACCCCTTAACCAATCATGTGGACCCTCGCCGACAAATGGTGGTGGTTGGCCATGATCTCCACACATGATTACCGCTGTATTCGCGCGCAGCAACCACTCAAGAAACATTTGTAAAGTATCTAACGAAACAGTACATATCTCATCCCAGATGATAATGTCGGGAATAAATTTTTCACCCATTCGATCAGGAGTCCACTCACCGCCGCTGTATCGAAAAAAGCTGTGATAAGTAACGGCGTCAACATTTCGTTGTTTTATCTCTCGCGCTAGTCTATGGGTCGGTGTAAGCACGATTATACTTGCCCGCGTTCGAAATAATTCAATTGCCCGAGTCGTCTTTCCTGACCCGCCACAGCCGCTTAAATAAACCGTCTTGTGTCTACAAATTGGATCAGAACACGATGGTGCATTAGACCATTCTGACAATTTATCACCGCGTAAGTAGTTGTTCTCAACGGTGACATCTGCTGACGGGGAATAATCGCGTCGTATTTCATTTTTAATTCTCCATGTACCCCAACTCTCGTCCGGACTAGTAAACTCGGCTACGTTTCCCTTATACGCTACGTCAACATAAAATGAATCAACGGCTACTCTAACCGCGGTATCGGGAAATCTATTTATCATCGAGAATAAATTGATAGCGGCATAACCCAGCATAGACGCCCTCAAATGTGGATACGCCGGGCTGTCTCCATCGCTGTAGGTAACAACTGTACCCAACCTCGTTCCATTGGACAAGAAAGCTGTTTTGCAGTTCACGTATCTATTTTTTGCCACTGCGTCCTTGATTACGAAATCATATTCTGCGTCATCTATAATCAGCCGTGAGCAATATCGTTTGTAGTCGTGGTTTTTTCCACCTTGTGTGAACTTACCAATTATTCTTCTACCGAGATCTTTTGCCTCGCGGTTTCGTTGGTTAAATATCCTCCTGGACCATTCGATGATATATTCCTCGTCGGCATCAATGTTTTTTCTGGACTCGTCAATTATGCTATCTAGACGCTCCGGTTCTGGTAACCAGACTTCAGTCTGTGCCCGGTATGATATAATCGCGTCACTGACAATCAACGAAACTAGCATGCTACAATCAATCATATACCGTAGCAGCGCTATTGGCAACCACTTCTTTTCAGCCATGTGTCTACCGATCCAAATATAGCAACAGCGATGAAGTCCTGCCGCGAACTCAAATGATACTATGCGAGCGAATCCGGTTAAATCAAAATCAGGCAGTGGTCCATTAATAGCAACACGAGTCATTTCATGACTGGGGTGTCCAAATCGTCTAAAGTACTCAGCGGCGGATCCATACCCGAGAAAACTCGCTGGATAACAGGCAACCATATCAACCGAGATCATAGCGTCGCGGTTGTATTCAGTGTTCCATAGTCCACCGTGATAGTATTCCAAACAACTGGATTGTACATCCGGTAGAAATTCCCTGCGCGTTGGTCTCCACGCATTTTTCCTTGCTGCAACACGAGCTACAACCGATGGAATTGTAAAACAATTTGTTAGCAGTTGTTCATCATGCTCTTCAAATTCCATGGCGGTTTTTTTCATCCTGTTGTGAAATGCTTCAGTGCGATATAATTCGCCGTTTGGTCTTACAAACTGATCAAAGGTATCCGCATCGTTTTCAGCGCTGCGAAGTAACCACACTGATACAGGGTCGTTTTTACACAAGTAGGCAATAGCATCAAATAGTTTCCTCTCCGCGAGAAAACCGTCCTTGGAGAATTGTTCTCCCAGGAATTCTTCGGGTATATACCTTACTGTTCTATCCCGTGGAAACACTGTGATCGCGGGCGTCCATGCGTGTTCGTTATGATCAATAATTTTGATTGGGGCCCCATTTGATTTGTACTTTGATTCGTATAATACTTCACCGGTTATTGTTGTAACGGTTATTGGAAATCTCAACGACGTTTCTAATCTCGCTATGTCGCTGATGGTTGCTCCACGCTCTTTTACGGTTAGTTCCCAC
Organism: Sinohyriopsis cumingii; assembly: GCA_028554795.2. NCBI lineage: Eukaryota > Metazoa > Mollusca > Bivalvia > Unionida > Unionidae > Sinohyriopsis > Sinohyriopsis cumingii. Next base: position 3,790,286 of record CM068841.1, read on the forward strand.
TGGTTGATTTTGCTACGTCGTAAATCAGTCAATTTGTTTCCTCGACATGCATTTGTAAAATGCTCTATTATTCGTTCTGCTACACAATTTATCCCAGTTGACTGTTTCATCGGTTTCAGTTTTCCGATATCAGGTTTCTTATTTAACGGGTATATTCCATAAACAACTGCTGTTTCAGGATACGCTCGTTCATAGTATGGTCTGTCAATTCCGGTTAACAACCCCGGCTTGGAGTCGCGGCTGACAGTGACTGTTTTCTTGTCGCTGAGAACTGGTTCAAATTTATCACGCATGATCCAATCGCCTGATTCCACCCGGACAATGAATTTTACTCTGAAGAAATACCTTTTACCGTCAAGTTGTGATATTATCGTTGCTGCGCGGTTGTCGTTCATGGTAGCATCAACAACACCATCAATTCGAAATGTTGACCAACTATGAGATGCACCATCACGCTTGAATTCATTGATACAATCGCGTATTTTACTCAACAGGGTTTTATCGTTTATTAACGCTTTTGGTGTGTCCTTGAGGACTCTATCGAGATTGAACTTAATATTTTTCCAGGGCTTAATTACTGCTAATCTCTCAAACTCATCCATATAATTAAAACAAGTATTTAAATAAAAGAATATAGTATAATGAATAAATGCAAATGGTTGATGATTGGGTCGACAACCCCGTGCAATAAATCATGCAGAGGTGAATTCTGCGGGTATCATTTACAAAGCGTTCGTAATGGTTCTCTTGGCCCCCTCCCGTGCTTGGTTTGTCACGTCGGTGTAAGAGGAAAATCGCAGTTGTGTATCAATTGTGGCGGAAAGCGATACAGGGAACTAAAACGCTATTACGATAAACGAATAAAAAACGCCGTCATCGACCCCACCGCCGACAAAATCATCAAAACTCCTCAAGACTACATTGAAAGGTTTATAATTAAACCAAATAATGAATTAGACAAGTAGTATTATTATACAAATGGACCAAGAGTTCAGACCTCACCCTGTGTTTGTTAATTACGAGGCATCTCGCGACGGCGTTGTTAGAAATTGTAGACTGAAGAAGCCGGTTGGATGGAAAAATAATCAGGGATATTTGATGTTTGGTGCCGGAAAAAAGAAGTATTTTGTTCATAGGGCGGTATTTGAAGCATTTAACGGATTGATCGAGAATGGGTTTGTTATTGATCATATTAATAATAATAAGACTGATAATTCTCTTACAAACTTGCAAGCTATCTCGCAAAGTCAAAATACCAAAAAAGGGGAAACTGGTAAATACTCAAAGAAAGCAAAACCCGTAAAGTCATTTGATACAACAACTCACGAGGAAAAAATATTTCAGTCGATAAATGAGGCAGGAAAATATTTTGACATTTGTATCGCCTCAATACGAAGAGTAGCAGAACGAGTATATCAAACAGCGATCTCAAAAAAGACGAGTCACAGAATTCGATTTTCATATATAACATCAAAGGGAGATAACTCGTTTTGTGATAGCGTCGCATGACAAGAGTTACGTCCCTTGAAGTCCAATTAATGTTGCGATTAATTAATCATTTTACGATGAAAACTAATGAAATACACGCTGTTATCTAACAGCTGTATTCTTTTTTTTAATGTTTTATTTGAGTATTTGGTTTCATTTAAATGCCGTGAAACACCATTAATAAGTATTTAAGGATTCAACGATTCAAGGGAATTCAAATTAACACACACCTTGTGACTGACGCCGCTGTATTAGTCACTTTATATATAAGTTGACTCGTTATAAGCCTGGGGCTTTCGAAAGCCAATTCAACTAATCAAAACTAACCCACGCTCTTGACCCGGGCGTGTGGTTGTCTTTTGTTCACAATCATGCAACCGGGTTAATTTAATTGGGTTGCTTTTGATTGGTTGAATTGGCCGTAGAGTTCCGCCCCGCCGTTTTATGTTTGTGCTGTCTTGTGTCGTCCCATCATCCATCAATCATTTCATTGTAAATATATTCATCCTTAATTAAGTATATGTATATGCCTGCAATCTGCCACAACACTCGAGTGGAGATCTACGGCATTGTACTGTCCATGTATGCCTGCAATCTGCCACAACACTCGAGTGGAGATCTACGGCATTGTACTGTCCATACAAAAAACGGGGTCAAAAATGACCCCAATAATTTTATTAAACTTTAAACTTAAATTTTATTAAAATTTTTGATATTAGAAATAAGATGTTTATAAGAATATGGATTCCCAAGACATCAATAATATATTAACTGAGATTTCAAAATTAAAAAATCAAGGAATTGAATTATCTGATGGTCTCGACAGTGAAAAAATATTATCCGATTATGAGATTATTAACGAACAGTCGAAACGGGGGCGTTTTACCCTGGCCCGCGAGTATTTTTTTATAAAACGATTACAACATACGATTAATGAGAACCTGTACCACAATGACGCAAATGCATTCATTGGACTATTCACTGCCGTTGAAATAATACGAAAAAAACTCGGACGTGTTTATGAACGACGCCGGGAGATTTCTAGTAAGATCAAAAACATTAGAAGGATTATAGACGAAAACTCCGTGGAGCCCCCGATGGTACACTCGGCGGAAAATTAGAAAATTGCGGATCAATTTACAATAATGGTAGGTGAATCACTTACTACTCGGCTAGCCAGAGAGCGGCTAGCAGCGCTTAAAAAGTTCATACCGTTACGAGACAGAGTGAGAGAGAAACTTCAAACGCGACAACAAATGCAAACAGATTTTACTGTTGGAAGCGAACAACTCTTTGCCCCGGTAACTAAAGCGACTAAGGATGTTACAGCTGAAACAGAACGAGCAATATACGGGGATATTCCTAAGGAGGGCGAACGGAAAGAGGCGCCTCTTCTTCCTGTACTTGAAAAGATAGCAGCAGAGACAGAACAAACACAGCAACGGATAAAACAACTTTCCAGTGATATAAAAACCCAACGAGAGTATGAACGATTAGCTGATATTGATGATTCTGAACAGGGTGATGTTGGTGAACTTCAAAAAATTTCCACTCAAAAAGGAGTCCCCTTTATAGATAAACTCACTGAAGGGGCTATAGCACAAATAAAACGACCTCAATTACTGAAATCCGACGAGTATAGGGTTTTTGGTAATTTTGCCGCTCAAAGCTATCATTCAAGAAAAAACTTTTTAAAAGACGAGTATAAAAACAGTAATATAAAACGAGATGACTGGGTTAATTGGTTGTATAAAACGAATAAAGAGATTGATCGCTTGGATACAAAAGAATTGGGATATAAAGAATTTAAAAAAGGAATTGATGATTATGATATACGACAACAACAAGAAATACTACAACAGCAAAAAGAAGAAGTCCGAGAAAAACGTCAAAAAAAAACTGGTTCTAAAAAAACAAGCGGAGAGGGGTATCCAAGTGGTAGTGGTCTAGTTGAAAACGCTAGTGTTACCTGCCCTAATAGTGTTCTCAGTGATATATCACGGCTAGAGGTATTAATTGGAGGAAAACGAGCCGGAAATAACTCTACGGAAATAATCAATGAGGCTGCTGATATTTGCAAGCGGTTATTTGCAGGCGGTATCATAGACATTAATACATATCGAACGCTCATAGACGAACTCGTGGATGATTAATTGGAAAACTGGTGTTTTTAATAAGGATGATCATACACTACAACCATGATAAACCAGTACTCGTCTACGTGGTAAACTCGCGATTGCCTATTTACCGCGCGTACTATGGAGATGGTCTCGGTAGCACCATTGCGGGGTTATTTACAAGAATGGCTCCAAAAGTAGCGCCGTTAGCCAAACAATTAGGAATGAAGGCTATTGATGTTATTCGTGATAAGGGTATTAGTGCCATTGGAGATGTTGCCGGAAGGGCGTTTTCAGCCGCGCGGGACAAACTAATGTCATTGGTGAAATTCAGGAGAAAAAAACAGAAACCACCGGTAATGCCATCAACGACAGTGATGCCTGCAAATGTCAGTAAAGTAATAAATAACGCCGTGGAAGAAAAATTAGAGTCGTTGGCGACGACTTCGCCATCCGCCGATGCGGCAACCAACGCGCTCATGAACGCGATAGCGGGGAGTGGTTTAAATTCAAAGAATTTACGACGAAAAAATCGCAATTGAAAACATCAACATGATAAATAATAGAATGTTTGCGCGTACCGCTGATCCCGCGTTTGATATGGACGCCCCAGTACGCAGGGATGATTCTGTCCGTGATTATCAATATTATTCTTATTATGCAGCGCAACCTGACCTACGATCGCGAATTGAACTTCAAGTCCAAGATACCAGTAAATATTTTTTGCCGTGTGAAGCGTTTATCGAAATCGAGGGAGAACTCGTGACAAATGCCGCCGATAATGCACCATACGCAGATGACCATCGTGTTCGAGTTGGCTTCGTCAACAACGGTATCATGGCGTTATTTGAGAGCGCCAGATATCTTATTGACGGGCGAGAAATTGAATCAATAGAACGCGAGGTTGATGTTGCAACGACGATAATTGGGTTGGCGAGATACTCGGATGATTATACAAGATCGGCGGGCCCATCTATGATGTTCGCAAAGGACTCCACCGATAACGCTGATCACATTCAGTACATCAACGTGCGGACACCACAAAATACCGCAGCTGACCAGGATGAAGCAGCTAACCCAGACCGCAGAGCAAAACCAGGTGACAATTTCACTGTTATAAAAAGCACCAACAATGATTTCAATCTAGGATTCGCAACACGAGTAGGAATGTTGCAAGGACCACGCCGAAAGTTTTCATGCGCGATTCCACTCCATCACATATTTGGATTCTGCAGAAATGTCAGGAAGGTTATCTATGGGGCTAAGCATACAATCGCGCTGACGCGAAGGGGTGATGATAACAATGCAATATGGCGTGCTGCTGGCGTCGCTGCCGGTAAAGTCATTTTAACTAAAATGGCATTGTGGATGCCGGTGCTGACTCCATCAGTTACCACGGAAGCACGACTGTTAGCATTTATGGAACAGGGAGGGAAATCGTTGTTGAGTTGGCTAGCGGTAACAACTGATGCTAAAGAGGATAACGTCGCCGATACGTTTACATGGCACCTAGCATCAAAACAGGGTGTTTCAGCCCCGCGTCATATATTCATAGCGCTACAGAATAGGGAACGATTGGGTAATCAAGAACGCAGCCATATGATATTTGATCGATTAGGAGTCATGGAGGTTTCGCTGAGAATAAACGGACAACAGGAACCATCCGAGGATATACAGCTTAATTACGGTGACAACCATGTCGCACGTGTGTATCATCGATTGCTGTCATATATGGGTCGTGATCAAAACGTCGACACCGGTTTGCAAATATCACAACTTGATTTTAAAAACCTGTATCCGATTTATTATTTTTCGCTGGAACATCTTGATTTAACGAGACAATCCGTCGTTGATATACACTTCCGAGCTCGTATAGCCCCGGCTGGTGTTAATTATAGAGCGGTTGCTGTCATTCTCAGCGATAAATCAATGCTGTTGGAAGGCGTTGGTGGACGAATGAGAATCGTTGATGCGCCAGTGGAAAACATGTAATTGAAAGCATAAACGCGTTTACAATAAAATGTCGTATAGTGTCGTCAGTGTAGAGTTGACTGATGGTCAAGTCAAGAAATTACGATCAAAGTCGGCTAAACAATGCGGAACCACAATAACGCTGAAGCCGTCACAGATGGCAGGTGGTAATCATAAGATATCGTTGACGGCGCGTCAAATAAAACATTTCAATGATGCGATGAAGAATAAAAAGGGTGTTCAAATAGATTTTTCAGCCGCAGCAATTAGAAACATGGAAAAGACCGGTGGGATATTTCCGCTGTTAGCCGCGATTCCAGCGTTGATTGCCGCGGCCGCACCAGCAGTGGCTAAGGCGGCGGCGTTAGGAGCCGTTGGTACCGCGGCGGGAATGGCATTGAAGAAGGCAACCGGGAAAGGCTACAAAAAAAAACGACCCGTGGCCGGAAAAGGTCTAAGACTACCGGGAACCCCGTATTCATGGTACTCGGGAAAGGGTCTAAGACTACCGGGAACCGTTTATTGACTCGGGAGTCTATGACTCCCATGTCTAATTTTGATTTAATAGACGCCGCAAACGCGCTAGCGATAAAAAACTTCAGAGGTGTTTTTATGAGGGATCAATTACCGGCGGCACCAAGAAATATTGAAACCGGCATAATTAACCTCGATGGGTCCTCCGGAGCGGGAACTCATTGGGTTGCGTACGCGATTGATCCGCGCGCGATCGTCTATTTTGATTCATACGGGTTAGCCCCGCCGAACGAGTTTATGCGGTATATCCGGACGTGTTCAGCCCGGGTTTTTTATTCCACGCTGCCAACACAGCAGTTAAGTGACCCACCGATATGCGGCCGTGAGGTATTGAATGTACTCGCGGCGATTTCATCATCGCGGAAACCACCTCATGTGGTTGTAAACGAATACACTAGTGGGGTCGTAGAGGCCCGGCGGGTTAATTAGAAACGCTGTTTTGTTTTACAATAATAATGATTGATATCTGGGGGCGACCGGTTTCGGCGCTGAAAGGATCCACGGAAACGCCCGCCACCGATGACATAAAAAAACTAATCGAGGATGAAATCGCTGATACGTTGAATTTAACCAGTGTTGACCCAGGCGAAATAGTTGTATTTCAAGACCGCCAGGGTAAATTGAAATCCGGTAATGTGTCGCTGAATGAAGTTTTAACACGACAGCGTGACGCCGCCGAGGGCACTATCGCGCTGTATACCGGCGACGGACGACTCAAACCGGGTGAACATATATCGGCGGTAACATTAGTCAAAGACGGTTTTATAAGGTTGGATAGATCGGTGACCGAACTTGACGCGCAGGTGAAAAAATCTGTCACCGAGGTGAAAAAATCTGTCGCCGATATACAACTCACTACCGCTAGTTTTTTCGGGACCCCGGCGGTAACCGAACCGAATCTTGCAACAATAAAAAATACTATTTCGGAGTTTACAACGCTGTCGGGCCAATTTTACACGTTACGAAAAAATGTTAACAGGATCGATGACAACTTTGATAAATTTTTTGGTAAAAAAAATACCAAGCTGGATGAGATTACAACAACTATAAATGATATCACTGCGTATGGACAGGAAATAAAAACAATCAAAACTGATGTTGCAGCGAACAAAGGGAGTGTAGACGTGCATGAACGGGAAATAGAAATAATCGGCGCTAATGTTGCAACGATCATAAATAATGTAGACTCGCATGGACGGAAAATAGAAACAATCAAAACTGATGTTACAACGATCATAAATAATGTAGACGCGCATACACAGGAAATAAGAACAATCAAAACTGATACTGAAGCGAACAAAAAGGGTGTAGACGCGCATACACAGGAAATAGGAACAATCAAAACCGATATTGAAGCGAACAAAAAAAATGTAGACGCGTATTGGCGGGGAATAGGAATAATCAAAACTGATGTTGCAGCGAACAAGAAAGGTATAGACGTGCATACATATGAAATAGGAACAATAAAACTTGATGTCGCAGCGAACAAAAAAAGTATGACCGAGAATACACGGGAAATAGAAACAATCAAAACTGATGTTGCAGCGAACAAAGGGAGTGTAGACGCGCATGAACGGGAAATAAGAACGATCAAAACTGATATTACAGTGAACAAGATTAATATAGACGGGTATGCACAGAACATAAGAACGATCAGAACTGATGTTGAAGCGATTAAAGACGAACTACCGAGAGTAGTAGAGCAATTCGAAAAAATAAAAATCCCTCATAAGAACACCATCAACACAGTATACACAATTCGGCATGGATCATTCAATTGGACTCCTACACAGAATACAGTAAATATCACCGCAACTGTTAAGGGCATTTATCGATTAACACTGGTTTCAATGATGCAGTTTAATATATTATCGTCGAGTTCATCCGGGTTTAACAGTACAATATCAACAATTATAGACAGGAACGCAACTGAACAGTTTACAATTTATGCCGTTGATGGAAATTTAGCCGGGGCAAACATCACATGGTATGCGGAATTTGTAGTGGATCTAAGTAATTAAAAACACTAGCTCTTTTAAAATAAAAATGACCACCAAGGTAATTGAATCAGAGGTATCACCGACGTCACATCAATATCGATTCGATACCGCAAAAGAATTCTCCGCGAACTTAAAAACGCTTTCCGAACAATACCGTGCAAAAATAAAAAAATACCGTCGTAAAATAACCGCCATCGACGCGGTCGTGTACTCGGTGTCGGGTATAGTAGCTGGCACCGGTGTTATTTTATCCACGGTAACCACGATAGCCCCGATCGCTGTTCCAATCGCTATCTCCGCGATGACAACAATTGCTGGAGTCGCCAACGCAATCACTAAAAAGATATCATCGTGTTTTCAGAAAAAACTCAACGAGTATACAGTAAAACATCAAATAGTATCCGACGCGTACTCGAAATTATCCGGGTTGATCTCATTATCGATTGATAATTTGTTCGTATCCGATGTTGAATTCTCCGCGATGGTCCAGTTATAGAGCTCCGCGATGTCAAAAATCGAGGATTTTTAACTGGAAGCCGGAACCACCTGGTTGCTGAAATTAGACACTAAAGACAACGAATAATAATAATGTCGCTGAACCCCGAAGGGTTTCAGTTGCTTCAGCGGATCGCGGAGAACACCACTCCGGTACAAACAAGTATGATATCAGTGACATCAACGAAACCCGAATTCAGTGTGAACTTTCCATCACCGGTTCCAGTGAAGGAAATAGCGCTGGCAAAATTGCGAATATATCACAGTTGGCCTAATATCCGAGCGGACGCATTTAACGGACAACAACCTAATAACTCGCTGGTTTTTGCATGGACAAATAAACCCGATGGAACCCCAGACTGGAAGGGGGTTACAATACCAACTGGGTCATACCAAATAGAACAAATCAATAAGGAATTTCAACGCAGGATAAAATCGATCACAGGAAAAGAATCAAAAATCGCTATTACGGTTCATGAACCGACGTTATCGTCGACGATTGAAATAAGCACACCGGGGTATATGGTTGATATTTATAACAGTTCAATAAGAACCACACTAGGATGGCCTAAGAATCCACCCGCGGACGCCCCCCCCCCCCATCAACTATCCTCAGATACGATAACGGAGATGGTGGTAGGCATATTGCTCCATACAACGTAAATATTGCATCGGTGATAGCAATCAATCTGGTGTGTGATGTTATCGAAGGGAGTTACCAGGTGGATACCAAGCAATCAAATCAAGCTCAACAGGGGTATATCCTTTATTCGTTTTCACCAACAGCCCCTCCGGGATTTTTGATCATTGAGAGTCCGATTAATCCGGTCTATATGCGATGCCATAATCGGCTTTTAACGAGAATTAATTTCAGACTTACCGATCAGTCAAATAACCTAATTGATCTGCAAGAGGAGGAGTTAGTGATCACTCTGTTTGTAAGATCATAGCAGCAGAGGGGGCGATGACCGCGTCGATGTGCTTACCGGACGCTGACGACGCTGGGATCGGCGCGCAGAAGGTATTAATTAAACCAAATGACGTCCGGACGATCCCCTCGACGACGACGTCGTTTTTTTTTTACCAGGCGCTGACGACACTAGATCGTTGAGTGCAGAAAGTAATAATTAAGCAAAATGACGATTGGACAAAATGTCGGATTCGCCCCCTCTGCTGCTTATATTAACGAAAATCATTTCAGCACTTGTATTGTGGTATGTTAATCTGCTAAATATTTGCATATATTATACTGAAAGAATATACCGGGTTCTACATAACTTATTGGACATTCTGCCAAGCCTATCCATTTTAAACTACTAAAGGACACAGTAGTTTCTCTTAGACTTTTGTTATCAGGTACTATGCTTTGTCATAGAAGTCTTCTTTCAGGGAAAATATTATTATCCAGAGTGTAGCGTTGTTAAGATTCAAATCTGCTTAATCAATTTGGCATCCGACTTAATCTTAGGACCAGTGACAGTCGGAACGGCGAATGAGTTTCCTTTTGAATGTATTCATTTATCACTAGGCAATGACCACGTTTGAGATACGGTTTTAGTCAATCCACTTATAACTGGAAAACCTTGTGTGAATCAAAATGTTGATCCTGTTGAAAATGAAATATCATGATATATAGCATACTTCTGCATTTACAACAGCCTTGGCAAAAGTATCTCTTTAGAACGATGTTGATCAGGAAATTATTAATTTTTGCTCCAACATTTACCGCAAGTCTTTTGATGTGGTGGCCTTTGCTCCTGGTGTTATTCAAGACAGTTTACCTTTGTTTACTACTTATTCTCTCATACAATACAGGATGACAGAAGACAATCAATCCCTCATTAACAATGTCATGAGATCTCCTGCTTGTTTCAAACTGCCGTTATAGAAGGTGAAGTCACACAAAGCCCATATGATTTACTCTTTTGCGAGAAATTGGGCCCTAATGAGAAAACGGAGATCACTTTGAGGTACCCGTTGTTGACGTTTCATCCGTGAACTCACAAATTGTTGCTCTTAAGTCATATCGAAAGAACATTCTTAGTCTAGTCCAAATAAATCACTTGGCAGGTCATGTTGGAGTCAATACGACTAATCATTTTTATTTATTAATTATATTTAAGAACACTAGATCTTGCTACCTTTGCAAATGGTAAGGACAATCCAATCAGACGATAATTAAGGCTTATCAATAACTTATTCCGACATTGGCCAAGCCCTTTAGGTGATTGAATGTAGACTGCGTTGGTCTCTTACCAAACACAATACTTGATGACCATACTGTGTGCGTACACACAATTTCCAGAGTCAACTCCTTGAAGTAATATTACAACAAAAATCATGGTAAAAGCTTTGATCAATTTTTTTATGTTAACTTTTGGCCTTCCCAAATCTGTCCAAACCGATCATGGGTCAAATTCTGTGTCTGGAATTTTGCAGCGAGATAAGCATGACTTAGGTATCAAACAGTGCTCTTTACAAATATTTCATCAAACTATGAAAACTGTGATGCGGTCATTGAGACGAGGGTGTTTATTTAGTGTTGATTACTTTTCGGGAATCTATTTAAGAATTATTAGGCTTGAGTCCTTTTGAACAAGTTTGTTGAACACTGTCCGTCGGCGTTTGAAATTTTTAAAAGAGAAACTAGCTCAGCCGAAGGTTCAGAGCTTAATCTTCTTGATAAGGTCTATGCTTTCAAATATAACCTTTCAAAGCAAGAACTAGTCTTCAATATACTCATACAAAAATGAAATTAGTACATTACAGCAATATAAATTAAAGACGCTTTCAGCCTGTTTTTAGAGTTCTGTCATTCTTACACATACATTAAAATCGTCTTCCAGCTTATATAATTGAAAGGAATATAACTAACTTAAATTATGAAATATCCTATGAGGCGAAACTACTTTGCCATAGAAATTTCTTTAAGGAGTATGTGTCAAAGATAGCCCTGTTACTAATTCAGCCAATGTAGTTGGTCCTGTCCTACACAGTGAAGATTTAATCGATTGCTTGCAATCACACTGTAGTAATTTTAGTTTGAACAATGTTCGGAATTTAAATACAGTGAATAATCGGGACCGGACACTTTCACATCTGCAGGTGTAAGACAAGCGTGAACTAATTATATGAATATGAACATTTGTTGCAGCTGTTCTGAAACAAACAAATAAAAGCTACGATGACGTTGAATTTTTTTCTACGCCTGTAAAGTACGAGCCTTACAGGATGAAACATCTTCAGCAAGGCGGTTTGTAATTAGAAATTCAATATTTGCTGGAGAATGCATTTATCGAATCAAGTAAAAATAAATAAAGTTCACGTTTTCATGTGCTGAAACCGCCTGATACGATCTGCATGTGTACCGACTATATATATATATATTCACTTCCAACGCCAAAATAATCGACGACTATTGACAAGTTTGAAAATTTAAAATATACGCGTGTAATGAAAATGATAAATGTGGTCTAGATAATTGTGATGCTAGCATCGATTTCGTCATCATCTAGAATCATAACTATAACGATCTATTCAAAACCATTCGGAAATGATTTCATCGAATCAGTGATGCTAATTTGAAATTTAATTAGGTTAAAGTTAACATTGCTGTGTTTGTATTACATTTTAGCATATTATGGGACACAGTCAAGTTAAACGTATAGAATTTAAGGTCAAGACTATATATGAATTATCTGTGACTATCAGTACAAAGCAACTGATGCGATATCTTAGTATGGATGGATATTATGGGAAATTTGGTTCAAATATCTCCATAACTTCTGAACCTCTGTCCATCTTGTTGAGTAAGAAAACCAAGCTTCATTGTTCTAAAACAATGCATGCAAGTGTCTGAAAATTTAAATCTTAGATTAAAGTGCACCGGTTATTTCTGCTACAAATCTCAGTTAGTCATTTAAGATGTTAATGCAAGTAATGTAGGGTTCATGGAGTATTTATTCAAAAGAACAAAAATGGTGTATATTGTCCTGTGTATTAATTTTCAAAGAAAATAAATTAAGTGTGATTTTCATTTAAGAAAATGAAACAAGCACTAGAAAAATTATTCCGCAAACGAGAGTGAATGCTTGGCTTTATATCGGTTTAAAACGCTTCCAAATGTATATTGGTTCAGCTCCTTCTCCGACTGTTGTATTCGCAAAACCCTTACTTTCATTAACATAATAAAAACAATATCTGCGATTGTTTAGAAAGCGTTTGATGTTACAGGAATACAACATTGTCATTATGTGCGCAAATGGAAAAGACAAGTAATCTGCAGATGATGTTTGATGTGTATAGAAGCAATATGTTGCTTCATATACAGTATTGTTTGTGTATATTTTGTGGCATTTATAAGAAATGTTTGTGTTCAATTCTTGTTATTAGAGTATCTCATGTTTATCTGACTAATATGGACAAAAATATGGCTGTAAGGAAGCTGAAAGACATGTTCAAGGGCAGTTACATAGATCACTACGATCTTACTGATGAACTCAAAAGTAAAAGAAAATGCCAAAGTTATCTCTACAAACGGAGATGTGATATGCATCCTTGTTCTATCTGACGATTCCTTTAAGAAAATCTCCATGTAGCATGATCCATGGCCTTTGATAATGATGCATCTGCAATAATTAAAGGTTACAGCATTAATATGGGAAAGTATGAACGAGTTATGCAGATGTCTGTGAAGCATTACTCCGAGAAAACGAGTTAATATTTTACCATACAAATGCAATAACCTGTTTATTATATACTGATTTGGTTTCACAACCTAAGGTTTATTTATAAACAACACACCAAAAACAATAAATTAACTAAATTTATACCTTATTCCAACATAAATACACAACCGTAGATTCATCAATGCACAATAACAATATTAATGATCAAATAGCGAAACCCCACCCCGTAGCGACCTTTGAACTTTGTCGCACGCAGGACATTAGTTTTGACAAGAATTGTCGTTTTGGTCTACTTAAAATTAAACATTATAGTCATATTGCTAATGAATTCATATTTCAACAACTTTTCCAGTTCGTCTGGAATGGATGGACGCCTTTATCAATTTAATTCAATTATGTTTGTCTGCTTGTGATGGACTGCATTTATTAGCTGTGTCAATTCCGCACAAAGCACGTGTGACTTCAGCTGCCAGTGTGTTTCTGTTATATCACTGATTGCTTCGAATTATAATGTGGGAAACTATGAAATTTTTTAATTGAAATTATGAAACAAACGCTTTGGAATATCAGGTTCATTTCATTCTCAGTGCATTAAGCAGAACGTGACTGCAGTTGGAAATATAGTATAAATTACAGCAACATTTTGCGGTGTGTAATCAAGCTTTAGAACCCATGATATAGCTCATGTAACTCGGAGTTGCAGAACTAAGAAAGTACATTTTGAGAAATTCAAGATTCAAAATGTAAGTATATTGTTGCAAATCTTATTACCAGCTAAAGTAGACATGTTTATGCCTTATCGCTTGCATGCTCTTTGTAAGGATCTCTAGTCTAGTACAGCTTATATCGCTAGCATAATTCCGAAAAGCAGCCGATGTGTGACAGTCTATTCTGCCAGCGGGAAAAGATAATTCTTCGACGTCTTAGTTTATTGACTCTGAGGCCTTTACTTTCCACCAAAACCTTCAGGTGCATTTTGTTCTCGAGTTTAGTATCTTGACTTATAAAATAGTACGTCTGTGATAGAGATATGATATAGCCATTGGTCTTAGTATGCTTTTTCATTCTATTTTCACACACCCAAGAGGGCACCAACACCATCGTCTTGATTGTCATGATCTCCCAAAAGAATATTTAATGTTTGGTCGTTTACAGCATAATAAAGGTTCAAATGATGAAACCGTTGTTGGAACTGCAGTGCCTACAACCAATCACACTATCTCCATCTTGATACCAGATAAAGCTACAACTTTACTGAAGACAATACAGGCATACTCAAACACTTTGAATTTTTAAATTAGTCTTCCGTATAAAAATTCAAACATTATAGTACCAATTTTTTAATTTTAAAAGAACAGTTTTACTAATTTCAATCCCAAGTCATGAATTGGAACTAAAATTACCTATTGGTAATATCTGCTATGTTTATCATATGCATGCAAACATACTAGAACAGACTCGTTGTGAAAATGACTGAATGCCATAACTGACCAAAATTGCTCATATTGATGGCAGATGATCGTATCCATAGTAGGCATAACAATACGAAACATGCTATTCATTCTAACACACTATGTACATGTCATACTCGTTCCAAATATCGATGCCTTATTTATGTTGCGCCCACTTGGTGGGCCAACTAAACCTTAGTCCATCGCCAATGTATACTAATACACGATCAGACTGTATCCTACGTTTCCTCTCTAATCGCCGAACGAAATCTTAAAAACAAAAGAGGGATAAAGACCCAGATTATATATAGCTGATCCGATTCGGTTCATTGTAACGTCATTGGTTTAGTGTGACGTCTGCCACATGCAATATCATCAGCCTGTTCTCATCTCTGACCGTAAAGAATTTCTGACTTTCTCTTTTTACTACAAGATAAAATGTTCACAATCTGGATTAAGGTCATAAAATCTCAAACATTCAGTATAAATTGAGTAGAGAGCAGTCATCAAGGCGTATGGTTTTCTTCAGGTGGCATTTTACCACCAAACGTAATCCGTAGCAGTGTTATTATCCTTCCTGGTAGAGGTAGTCTACAGTGATAAGCGTGTACTTCAAACCCAAACTGATTAATTCTCCTGAAATAAGAACTAAGAGAGTGATCTTCATAGTGAATAAACGTCCAAGTCACCTGGTTTAAGATGCCGGAAGATTAATATTAGAAACTGTTCGCTTTGAGTGGAACTATGCATGATAGCTTTTTTCTAGAAGACATCGAACATTGTTTAAAACACAAAGCATTTTAAACAATTGAAATAATTTCAAATAATTTTTATATAATATTTTACATTAATTATTCACATGGGGATACGGACCATGATAAATCTATTACAATTTTCTGGACAAGAAAAAATAATCAAAATCAAAGAGTAAATTCGTTTATTCCACGCCGTTATTAACTTTTTATGTTTAGAGTTTAATTACCAAGGATATTGTTGAGAAACTCCATCATATGATTTTTTTCAAAACATAATCAAGATTTGCTTACACATCTGTATCAAAAATTGGAAACACTGACGCGTGAATGATCATATATTCAGAGGTAAATCAGATCAATAAGGGATCCAAAAGGATTACTTTTTCTTGAGAATGTAACTAAACATCAAAAACAAATATGAAAAGGACAAAAATGTGTCGATTTTGAAATATGTAGCAAACTTACATAATGAAATAGAGGAAATCGTTTTGTGTAACCATCATAATCGATAACTATAGGTTAATATTGATTGATTTATCTGCCATCTCATTACCTTTAACACCAATGTGAATGAGCTGCCACAGTACAAACTGGAAGAGGTCTGAGGAAATAAACTGGTCTTTCTGTAATATTACGACACCATGGTCTTAAAACAATAGAAAAGACTGAAAATCAATAAATGTACAATTCAACACATAATGAATTTCCCTAGAATACAAAGTGAAAATGTAAAACAAATAGAACTTACGGCATTGCAAATTAAATCCAAACAATCATGGAATTACAATCACATGTACCAATAGTTACAGTTTTTACAAAATCTTTGGTGGAATTCAAAATTAAATCTAACTGTTGATATGCCTGTAGTTGTCCGTGCCATGGTAATGAACCAACAGTGTTTTGTTAGATCACAATAATACATTCCAATAATTCAATCCTTATTTGAAATTTCAAAATAAAATCAAGACTCTATTTCTATAAATATTAATTTTGAAGATCACTTCATATTTAAAGCGAATACAAAATTTGAAGACATAAAATTCATGCCGAAAGGAACTTCTGGCCACAATATTAATATAATTGCCATTTAGATCTTAAATCACAAATGACTAATTTTCAAATAAATAGGATATATATTGTAAGTTCAGACGTAAAATAAAACACAGGATAACAGTCAAAGGTGTTTTGTTTTAGAATGATCTTAGTTATAATTAGAACGTCTGTCGCCAAAATCATAATAGTACATATGACAATCATCACTTAGCTTAGCACTAAAAGCATGCAATATAGTTGGCTCGGCATGATCCTCGTGATCCTCACTAAAAGGCTAGAAATATAGTTGGCTTGGCATGATCCTCGTGATCCTCACTAAAAAGCATGAAATATAGTTGGCTCGGCATGATCCTCACCCAGAGAAAACAAAGTTGTTAAAAACATTATTACTGCTTTTGAATACGGTTAACTACTAGAAGTATAATGGAATAAAAAATGAAAAACTAACAGAAATGCAAATTAAATTTATATAACACCTCACCTCATAAAGAAAAAAAGACTGACGCATAAAAGCTTTCTTGTTACGTTTGGTCATATTTACATGCGATAAAAATATAACATAAGACGATGCCTGATGAATGACACAAAGAATTTACTAAACCAAAACAATATGTCTATATAGGTGATAGTGCATATAGTTATATTGTATATTCCCTTGATGTGCCTAATCTCAATATCATATTCCTGCAAGACCAGGCTCTACCATAATCATCTATGAGTTTTGTTTTGTCATCTTGACAATGAAAGCATTGGGTTTGTGATCACTAAACACAATAATTGGAGAAGGAACTACTATACACTTCAAAGCCTATGTCAAAGCCAAATATTCCTTCTCGATTGTAGAATAATTTCTCTGGTGCTTATTTTATTTCTTAGAAAAATAGCACACTGGATGATCTACACCATTTGTGCCCTCTTAAATCAATCCTAATCGAAAATAAATTTTAATACAAAACCAACAAACACATGCTAACAAAATCAACGTTATTTATTATCAATACATTGTGGAGAACAAAACTTTCATGTAGAAAATACACCATTACCTACATTCACATCAGCAAAAAATTAGTGGTTATAGTCACACTAATCCACATTCAGACAAAACAAACACATTAAGAAGGGCAATGTTTTTTATGGTCCACGTTTCTCTTCCCAAAGAGACCGGACTCAAAAAGGTGTTACTCGTGGACGACCTTCGTTGCATCAAGCATATCCTCGTCCAACGTTACAACCTCAGGCCTACATGTGTTTAGTCCATTCCATCGTCGTAGACGTGCAACGAAGAGAAGCAGAACTCCTGTTACAGCAAGCGGGCCTATCCAACGACACACTCCGTGGCATTCCTGAGATGAAAAAATTGCACGACCTATTGACTCACCGCTACACCTTGAAAGTGCACCCTCAAAACGTTCGTGGTCTTCTGTTGTTTCGAGGCAAATATTTCAAAGACGGAACATACATTCACATTTATCATACGATGACGATTTCGATGCCATCACCAGAATTCCAGGGATACAGATATTATTGTGAGAAATGTAAATATGGCTATAGCAAACGAACGCAACTCAAGCAATGCAGATCGAAATGTCCAGGATGTTTGGCCTCTTAACGATATCTTGAAGAAGGACAACAACGAGTCTATTGGCCTGCTTTTCAGAGCACGCTTTTCACCAACAACATCTGACGACGCCAGGTTCACAACCGAAAATTGCTTATCAACTTCTGAGGTTGTGCCCTACTTGTGGACAAGATATACGTACAAATAACGCCAAGGTTCCCGTATGTCCAGGAAAGAAACGATGTCACATCTGTCATCAAATCGTGGACTTGGAACACAAATGCTACATTAAAAAATATCATTCCAAACAAGAGGAGGAAGATGACCAGAAGAAAGGTAATTTCAACTGTTTCGAGTTTGAATGCATGCAAGAAAATGGCATTCAAATTCCTAATTTCTGCTTGGCTCATCGAGTATGCGAGAAGTACATCCAAGAGCCCATCTTTATTCATTGCCTTCCCTGCGGAAAGATTGCTGAGGACGTGAAAACATTTTGCCAAGTTTGCTGGCCGATTTCACACAATGGATCTAAGACATCATCGACGAGACGTGGAGACAAGATGGCAACGAACGTTACGGTGATTGTCATCCCTATGCCACGGTGATGGCTCACAATTTCTCGAGATACTATGGACAATTTCTCCTGAGATACTATACGGAACAAAGCACCGAACGTTCGAATGTCACTTTGAACGGAGCCAAAATTATGTTCATGCAAGTGGGACACGTGCAGTGTAAAGGCTCGATGAATTACTTGGTCATGCCATTGAGCCGAATGCCTAAAACGTTTGGAATGACAGAAATGGCAAAATGCTATTTCCCGCCTTTTTTCCGATGCCGAAGCCAATCAACGTGCCGTTCTACCCCATTTTCCTGATGTTCACTACTACGACCCCGACAACATGCACACCAAACAATGAGAAACTTTCTACGTGTGGTACCACACTCACGCCTAAGACCCATTCAGTTTTCAGGAAGGAATGTTAAAGTACAGTCGTTCCGACATAGACACTTTACGGCATTGCTGTGGAACATTTCGAGAACTATTCATGGAATACAAAGGGATCGATCCTTTGAAAAAATGCCTGCACCATTGCCAAAGCGTGTTCTTTAGTGTACAGCCAACGATTCACGCCCGAAAAGAGCCTGGCTGTCATCCGCCCTCAAACGACGAACTTTGTCAAACGTCAATACTCGGTCGAATCCCTACGCTGTCTACATTATTTGTGCGACCAGGAAGACAAATGAATCCAACATGCCAGAAACGCAGTGGGCTTAATGACCATCAGAACGTATTCAGTGGATGGCTGGAACTTAGAAAACCCTAAGATCGTGTACGTGTACAAGTTGATCGTTTGTTTATTTTGATCTGCTACCCTCAATGGCACATTAAAAATCAATTTTTACAACGTGCCATGGAATGCTTTTCAGCGGTACTTGAAGTTAGAACAGCATGGATACCACGTGGTGTAAATGTAGGAACACGACTACTTTCACCGTTTTAAAACGGATCCCGAGTTTAAGTGTATCCTGGAAAGTTACAAGTTCGTGGACACTCTAAACCAGCGGGACAGTTTGTACGGAGGACGGACGAATGATACCTGTTTGCTGTACCACGCCGACGAAGAGAAAGAGAAGAAATCAAATACTCGGACGTGTGTTCGCTGTACCCTTACTTGTGCAAATATCGTCACGTTGTTACCACAAGGCACCCCCAATTGCTAACGGAACACATGGATCTGGACAGAATTCGACAATACAATAGATTGATTGAATGTAAAGTCTTGCCTCCCAAGGACTTGTACTATCCCGTCTTACCTCACCATTATCAAGGAAAACTGATGATTCACTTGTGCCGTACTTGTGCTGAAACGTGTAACCAAGACCAAGACCAACCTTGTCAGCACACCCAGGAAAACTTCGCCTTGACAGGAACGTGCGTCTGCGTGGAATTGTTTAAAGCTCTGGACTTGGGATGCCAATTGTTAGAAGTGTACGAAATTTACCAATGTCCCAAGACAGAAAAGTACCACAAGGATGATGATACTCAGAAAGGCATTTTCGCAAATTACGTGGATGACATTTTTAAATTGAAAGAAGAAGCCAGTGGCTCTCCTTCCTGCTGCCACACTCCCGAAAACTAAACGACATTTAAAGAGGACTACTTTAAACAGGAAGGCATCACTTTATAAGAGGTGGAGAAAAACAAAGGAGGGCGATCGTTTGCAAAAGTTATATTAAATTATTTGTGGGACAAAATGGTATAACGTCTGTGTTTACCCAAGACGGAGTATTTGACAGAACCTTCCCGCTGCTTCAAGATGATTCAGGACAAAACCAAAAACATGAAACACATGGACGTCCTTCGTGAGTAATTGATCCTGGTCAATTACGAAGAAGAACTTGAGAGACTGATGAATTTGGAATACAAAGCTTTAAACTAAAGATGAACAGCCTCATTGAAAACCTCAAGACCATCAAGCTTATGTCATCAACACGGACGACAGCCATCTCCCAGGAACCAACTGGGTAGCCGTCTACCTTTCTGAAGATGGTTATGTGGAGTATTTTGTTTCGTATCGATTATCACCAATGGAAGACGACATCATCAATTTTGTGAGAAGAAATTCCCAAACGACAGGATTTAATAATGTGAAATTACAAGGCACATATTCCATTGTGCGTATAATAATACTGTGTGTATTTTCTTCATCAACGCAGACTTTGATATCCCTTAGAACATTTAGTGACTCCTTTTCATCTTCATCTAGAGACGATGACAAAGTAGATCGATATCGTTTTGACCATTATGGATATATTTTGTCTTTAGTCAGTGGAAGTCTAATTGCGTTGTCAACCTTGTCAAAAATTTGTTAACTAAAAAAATATTTTTGATTGTTTATTCATTCAATAGAAATATTGTGTTATGAAAAAAGGTGTTGGTGATTTGTTTTAAGGCCTGCCATAAGTTTCGCACGCAATCTTAGACGTTAAGAGATTGTCATAACTCCCCGAACAAAACAGCCCTGTTCAGGGCTAGCCCCAACCATCTAGAAATGACATACTATTCACATTGCAGAACTATGTGTCTGTCTTTGTGTGTATGTATATAAGATAAAATCTAGAAGTGTGCCTATAGGCTTTGAAAGATAGCGTGTGTATGTGTGTGTGTGTTTTATTCACTAAGCAAAAAACACTATCATTTAACAATAAATTGTTTGCAAGTGTATGTATGTATGTGTTGTCTGTATGCACGCGTTCGTTTGTGTGTATTTGTGTATGCGTCTGTTTAGTATGGACGCGTTCGTTTGTGTGTATGTGTGTTTTTGTTTTATACCCTTAACAAAAAACATATCTCTAAACAAAAAGTGTTTGTATTTGTGTGTGTGTGTGTATGTGTATGTGTGTGTGTGTCTGTGTGTGTGTGAGAGAGAGACAGAGACAGAGGAGAAATATATTGGGAGAGAGAGAGAGGGGGGCTTTATTTTAAAGCTTCAAGGAGCTGTCAGTGTTGTAGCACCCACGACACCCCTGTCTTAAAGCCAAATCATTAAAGACCGTTAATCTCTTAAATAATCTAAACATTGTAACAAGTGGTTTTTTTTTATACGTATATCTGATTTAATATATATATATATATATATATATATACTTTAATTCAATTGTTTGTTTGTCAGTTTAAATTTTTTATTTTTCTTGTATGCTATTGTATTGTAAATTTTTCCACTGGAGATGATATTTTTCTTTTTAGAAAATTGGTTAACAGGAATAATTCCTTTCATAAACACCAGGTGTTGGCCTGGAAGCACACCTTGACTCAAAATTAGTAAACAAAGTTCCATTTTATTTTCAACTGATTGGCTGTTGTCAAGGTCATGATGGGACTAGGTGGGTTAAGAAGTAAATATTTTTTAAAATTTTTATTCTGGGGATAATATCAGTGGTCTAATCAATGCCATATTCTGTGTATGTGATATAAACATGATCATATGACCCACCACCACCACCCCCTATGTGATTTCGCAACTTGGGGGAATTTCGGAAATTTGAAATGGCCAAGGGAGCATTGGACTCAGCTGTTACAAATTCTACTCACTGGTAAGGCTAGTGATATTTATAATTCACTCTCAGTTCACCAAAGTGGTGACTATGATGTGGTTAAAGAACGCATCCTAAGGGGTTATGAGTTAGTCCCTGAAGCTTATCGGCACAAATTAAGAAACTATAGAAAAGAAGCTGGACAAACTCATGTCGAATTTCCTATAGAAAAGAGCAGTTATTTGATAGATGGTGCTTAGCCAAGAAAGTTGAACGAGATTACGAAAGTCTCAAACAACTTGTATTACTTGAAGATTTCAAGAACTGTATCCATAGTGACATTAAGTCTTATCTTGATGAGCATCAGATTGAAACCTTGGAAAATGTTGTTCCTGCTTCTGATGAGTATTCTTTAATTCATAAAGTTCCTTTATTAAATAAGACTTCTACTCATCCATCTTTTGGCAGAAAAGTATTTCAGCCTAACACAAGCCCTTCTAAAACTCAAACTGCCAAAACTTCTAAAAATAAAACTTCGGACAAGCTTCATTCAAGATCCTTGTCTCCTCCAACGCGTACCTATTGCAAGAGAAAAGGACACGTTATTTCTGATTGCTACAAATTGAAAAATAGCTATCAGAATCTAGACAGAATTATTCCTAATACTCTTATGTCTAAGATGTCAAGGTCACGGTCATGTATTGAAAGCAATAACATGTGTTGGGTCTAACAAACCCCAGTCTGATTTGATTATGGAGAATTATGAACCATTCATATCGAAGGGTTCTATATCACTCTTGAGTGATTCGGCCAATCCTATCCCTATTTTAATTTTAAGGGACACTAGCTTCTCAGAGTCTTTTAATGTCGGGTACTTTGTCTTTTTCTGAGAAGTCTTCTTCTGATGAGAGTGTTCTTATTCAGGGAGTAGAGTGCGGCTTTCTTAATGTTCCTCTCCATTGTGTAAATTTGTCATAAGACTTAGTTTCAGGACCCGTGAGAGTCGGAATGGTCTCTGTTTTACCCGTTTAGGGCATTTATTTATTACTAGGCAACGACCTAGCTGGAGACGAAGTTGTGGTTAATTCACTTGTAACTGACAAACCTTGCTTGGATCAGAAAGTCGATCCAATTGAAAAAGAATTCATTGATGTATTTACAGCTTGTGCAGTTGCAAGAACTATGGCAAAGAAAGCTCTTGAGAATGATGTTGATAAGGGCAGTATTTCTTTAGATGTATTGGTCAGGCTTTTGATGAGGTCACTTTCACTCCTTGTTTGGATCAATCAGAAGGTATTGATCACAGTGATCCTCTTTTAACGACTCATTCTCTTTATTCTAATCAGGGTGATAAACGACAATTACTTGTCGTCGAACAGGAAAAAGATCATTAGATCTCCTGTTTGCTTCAAAAGGCCATGAGTGAAACTGAAGCTACTGAAGTTCATGTTTGTTATTTCATTAAAAATGGAATTCTTATAAGAAATTGGAGACTTCCCGAGGTACCTGCTGATGACGAATGGTCAGTGAACTATCAAATTGTAGTTCCAAAACCTTACAGAAAGGAAATACTTAGTCTGGCACATGAAAATTCATTGGCTGGTCATTCATGGATCAATAAAACTTATCGCAAGTTCTTAACTCGCTTCTATTGGCAGAACATCAAACGTGATGTTGCCAAATACTGTTGATCTTGTCATACTTGTCAAATGGTAGGAAAACCAAATCAGAAAATGATCAAGGCTCATCTACAGCCTATTCCTGCCTTTGACGGACCATTCGGTAGAATTATGGTAGATTGTGTTGGTCCCTTACCTAAGACCAAGTCATATAGTCAATACCGGTTGACCATTATGTGTAAGTCAATAAGGTTTCCAGAGGCAATTCCCTTGAGGAATATAAAATCTCAAATAATAGTAAAAGCTTTGATAAAGTCTTTTACTCAGTTTGGTATTTTAAACTCTATCCGACTGGGTTCAAGTGCATTTATGGTTTGAAAGAACTAAAATGGAGAGCACTTTTGAGTTTTGTGATAGTGGAGTTCTGTCTCTCATGCCCAATCTTCAAATTTGTCTTCAGTTTAGATATTACGGCCCTTACAAGGTTAAAAAGAAAATGAATGAGTAAAATTATGAAATTAGTGCTCCTGGGATCTAAATAAATTATAGGAGTACCATTATATTGAAAGAGATAGCCTGGATAAACATGCAATTAATTTAGATGTACCTGTCCCACTCAGTGAAGACTTAAGTGAAGGAATATCATCAGATTATACTGACATTGGAGTGACAAATCTTCGGATATCAGAAATTATGAAACATCTGAACCAAAAACTTTCACATTTGCAAGGGCAAGAAAGAAATGAATTTTAACAGTTACTAGTTGAATATGAGCACTCATTTCCAGATGTTCCTACAAGGACAAACAAAATTGTCCATGACGTTGAAATTGTAAATTCCAAACCTGTCAAACATCACCCGTACAGAATGAACCCTCTCAAACAGGAATACTTGAAAAAGGAAATTTAGTTATTGCTGGAGAATGATTTTATAGAGCCCAGTAAAAGTAACTCTAGTTCACCATGCATACTTGTTCCAAAACCAGATGAAACTTTCCGTATGTGTACTGATTATAGGAAGGTGTGACAAAAAGAGATTCATTCTCATTACCAAGAATCGATGACTGCATTGATAATATTGGGAATGCCAAGTATGTCACCAAATTTGACCTACTGAAGGGATTTTGGCAGATTACACTAACGGAAAGAGCAAAGGAAATTTTGGCATTCGTGACTCTAGATGGACTTTACCAATAAAAAGTAATGCCATTTGGGATGAAAGGGTCGCCGAGTACATTTCTACGCCTCATGAATATGATTACCTCTAGTCTAGACAGTTGTGATCCTTACATCAATGATGTCATCATCTAGAACGACACATGGAAAGAACATTCAGCAACGGTTCGGAAATTATTGACACACTCACAGATGCATGTTTGACAATTAATTTATCTAAAAGTGATTTCCACCGTGCTAGTGTTACATTTCAGGGACACATCGTGGGATATGGGCAAGTTAAACCTATAGATGCTAAGGTCAAGGCTATCTCTGAATTTCACGTGCCTGTTAATAAAAAGCAACTGATGCGATTTTTGGGTATAGCCGGATACTATCGAAAATTTTCTTCTAATTTTTCTAACATTGCTGAACCCCTGACAAATTTAATAAAGAAAAATAAATTCCACTGGACTGGAAAATGTCAGGAGACCATTGATAAGTTGAAAGACATACTTAAAAGCGTGCCAGTTCTTACAGCTCCAAATTCAGCCAATCTTTCAAATTGTATGCTGATGTAAGAGATGTTGGGGTTGGAGTAGTTTTGATTCAAGAAGATGAAAGTGGTATTGATCATCCAGTGGGCTATTTTTTTCAAGAAATTAAATGAGCACCAAAGGAATTATTCAACAATCGAGAAGGAATATTTGTCTTTGATATTGGCATTACAATATTTTGACGTTTACCTTAGTTCAGCTTCTTCCTCGATTGTTGTATTTAGTGACCACAACCCCCTTACTTTCATTGGCAAGATGAAAAATAAAAATCAAAGACTACTAAGGTGGAATTTGTTGTTACAGGAATATAATCTTGAATCAGGCACATCAAGGGAAAAGATAATTTAATAGTAGATGCACTTTTGGGTGTATATAAATGTATTATTTCATATACACTATTTATAGTTCATAAGAGTACTTATATTTTTCTTAAAACTCATGTATAATTAATCTATGGTAAAAAGAAAGCTTTATCATATAAATCTTTCTTTTTTATGGGGAAGGTGTTACGTATATCTGTTTTAATAAATATATTTTTTAACAAATTGTTCGTTTGTCAGTTTTAAATTTTTATTTTTCTTATATTCTATTGTAATGTAAATTTATTCACTGGAGATGATATTATTTTTCAGAAAATTGGTTGACCTGAACCATTCTTTTCATAAACACCAGGTGTTAGCCTGGAAGCTGACCTTGATTCAAAATTAATAAACAAAGTTCTATTTTATTTTAAAAGATTGTTTGTTGTCAAGGTTATGATGGGACTACCTGTGTTAAGAAGTAAACACTTATTTTATTCTGGGAATAAAAGCATTGGTATAATCAAGGCCATATTCTGTGTATGTGATATAAACATGATCATGTGACGCCCCCCTCTGATTTCGCAACTTTAAGGAATTTCGAAACTGCGTCTTATGATACAATATAATCTCTGTTTTGAGAGAGATGTCTCAGCTTTGGGCTTTTCATACTGATGTCAAGTTAATTTGTTGTAGCCAGATTTAATAATTATTCAGAACAGTTTGATTTCAAAATGATTAATTCTTTATTCTCTGGAAATATTTTGAGGAATGCTCACACAGAAATTTTGGAATGACATTGCTTACAAATTTAATTTGGATTTCCAATACCGGAGTGCCATTATTTATATTTCTAATAGGAAATGTAGATAAGCACAGTAATGACTACAGCATACGGCATCGTCATCCATCTTGGATTTTACATCAGGACTCGAATTTGAAATTATTAGAACGTTTATTACTAGGACTTTTGCAATTTAATTCGTGGATTATTCTTAGATTATTTTTGGATTTGATTCTTGAAACCGTAAGTTCTCCTTTTTTCATTTTTGCAGAATTTTCCAGGAAAATAAATTATTTGTTACATTTTAGAAAGCTTGTTGCTTACAGCCTTTCTTTGTTCCTTTTTTTTTTCGAACCTAAACACGTAACGTTTTACATATGCAACGTAATACATTTTTCTTACAAATCCAGAATTTCATACTTTAAATATGACGCTGCTTGGATTTCTTTCCGCTCTAGGCAGACAGCTGCCTTGTCTGTCTAATGTGAAAACAGTGCGCGCGTGTGTGTGTGTGTGGTTGTGTGTGTGTGTGTGCGCGTACGTGCGTGCGTGCGTGCTTGAGTGTGTGTGTTTCAGAGAGAGCGAGAGAGATAGATTGTCGAGCAATAATGGAAGTCGATGAATAAGGATAATTTAACTTGTTGACGATAGCGGCCAAGCCATACATCTTTAGGTGACTATATCAAAATGCTTACCTATTCACATCACTCTATTGGTCGACTTTTAATTCCTTTCAATTTACTTGAAGATTCTTATGTCGTCGCTTGTAACGGCAAACCAGTCCATCATTATAAATGAGAAGGTAAAGGTGAGTTTTATGTTAACCTTGCGTCAGCTACAACCTTCTGAACTTACTTGATATTCATTGCAATACTAAGAATACAGATTTAGTTACATATTAATTTACTTTTGTTTAACTTATTTGCACTATACGACCAAAATCTTTAAATAAATCACCAGTCATACGTGCTCCAACACCCTCTTTTTGTTTATAGCCTCAAATTTGGCATAACATTACATTGTAAACAGTGGTACGCCATGTAGATCCATCTCGTTAATATGGGGGATCGTCTTAAAAGTCTCTCTCTCTCTCTCTCGCGCTCTCTCTCTCTCAGACACACACAAACACACACACACATGCTCTTCATAAAATCTTAGCTCCGTGGAATCGTTGTACTAATAGGCAGTTTCAATGGAAATACGAACATAAAAAGTGAAAATAGTTTATTAAGCTCACTATGGAATCATAATAAAACACTAGCAATATTATATTAGACTCTCAAAAGAATAGTTGCGTCGAATTGACATTTTTGTCTAATATTCAATTGGAATTAAATACTGTGCAAATGTTAAGGATAATACCAACCGATATTTTGATTGTTTTTTCTTAACTTTCCATTTTTAAATAGTGTTCAATAATGCAATTGTCTCTTTTACAAATGTTAGTTTCTTGTTTTAGCTAACACTATTTTTTAATCAAAGTACCTGAGTTTCCACGAAGGAAGTCCTAATATCAGCCGATATTAAAAAAAATAATCAATTCCATTTTGTTGAGGATACGGCTATCTGATTTTGGTGACAATGAAGATGTTGCTGACGATGATGATATTCGTTTACATTAAGGACTGTGATTTTGTTTTTCGTTTGATTTATTAAAACCCTCTCCAAATTTGAATCTAATGTATAATTTCTCTTCTTCTGAAGTCATTCGAGATGAGTACATCTTAGAGTCTGCAGCGCTATGCTGCAGCTGACATAGGTGGCATACAAGTTTTACTTTGCACAGGAAATGATGCCATTACCTCACCTGTATTAGCTGAAATCGAAATACCTGTTATTTTATATTACGAAACAACTTGCACAGATGAGAGAGATAGAGAGAGAAAAAGGGGTGGGTGGAAGAAAGATTAATACACAAGTAAAATGTAACTCTCCCTTTTTCTTATAACCACGTTGTGGATATAAGTAAAAGGAAAGGTATTAATAGTTTACCAACGATACGCACGTTTACCACGCCAATGACAGGAAAGGAAAATAATTCACCCACTTACAGAACTGTTGCCACTAGTAGTGAATGGGGCCACCATAGCCTCAATGGGAATTAGCATTACAGAACCCCCCTGGGCCACTATAGCCTCAATGGAAATTTAACATGGAGAAAAATCGTGGGCCACTTTTGC
The DNA here is from genome assembly GCA_028554795.2 of Sinohyriopsis cumingii. Taxonomy (NCBI): domain Eukaryota; kingdom Metazoa; phylum Mollusca; class Bivalvia; order Unionida; family Unionidae; genus Sinohyriopsis; species Sinohyriopsis cumingii. The sequence goes on from CM068841.1 coordinate 3,819,027, forward strand.
CTCAAGGGAATTTAACATGGGAAATAGTCTTGGGCTACTCTAGCCTCAAAGGGAATTGAACATGGGAAAAAGTCTTGGGCCACTATAGCCTCAAGGGGAATTGAACATGGGATTTTTTTTTTTAATTTTTTTTTAAAAAATGGGGTAGGCAATTGAAAAGTCATTCTCTTTTCGAGAAATATGGGTGGCCCTGAAAAGGGCCTTTGGGTTTTTCTTCTTCTTCTTCTAACTCCTTAACTTCTTCCAACATCCTCTTATTTTTTTCATCATTCCTTTCTTCATTTTCTTTTCTGTTTCCGGCATCCAGTCCGGGTGACCCATGGCTCGGAACATCTCTTGGATTTTCATCCAGTTAGCGTTTAGTTTCTCTAGTTCTTCCTTTTTCTTTCTATTTTCTTCTTCTTTTCTTTCCTTTGACCACTTTTCTTTGATCTTCTTGACCTCTTCGGTCAGCACATTCCTCATTACTTCTTCCGCTTTCTTAAGCTTGTCTAAACCCCACTTCACAAAAGACCAATCTGTCCATTCTACAATGTCTTCTAAAAAACACCTTACACTCGTCACATAAACTATCGCTTCTTTCAACTTACCCACTTTCACATACGGTGGGTTAATTAAACCTCTGATTCTCTTCTCCTCATCCTCTATCATTTCTTTTACAATATCGATGGCTAAGTGGAGGCTGGTTACTTGTCTTGAGACGAAGTCTTTTGTCACTGCATGCCTCCATTCCTGTTCAAGCCTTTCTGCTACATTCAATCCATCCACCATCCAATACCAACTTCCCATAAGGTTGTTATACAAAGCTGAAGCTGCTGGCATCTTCTTGTTTGCTTATTCCGTAGAATGGTTTGAACGACGAATACTGTGGGTTCTTATAGTGAAAGCGCGGACGTGATGGAAAACATCCCCAAGACATAAAAAATTGATATTACCTAGATCATGACCAAACAACGCGCGGACGTGATGGAAAACATCCCCTACTTTCTCATTTCTTATAATAAAACCCAAACTATACTCTTCACATACGCTAAGAAACAATAAACAAACCCATAATCTACTATTCACACAAACTTACGTGAGCAGTTACAAACACAAACACAAACACACATACACTCACACTATAAAAAAAGAGTCAGTGTTTATATTCGCACTACTCTACCTACACACATTGGCAAATTAATAGTTATTTCTTTTCTAGAGTATTGAGGTAGCCCTGAAAAGGGCTGTTTGTTTTTAACTTCAGAGGCCACTGGTTAATGGTGGCACCTTCCGGGTCTGGCACCACAGACACAACGTCTACTCCAATCATTAGTCCAATTCACATGACTCGTTTGAAGAGCAGACGGGGGGTGAGTGGCTTCACTATCCCACTCCTCCGTTTGCGGAATAGTGAACACTTCTTCTTCCCTCTGTCTTCTTTGTCTTTGTCTTCGTTGTGATTGTGGTTCAGCTACAGGCTGGCGAGATGTCCTTGCCTCAGGTGTCACCTTGCACACAGGGTTCATCATAGGGTGACACCTGATCTCTCTCTTTCTTTCATTCTCTTCTTTCATTTTTCTCTCCTCCTCCTCCTGTTCTATTCTCACTTCTTCCACAAGGGCCTCCGCAGTCAGCTCGTTCAGTAGGTATCTGGCATACTCCAGATGCATCTGAAGTTCCATCAATTTAGTCAGTCTGCAGCTCATTTTTACTGTTGATCAATCAAGAAGGGTAGCTAGACTAAACATCCCCCTAAAAACATAAAATTGATCTTACCTAGATCATGACCAAAGAAACAACGCGCGGACCTAAAAGAAACACTCACTCACTTTTTTATGCTACCCATTACTATTCTAAAAAAATTTTGTTATTAATTACTTCAATAGACTATCCACATACGCAAAGCAATCCAATCTAACCCCAAATATACACCTCAAACACCAAAAAAAGACATCATTTTAATCTACTATCCATGCCAACTTACGTGAGCACTTACAAACACACAAACACATACCCTCACATTTTTTTAAAAAAGAGTTAGTGTTTATATTCACACTACTCTACCTACACACATTGGAAATGGATGTTTATTTTTTTTCTAGAGTATTGGGGTAGCCCTGAAAAGGGCTGGGTTTTTTTTGTTTTTTTGTCTGCTATGGCAATCTTTTTTTAGTTTCTAAGAATGCGATGTCCTCTGAGGATAGACTTTCTGGCGATAGGTCTGCTTCTTCGGAAAGAGAAGAAGAACTCTTTTGTGTCGATACGACAATCGACAAAGCCTCTGTCAGCTTCAGGTTGCTGCTGCTGCTGCTGTTGTTGTCGTTGTTGCTGCTGTTGCTGCTGTCTCTGAAGTCTGTACTTCTCTGTCCATTCTTCTTTCTCCCTGTTCACTTCTTCTCTGAAGAGCTCTTCTATCAGGTCTTCAGTGACTTTTAACATTCTCACATTCTCTATTTCTTCTGGCTTCGGTATCAGACTGTGTCTGACCCTATGCAAATTCACGTAGGCTTCGTTGAGCTTAGCTAGTTTGGAGCACATCTTCGTAGGAGGATGAGTCAACAATGGATGGTTAGACTGGAAACAACCCCGGTTCTTAAAGTCAAAGCGCGGACGTGAAGGAAAACATCCCCCACACGGTTTTCGAGTCGCAACGTTCAATGAGTGTCATGAGAGGGATAGTAAGAAATTAAAGAGCATCAATCAAACATTCTTATAGCCAAACAAAAGACAAAGGCATTTTTTTCAAAACACAACATTTTTTATTCAATAATCACTTAACACTAAACAACAACTCTAAAAAATTTTAAACAATAATCCAACATTATAACATCAAACAATTTTTTCAAATCACAAACATTTTTTTCAATTTATAGTCTACCTTAAACAGGGCTGACAACGTTGTGAATGAAATTGTGATTTCCACTGTTGGAAGTCATTAGGCCATTGATGGACACTACGTTTCCTAGCTTGAGACAAAAGATAAGCATAAAGGTCACAAAACCATCGATCTACTTTCACATCGTTTCTTGAAGAAGAACGAGGATCAAAATGAGTCACTAAATGTTCTAAGGAATAGCCCAGGCTCCGATGATGCAGAAAATACACGCAATATTGTCCACACACCAAGGAATCTGTGCCTTGTAATTTCACATTATTGAATCGGGTGGTTTGAGCATTTCTTCTCATAAAGTCAATGATATCGTCTTCCAAAGGGGGCAATCCGTACGAATCGAAATATTCCACACATCCTTCTTGAGGAAAGTAAACGGCTACCCAGTGGGTTCCTGGGAGATGACTGCCGTCCGTGTTGATTACGTAAGCTTGATGGTCTTGAGGTTTTTTCAAGAAGCCGTATACGAACTGTGGTTCAAAAGGTAATAAAGTTCCCAGGTATCCATGTTTTGTGTGGTTTTTTCTTCTTCACAGGTAATAATAAGTCGTCAATTCGATCCTGACTTTTTGCTTGAAAATGTCTGACAAATAACCGTTTCTTCGTTTCGTCTCCTCATTCTGATTCAGGAGAGCTTCGATACGATGGATCTCTTGAGTGGTTAATGGTGGACAAGAATGTTCACGCAAGTCTTTATACCACTGATGCAACACGTCTTCGTCCGAGATGAGACTCCAAGCTTCGTCCAGATACTCGTCCAATTTTTCTTCTTGACTCAACATCAGGCATTTATCGTGTTGAATTTGACTGGGATGATCGTTTTGACATCCATAGCAATTTTTCTTGATCAATTCCGTCATTTTTTCGACCAAGTGTTTGGCAAAACAGCAGACTAAATGGGCTTCTTGTTCTGCCCATCTCGACTTCATCATGATCACTTCTTCTTCTTCCACAGTTTCCTCACATTTCATCTCCAAAGTTTCTCCACTAGGTAAAGAGGGATAACAGTCTTCCATAGCTTCTAATAGTCTAGAATGACTTCTCTCAAACTGTTGATTTCTATCGTATTGTCGAATTCTGCATACAGGAGGACGTTCACCGTCTCTGGTAGAGCACCAGCAAACTGAATTTCCACACGAATCTGGCCGGATTTTATAGGGTGGAAATGTCCCTCGTCGCTGCCCTGGTCTGGAGTGAAATCGAAAGCCCACAAAGCATAGCCTCCTGCGTAATCTTCGTACGTAATGCCGTGACTGGTGTTGGTTCCTAACTGTCCGGTGGCTTCGTACAGGGACAAATACGATCTCAAATAATTCTTCGCGGTACCAAAGCTAGGTTCGAAAGGTCGGGTACACAAGGTCTTGCCATCGCGACTGACTTCGATCTTGGACACATTGTAATGTTGAAACTCAAAAGGATTTTCGTTGTGAACTCCATTGAAAGATGAATTCCTGACGATACCAACGATCAAACGCTTGGGTAACTGTCCTTGGAACAGATGATCTTCGATCATGGATCGCTGTCCAGTGGGAATAGTGAACGTTTTCACTTCCACTCGTCGGATCGGATACTTGGCGGTCGTTCTGCTTAACGTCTGACTGACGTCGTTTCCCACTTTAGGTAATACTTCCACACGACGCACGTAAAGTCGGGCTTCTTGAATGATAGTTTTGTATTCATTGGCATGGGCCATCAAATGGAAAGCGGCACTGCTACGATTCAGTCTCAGGCGGACATCCACCCCGTTCAGCAAATACTTTTCTTGTAACCACATGTCCAAATGCAAACGATCCATTAGTTCTAAACTTCGCCCTTGCAGAATTTTCTTACGACGGTCGTTAAACCCCACATTGTGAAGATTGTCATCTTCTGGCGGGGCTGTGTCGCTAAACGTGCCTACACCTGCCGTGTCAGGTTTCCATACCACGCAAGCATCCAGATGAGTATTCTTGGCTTCTTTTCCGTACGTCAAGAGATTTTCCAAGTAGGCACGATATGGGTAAGTATCCATTCTGCTACTGACCAGTTTATTATTCAAGTACAAGTCCACTTCGCTGAACAAGGAATGCATGAAATTGTTGACGGGAGCTACTCTAGCATCGCCTCCTGGATTGCTGTTGTCCGTTTTGATCACATTCACTTTCAAATACAGGTAACTGCTATTCAGATCGATGTAATCTTCGGGCTGTCCTTTGATTTCAAACTCGATGGGAGCGGAATCGGTCAATTAGGAGACCGGGTGAAATTCCACCCATTGGGATTCTTGCATCGTCATCATGGTGGGGGCAAGGCAAACAGATCCAGTTCCGTCTTGGAACGAGCACAAGACTCTCGGTGCATCATTTTTTCTGTGTCTCAATAATCGAAAACGTCTAAGTCTCGAACGGTTCTTCTTTTCTTGGCCTTTCTAGCTTGAAGTCTGGTGAAAGGGTGTTTTCTTCGTCGTCTCTTTCTGCCTTGTCCTTGCTGAATCCCTGACTCGGTAGCGTGCAGGGCATTTATAGGTGTGTCTCGTCGGCCTAAAATGTCTTTGCCCGTTTGTAGCAAGACATTTTTGCCTGCCCTCATGAAGGCTTCTTTAGGGTTTTGTTTGTCGATGATGACATTTTGGAGAAATTCTGTGCCTTGCGTCAGTGCTGCATCTTTCAAGGCGTGCAATCCGCGTGTCACCATCGGTTTTAACACCGGGGCCACCGAACGAAAGGCCGATTTTAACATATCTCCTAAACCGTGTCCTCGCTGTCGTGCAACCCCTCGGTACACTGGATACATGACTTACGAGTCGTGAGACAACCGTTTTCGAAAATGAAGTTTCACCGTGACTTTTCCTTTGGTGAATGGAATATTTTGTCCCAAATCTCCTTTCATAGTAATGTTGACCGTGTCCAAATACGACTTGCTGACGGGCAAATAGTGAGGATGGACAAATTCGCGGTGGACGTGGTAAGTGTTTCCACCTTCCTCGTCAGCGTTCGTGGCAGAATCCACTTTGAAAGGAATGACACGCAGTAACGGCACGGAGGTGTGTCCCACCACGTTGTACTCCACCACATCGGAATACACGAACATCAAATTCAGTCCTTGATTCAGTTCCACTGGGGTACGAAATAACTTGCTAAAAGTCTCGTTGTCATAAATGATGGGTAATTCGCTTTTGTTCATTATGGTCATTCTCATGTTCATGTCTCCGCCCAACATGTCAAACAATTCAGGACAAAAAAAGAAAGACATGATTTTACCCCCCTCAGGAAATTTTATCAGGAAGCCACGAGCTGTTTTGTGGTATTCCAGGGTGACACTTTTGTTGACACTCTCCAAAGCTTTCTGAAACACGCCATTAAACCTGTTGGCTATGGTGTTGACCAAATGTTGACCACTAAAATAATAGCCTGGAGGAATGAACAAGTGATAGGTGGTGTACTTTTGATTTTTTGTGCCAGGGGTTTTCTTGTCATATTTGCTATGGGTATCCAACCACTGTTGCACTTGCTCGTCATAAACTTCCACATTAAAACAATTTTGATTGCGAAGGACATTGAGGACTTGGGTCGGGTGAATGATTTCCACTAAAGCCACTTCCCAATGGGCTTCGTGATCTAAGGGGATGGCCTGAGGTAACTTGGCCGTGTAACAGCACAACGTGTTGTTGGGAAATACCTGCATGGAACTGTCACTGGGTAAGGTTAAGTAAAATTGGTTTTGGTGACTCATAATTCCAGAGTTTTGTGGCTGTCCCAGGGGTTAGTGGACGTCAGAGGCGTGTCTCCGCCCAAAATGGGGTTCTGATTGTGGTTGTTGTTGGAGTGGTGACTGACACTGGCACTGGACACAAGGTTCCCGTGGTTCCCGTTCGAGGAGAATTTCAGGGAGGGATTAGGAAGCAGGTAACCGATGCAACTGCTCAATAAAATGGTCCACAATTGTTTGTCTCCTTGTTGCAAACTCAAATTGGCAATGGCTGCCCCGATGACACAATACACCACGAAGATCTGGCAGAAAAAGACGATTTGCGTTTTAGGCACACGTTCTCCGCACCACACCCACAAGGGTTGTTTTTGTAAATCTTGCACAGAAGAACTGGGTGAAGTAGGAGTGGTCGACGTAGCTGCGTCTGTGTGAAAGGGCATGATGGTCACTTCTTTTTATAGTCGATGACTTGCGAAGCGTCGATCCAAGAATCAAAACTGGGTGGATATCCTTTCCAACGTACTTTGACTTCTTTGACACGTCGTTTGCCTACTTTACGGGTTCTGCGTTCGAGAATGCTTTCGATGTCGTACACGTCGTCTTCTTTTTTGGTGACACGTTGTAACTCGGGCAAATAAAACGTTCCTTTGAGCACTTCTCCGTTCATGTCTTCCAATTTATAGACGGCAGGATGACGGCCATGCACTCGTCCAGTGACGCGAAACAATTCGGTCGTCCAGTTAGGTAAGTAACCTTTGTCGAAAGTGCGTTTGGTTTTGCCAATGCGCACCCAATCTCCTACGGCCAACATTCCACTTTTCTTGGGGACAGCCCTCGTTGGGGACGTACCAAACAGGCGCTCAAACACCAGTACTTCGTTCTCGGGAGTCACGTCTTGCGGGGCACGTCCGATGCTTCGATGGTAAGATTGGTTGTACGCTTGCACCAGATGCGGTAAGATGTCGATGTACTTCAGAGTGTGGTGATGCGTAAAATATTTCCACATGCGTTCTTTCAAAGTGCGTTGAAAACGCTCCACGATGCTGGCTTTGGTTTCGGGATTCTCGGTGGTAAAAAAATGAATGTCACGTTTCTTTAATTCTTTTTGGAAAGCTTGGTTCAGAAATTCGGTGCCTTTGTCCGTTTGCCATCGAAGAGGGTGACGACCGCTTTCTTTCAACACCCGTTGCAGGGCTCGCACTAACTCGCTGCTGGATTTGGAAGTCAAGGGTACGACCCAGGCAAATTTGGAAAAGACGTCGATGACACAAAACAAATATTTGTAGCCACGATTGTAGCTGGCCAAATGAGAGACATCGGCTAAATCGGCTTGCCATTGATGATCGATGCCTTCCACTCGGGTGCGACTTCTGGAAAACTTGCGTCGAATGGGTTTGTGTAAAGTGTAGGTAGCTTGTTCTTGTAATCATCGTTGCACTTGAGGTAATTTGAGACTTTTCAGTCGAGTTTTGGCAGCACGATACAATTTTTGAACTCCTGCGTAACCTGCAGGATGGGAGGGATCGTAGTAAATGCTGGCTAAGACTTTTTCCATTTTTTTTGTGTTGGTTGGTGTGTTAATAAGGCACCCACTCTTGGAGGATGCTACTCTTTTTCTCTTGGGGTATTTTCTTGGATTGCAATGCTTTGCGTGTGCGACCGGCAATAGGTGTTGAAGAGGAGGATGTCTGAGCGGGGGATATCGGTTCTTGTTTCACTTGTGTCTTCACTTCTGTCTTCACTTTCTTTTTCTCTTGTGATGAAGAAGGGGTGGCCATCATCTTTGTATTCCATCCAATTCTGGAGGTAGGTGGTGTTGTTAACTTGCGTACTTTTTCTGGTGGAGTTTGAAACCCTTCTTCTTCTTCTTCTCCTTTTTCTGTCTTGGTCACGGGTAGTGGTGGTACTGGTATTGTACTGGTACTGGTGATGGTGCTGGACTTTTCATCAAGGTCTTAAAATCTTTCAGAGTGGGTAGAGCTGTTTCGTCTAAAGCTTTCTGGTGAAAGAGTTGCAGTCGTTGCAAGAGTTGACCGTACTTTTGCGATTTTTCTGTTTCGGACAAATCTTGGCGATCCATCAAGGACTGCAATTCGTGTTGTAACTGGGACATCTCGCTCAAATTGGGATTGGGAGGTAAATGCGGGGTTCGTTGTTCTTGCCAACGATGGTATTCCATCCATAGTTTGTAAGGCACTAAAGCCAGTTTTCGTCCTTCCATGGGGTTGTCAGGGGTCGATTCTGAGATCTTGGGACTTCCGAGGCCTTTTTATCTTGCTCCCACCAGTCCTCCCAACATGGTTCCCAAGACTCCTTTCAGTATGGGGCCTAACAAGAGAGGTAAAATACCTCCACGTTGGACCAACATCTTCTTTTTTTGACGAATGGGAATTTTCTTTTGAACCATTTTGCGAAGAACGTGACGATGTTTGCCTAAGCATTGTTTCTGGTGTTTGGACAAAGGGATCGTGCCTTTCAAAACGTTCAAACAACATTCGCACACGGTATCAATGACCTCTTTGGAGGCCGATTGAATGAGTTTTTCTCGTAGAGGTGGAGAAGCCTTGGACAGGACAGATAACATGTCCCCATGTTTGACTAAACGTGGTGGTGGTCCTTTCCTTTTCTTTCCTTGGGGTTTTCTGGAGGGTGACATCTTTGAGTCTTCAGGAGCACCAAAAAACACTGATACCCTACTTGGTCACACACCTTTTTTATACTGGAACGAGTCGCCACTGATTGTCTTTACGTCATATCAGTTTGAGGACAGGCATGACACGTCATGCAGGGGTACGTAACGGACTAAATCGAGTCAGTTCTTGCTTGGACAAATCCAGTAAACTTTGTAACATGCCCGATCTTTCTTTGACTTTGATTTTGGGAGAAGGTACTTTGTGAGCATCAGCCACTGCCACTAAATTGGAGGGTCCTGCCACTGGGGAAGTTCTTTTTGGGGTCGTCAACGGAGAAGTTCTTGGTGTAATCAACATCTCCAAGTATTCTTCAGTTCTTGGTGTCATCAACGGAGAAGTGGATGAACGTGAGGCTGCCGGAGACGTAGTCACCGCCGTGGCAGGTCGTGGTTTGCGAGTGTAAGGTTGCGTCCTGGCCGAAGAAGAAGTGCCTCTCTTGCGACTAGTTTTCTTCTGTGGGCTTTTCTTTTTCTGGGGACTTTTTCTCTGTCTCTTTTTCTGGGGGTTTCTTTTCTTTTTCCGGGGTGGTGTCTGGTCAGAGGAGGGTCCCGCCACTGGAGAAGTTCTCCTTGGGGACCTGGTCTTTTTCTTTTTCTTCTTGGAGCTTCGTTGGACTTTTGTCTTGGGTATAACTTTGGGGGCATTAGGATCCCATCTTAAGAGTGAGCGAATAATGACCCCTCCTAGAGTACCGCTCCCTCCAGGTTTCAAAATGATTTGTTTTTTGGTTTGAGTGTCGATGCGGGGAACGGCCAGTTGGACCAAAGCGACTTTGTTTCGATCGAAAAAGCGTTTGGTTTGATGAGGAATCTGAATGATTCCTTGGAGTATTTGACGTGCCGTCACCGTGAACCATCGTAAGACTTCTTTGAGACTAGCTTCTAAGACACGAGCTCGTATTTGTGGATTTTTTTCTCGACTGATGCCATACAAGGCACGAATCAATTTGACGGGAAGATGCGACTGAAGGGACGTCATGTTGACGTTGTGTGAGACAGATGAAAAAGGGTCTGAGGTTTTTATAGATTTTTTTATGTGGAGTGAAATTAAGTCGAGGACGGAGACGTGTACAGGACAGGCCCTCCGTCTTGGCACCAGTGGTGAAACAAGTGGGTACGAAATCGCAAATCCTCGGGAGTCGTAGGTTTCAAATCGACGAGTAAATAGGCGTGTGGCGTTTGAGTGGCATCGTCGTATGCCTGAGTCAGTCAAGGCGTTCCTAACTGTTTGGCTAAGACTTGCACTTGCGATTTATCTCGAGGGCTTTTAAACAAGACCACGTAATGCGCATTGAGACTGATGGTGCGATGGGCTTTACTTTGTTGAAACAAATTTTGGGTGATGTAAACGACACTGGCATTACGGTGATTCCCTTTGCGCGTGAACCACAGTTTAATTTCTTCTTCGTCTTCTCCTAACATGTCGTCGAAAATGACCAAATGGGTTTGACGGGAGTCAGAGACGATGCCGTCGTCTTCTTTAGGAATGCCTTCCACAAACACGATGGAATCGCCTTGACTTTCTCCCAAGAGGCTGTACGCCGATTGCCACTCTTTGTAACACCACACGATCCGCTGAGGGGGTCGATCAAATGATGTTTATGTTCGATCAAACGTTTGACGAATTCGGTTTTGCCTGAACCGCTAGGTCCGGCAATGAGCATGTTAAAGGGATGGCGAAGATACAAAGCCTCCCAACTGGCACGATCTAAGTCTTCGTCGATGACTTTGACAGTAGAGGAAGAGGGAGCAGAGACAGCAGAGGTAGCCATAGTGTGAGGAATGTCACTTGTGACACGAAAACAAACAAGACAAGAGTTTATATACTTTTTTCAGAGCACGTTTATTGAATGTTTCAAACATGAATACGAAAGACAAAAATACATAAAAGCCAAAGGCTTAAGTACAAGGATGAAAGGCACATGATAACCATTAACGTGGAATAAACACAAGTGTCTGTACAACAACATGTTTTGGGTAATGTTCTAACCAGTTCTATAGTAGGGGGTAAGGTCACACAAGTGTCCTCCCGAAAGGGTCTTTCAGGCCTGTCCACGACAGTCCCGTCCTGGGTGACGGGTTCTTCAGGCACCGTCACTAACACGGGTTGAAAAGTAACTTTTTTCCTTGAACAACTCTCGTGCATACTGGGCCACTTCTTGGGTCCAAGCCTCAAAATCCCATTCTTTCCAGGCACGGACATCTGTCCAATGGGGATGTAAGTCACAAGCTACACACACATCGTCATACACGTCTTGGGTAGCTAAAACTTGACGAATCTTTTTTTCCTGTTGAGGTCGAGAAGTATCCAGATGAAAACGCAAGGCTTTGAGCAAAAGGAGTTTTTCGTGACCATTTAAGGCCATTGAGGTGGTAAGTACTGATCGTAAAGAGTCCACAAGGAATCGGCTGGTAAACGAAATCCCAGAAAACAAGTCACTAAGACACACACCACTTGTCGTCCCAAATTGAATGGATACAGTTCTTGTAATAATCGATGGTAATGATCCACGGTTTGAATATGGTCATTGAGTTCCTTCCACGGAATCTGTTCAATAACATGTGACATAATCCGTGGCATGGCAACTTGATTTTATAGTGTCTTTTTTTCGGAAGCAATAAAGGTAATTTCTAACTAAACATGTTCGTTCTCCAGTAGGGAATTTAAATGTTACATACTGTAACTGAAACGTCAGAGTTTGTCTAGATGTTTCGTCTTTTTCTAAGCAGATTCCATGTAACAAATGTTGGTAATCCTTTAACTCGTCTTCCTCAATACGTTGCAATAAGTGAATCTCGAAGTAACCAAAATTACGAACGTCTAGTTCATCATCATTCACAAACTGAAAGTGTTCAACAATGTCTGACCACTGAAACAATTTCTGACGAATCAGTCCTCTTATACCATTCAGGTACCAGTGGTTAAAGATCTGATGACGTAACGGATGCAATTGTTCTTTACGTTTGACTTGTATTTTCACCAGCTCTCGGTAAATCCTTTCTCTCAACTCCTCAGGCAAGCCCAAAATGTTCTCTTGTAAAGTATCCATATGTATATACACTGTTTTTGGAATCGTTGGGTGGTGGCCAATAGCCTCGTTTAACTTTGTGCCTAATGTAATATCCACTCATAATCAGTCTTCTTGTACTTTGGAACAGAGCATAATTTAAAAACGGTTGAATAACTTTGCGTTTGCGTTTCACTTGTATTTTGATCAGTTCTCGGTAAATGCGTTCTCTCAACTCCACAGGCAAAGCACGAATGTTCTCTAGCAAAGTATCCATGAATAGGTCATACTAAATCCTCTTTGGTCTGACACAAGAAATGTACTCTTTGCACAAACATGGTTTTACTTCAGTGTCGAATTTAAATCGTTTAGTCACTAATCTACACATTACAATTCGTTCAGAAGTTTCCTCTTTCACCAAGTTGACATTTTGCTCAAGATGTTGGTAATTCGTTAACTCTTCCTCTGGAATTAGATGCAGTAAGTTTACAATTATGTAGTAGATAGAATCGTCAATAACAAACCAATCCTTTTTAAAACTAGGGGATCGTTGATCAATGTCTGTCCAATGGAACACTTTCAATTGAATCAATCCTTGTATAGCCTTCAGGTACCAGTGGTTCAAACACCGGTGACGTAACGGATGCAATTGTTCTTTACGTTTCACTTGTATTTTGACCAGCTCTCGGTAAATGCGTTCTCTCAACTCCACAGGCAAAGCACGAATGTTCTCTTGTAAAGTATCCATGAACAGTTTATGGTAAGTTACTTCAATGTCTCGGTCCCACTAAGGGTAAGTAATGACAATTCGGTGACCATCGAGCATGTTCTACGTCGGCCGAATCTTGCGGTTCCCAGTGGTGAAGTGACACACCGCAACTGAAGCACTTGACTTTATCTCCTTCGCCCAAGTAGAAAAATCCGGCTCTGGCTAATTCTTCAAGGGTCGGTCCTCCCAGATACTTAGGCCATTTTCCTTTGAACGATTGAAGACGATTTTCAAAGTTGCAGTATTCCGACAAACGCACAGGAAACGAATATTCGTCTTTCACAGGTTCGTTTCGATGAGGGTTGAGTGACATGGGCAGGAGTTTGCTCAGGGCTGGATGACATCCGTAAGGGGGGTAGACGTGAAGGTGAACATTCCCTTTTAAAACGAAACCCAGTAAAATGTCCAAGAGGACGAGCGGCATCGCTTTCGCATCCCTCAGGTTGGACACGCACAGCATCCGTTTCCATGATAAGGGTAGTGACACTAAAGTTCCCATGATGCTTTACGGAATCGCTAAGGTCACAACGTACAGCATCGTACCCATCGCAAGGCTCACAATCGCATTCCACTTCAGAAGCCTCACACTTGAATTGTGCCTTTCTAAACAACTTGCTCTGTGTTTCTCTGAAAGTATTCATCTTGTTCGCTCGGTCTTTTTTAGTCCCAATGAACTATCGATCTTGACCATAGCCCCTTTTTATACTAGTCGCAATGCAGTCTCCAGCTTGTACATCGTTCTTTTTTTGTTCTTTATGTCTTGTTTTGGAAGGTATCGTCTCTAAGGTACCGTCAACATTGTACCGTAATGTCATGGGTGGAAAGGCCATAGAAAGGTAAAGGCAGTGCGGAGACCATCGAGTATGTTCCAGAATAGCTGAATCTTTATAGATACATAGATCCATTCGTAACTTCACTCCGCAAGCGAAACACTGTACCTCGTATCCCAATCCTGACTCAGGTCCCAAGTAGAGAAATCCTGTTCTAGCTAAACATGCGAAGAAGGCAATCCTTCCTTATCCGTAGGCCATTTCTGAAACGTGTCCAATCGACGGGCACAATCACAATAGTCAGGTAAGAAGACTGGAAAATGGTAGGGTTTGAACTTGGAGTTCTCATCGGGTTTCTCACTCGATTCTTGCTGTGGCGAAGTCATCCTTCTGGTATGTGGCTATCCTCTTACAACCAATGTTTTATACCAACGTTTCCATACGGCAATGTAAAGTGGTTGGGTAATCGCACTCGCTTCTGGTACACGATTTGATAGACTTTTTCCAAGGGCCGACTGACGATGTGGTGAGTGGGTAAACGTACAATCTTGTTCGGTTGATAGGTGGTCACTTTAAAGTTTCCATCCTCTCCCGATTGCAAGGCTTCTTTCAATACCCCAAAGTTGACCACACGACTGGTACGATAATTCAGAGTCAGTCCTTTCACTTTGCACGTCGTGTGCACTTCTCCTTGTGGGTCCCGGTATTCGTAGCCATAATTTTTGGGACCGCCACTGACGAAACTTAGAATCTTGTCGTCGGGATGTTCGTCTGTCCAGGCTCCTAAACGGTCTACTTCGATGTTAGGGTGCTGTTGACTCGGGTGATGGATGTAAATGCAACTGTCCGTGTCAAAGTACAGGACGCGTTCTCCTAACAGTTCTAAAGCTTCGTACAATTTTAAGCGAGCATGGGCTGTCACGTAAGCCGCAATGATGACATTTCCAAAAGGGTCGTCTTGTACAAAGTCCAGATCTTCTTCGTAATTGACCAAGATCAAATTCTCTCGAACGACGTCCACGTGTTTCATGTATTTGGTTTTGTCGTGAATCATCTGGAAGTAGCGGGAAGGTTCTGTCAAATATTCCGTCTTGGGTAAACACGGTCGTTGTGCCATTTTACCCCACAAGCAATTTAACATCACTTTGGCAAATGATCGCCTGCCTTCGTTTTTCTCGAGGTGGTCTAAAGAGATGCCTTCTTGTTCATAGTATTTCTCTTTGAATTGTATTTGGTCTTCGGGAGTGTGACACCAGGACGGATAGCCGCTGGCTTCTTTTTTCAGTTTCAAAAAGGCATCCACGTAGTCGGCGAAAATGCCTTTCTGACTGGGGTCACCCTTGTGGTATTGTTGTGTCTTGGGAAAGTGGCAAATTTCGTACACTTCTAACAGTTGGTATCCCATGTCCAGAGCTTTGAACAATTCTACGCTGACCCAGGTTCCCGTCAAGGCACGTTCTTCCTGGGTGTGCTGACAAGGTTGGTCTTGGTTGCACGTTTCGGCACTGGTCCTTTGCTCAGACAGGGTGGAGAGGCCAAACATCCTGGGCATTTCATTCCACAATGTTTGTGTTGCTCTCGATTGTTATAACCATAATCACATTTCTCACAGTAATATCTGTATCCCAGGAATCCAGTGATAGTGGTAATGGTATCGAAATGGTCATCGTGATAATAAACCTGAATTTATTTTCCGTCCTTAAAATCTTGGCCTCGAAACAACAGAGGCCCACGCACTTCTTGAGGGTGCACTTTCAAGGTGTAGCGTGGAGCTAGGACATCTTGCAATTTTTGCATTTCAGGAATGCCACAGGGTGTGTCTTTGGACAGGCCAGCTTGTTGTAACAGGAGTTCTGCTTCGTTTCGTTGTTTGGCTCGGTCCGATTGTCGAATAGTTTTAAAGGCTCTTTTCCATTCTTCCGTGTCGTTCTTGTTGGCATAGGTTCGTCCCACCACGATGGCTCGTGCTAAACACATCTGGTCTTGAGGATTGTGAATTTGGACAAGGCTACGCTTAATGCTGCGAAGCTCGTTCACCAATAACATCTTTTTGCGTCCGGTCCCTTGAGGAGGAGAGACGTGGGTCATGTCCAGTGTGGCTTTTCCATCGGTGATGTCAAACTGGTCATTAGATTGTTGCACGTGTTGAATCTTGTCCATGACTTTGGAAGCGGTCAATTCTGCAGGGGTGTTAAACTCGATCCAAACAGGGGATTTCAAACCGTCGTGTTGTATGGAAAGTCTCAACCGATCGTCTTCTTTGGGTTGACATTGTCGCTTGAGTGCGGTGAGCAAAGAATCCCACACCCCAGTGATGGACACTTCTGCTTTCTCTAACGGTACTTCATCCTTGAAATCTTTAAACTTCACCGTGTATTTGTAAGCCGTGGTTCTAAATTTTCTAGAGGAGCGCTTTTCGGTCTCTCGAATGGAATAGTATTTTTTCAGGGTTGACTAAGGGTGGTGAACTTGGTTTAGAGGGTTCGGATTCTGGTTCACTCATGTCCTCTTCAAAATCACTGGCATGAATTTGTGCCAAGATTTCAGCCCTGGTACGAGGCGATAGATCACGTTTCTGCCTCTTATTTTCTTCTTCATCTTTCTCCTCGAATGAATATGATCGTTTCATCTTGAGTGCAAAACGTCAAATGACTCAAGTGTAAACACCATAGACTAATTTATAGTCATGGCAGACCAGCGTATATAAAAGGGTGTGTGTCTTGTCCTTTCATTATTCATTTCACTCTCAAGCTGAGCACAACGATGGAAGAGACTAGCCAAATCGGATGTTTCGTCAGAGCTTTGCGAGGGGTCATTAGAAAATTCTCTTCAGACCAGCCCACGGACTGCTCTCCATCCTTTCGAGATAAAAGTCAAGATACTTGCTATATCTGTCAGAAGAAAGGGCATTGGTCTTCAGAGTGTCCAGACCGTCAAAAAGAAAACTAACAGGGACTAAAAAAGACAAAAGTAAAGATACCTGTTATTATTGTCAAGAAAAAGGACATTGGTCTCCAGATTGCCCAAAAAAGAAAAAAGAGGAGTCAGAAGAAAAGAGGAATTCTTCAGAAGAAGAGAGGGGTTCTTCAGAGGAAGAGAGGGATTCTTCAGAGGAAGAAAGCAGACAGGTGAAGAAAAAGAAACAGGAGAAGAAAAGAAGAAGGGAAGAAAGCGAGGAGGAAGAAGAAGAGGAAAAGAGTGTGACGGTGAAGAAATTCAAAAAACAGAGAGAATAAACAAGGAAACAGAAGAAGTCAATGAACTTTTAATTAAAGTGTTCTGTTGTGAATTGTGAATTGGATTGTAACAATGGATAAAAGAATAAATTAATTATACAAGGTAAGTGTCTTTGAGTTTTGATTTTAAAATAAGAAGCTACACTCACGCACTCATACAAAGAGACGTACTATAGGGGTAAAATGGGCTGTTTTTTTGAGTTATTGGCAAATTGAAATTGTATTTCTTTTCGAGAAATGTGGGTGGCCCTGAAAAGGGCCTTTTTATTTTGGTGTAGGGGTGAGTTCAAACAATCAACTTTAACTGCCTTAAGCCTTTGCCACGGCCAAGGCCTACTTCTGAACTGTGTAATGTTGATGATGATTGGGTTGAAATCACTAAGGGTGGTACGGTAGGCTTAGTCACAGGGTTGACGTGTTTAGCTCGGGAAGGTCGTATTCTCTTCGGTCGTAATAAAGAAGTCTGATACATTTGTTTCAGACTTCTTAACTCCGCTAAAATGTCCAACAGTACCGTGACCGTTTGATTTTCACCCTCTTGTTTCTTTGCTGCTACTTCTTCTTGCTGTTGTTGATGTTGTTTTTTTTCTTACCTCTTCTTCTTGCTGCTGTTGCTGTAGGAGAAAAGCTTGTTCCACTTCCTTTTGTCGTTGTATAAATTTCTCCAATTCTTCTTTCTGTCTCTGTCTAAAATTCTCCACTTGCGGTAATGAAGAAGGTAACGAAGGTTCCGGAACAAATTCTTGCGAGGTAAGAAAATCCACAAAATCCCAATTCACCTCTTCTGAAAGTAAGTCCGGGTTCCCTTGGGCAGTCTCCCCTGCTGATGCACCCCAATGGATCGTTTTCTGAGTTTCCGTCATGTTGAATCACTGTCACATAGATAGACTGCACACAAGCGCTAGCGAATCTATATAGACCACGTGACGTCACAGACTGCTCTCTTCGGATTGGATGCGGGCTGACTGAATTTTGTAACGCGTGTTCGGATTGGTGAATGAACTCAATCCGTTTCAATCCTTCCTCTACCTATAAAAAAGCGCAGTTCACTGCATTGATTCACCTGTTCTCATCGCTTCAAGATGTGGACCACAGTCGAATCATCCACCCTTGTGTCTTCCATGATGTTTAGGACGGACATGCTCATGTATGTCCGGTCCAAGTGGACCGTTGTCGACAAGTCAGACACCAGTCTATGGATACGAAGAGTGTATGTAGAAAGACAACGTTGCCTCAAGAGGACACTGATTTATGGCCCTCGAGTAAGACGCAGCTTGAGGACAAGAAGATGCCACAGATGCCCTTTATGTCAATGGATACATTAACATAAACCCAAAGGACCTTTTCAGGGCCACCCATATTTCTCGAAAAGAGAATGACTTTTCAATTGCCTACCCCTTTTTTCAAAAAAATTTTTTAAAAAAAATCAAAAAAAATCCCATGTTCAATTCCCCTTGAGGCTATAGTGGCCCAAGACTTTTTCCCATGTTTAATTCCCCTTGAGGCTAGAGTAGCCCAAGACTATTTCCCATGTTAAATTCCCTTGAGGCTATAGTGGCCCACGATTTTTCTCCATGTTAAATTTCCATTGAGGCTATAGTGGCCCGGGGGGGGGGGGGTCTGTAATGCTAATTCCCATTGAAGCTATGGTGGCCCCATTCACTACTGCCACTGCTTTCAACATAAATATTGTATATGTATACGTTTTTCATGTAGTTTTCTAATTGTTGCCATGCTACTAAAGAAACCATGCGTTATTTCATGCAACTGGTATGTATGTACAATAAAAGCTATGATTCTGCTTTCATACAGTTTTTTATATCTAACTTTTCATGCGAGGGGTATATTATACTGTTAAAAACCAGGGGTATTTGCTTTGACCAAGAGGTGAAAAACCCTCGCGCAATTCCGCTAGAAGTCATAAGTTTACCCTAACGTCAAATAATTCAATACAAATTCTGCTGTAAATTAAAACGCCCAGTGTGTCCATTATATAAATTATTGTACTCTGATCAATATAAGACCACAGATCACACACTTTTATGATTGTCTATCAACCGCACATCTGCGTAGTTTCTCTTCATCAACTGTCCGTACCGTCAGCATTTCACTCCGTAAAACTGTACTTCCCCTAACACAGGGAACTGTTTTTAATACGCCACATTAGACCAGCCAAATCATGGTTTCGAGCCACATTTCGCCTGTTAAATTGCATCACATTTGCCACCATGGCGACATAAGTGGTATCTGCCAATAGCGTAACAGTCCCGTCTTGTTTATTCCATTGCGCAATTTACCATTCTCCAATCATAAATACGGCACCAATGTACACCACTAGATTTTAATAGGAACTATGGTACAACAGGGACACTCATGCGGCTCTGTCCTGAATTCATCAAAAGTAAACGATGACATCATGGAAACTCACAAACACTTCACTCCCTGACGTTTTCTCCTAGTAATTGGCTAATTATTTGGGGCTAAGGAATATTTCCAAAGACAGAGTGCCGATAACCAAACAAGTAATCACAAACATCTAAGAATCCCTTAAAACGGTGCGCTATAATCAAATGCGCATACTCCAAATTTATTACAATACACAACGGCGTATAATAATTAGCGACGTTCTAATTAAATTTGTATCTTTTAAAGTGTGATTTTTCGAAGTTTTGATTTATATAGAACAATTAACTTTTGTATAAAAGCTTAGGGGCTCGGGCATAAAGCTAGGCATTGGTTTTATGTTTCAATTATGATGATTGTTGATTGTACAAATCTATGCCAACATGCTCATTACATAGAACGGTTGTGGAGCAGAAAAGCTCATGCGATTGCCCATCGTTCTTCATCCGTTAGTACAAATTTGTTGGCACTACTCCTTGATGTCTGGACGGACTGATTTTAAAATGTATAGATACATATAATATCCAGGTTTATTTGGTCCTAAACATAAACTATACAGCTCTCAAGTCCTACATGTCCGTCGTAATATACACGTGCGTTTTCGAAAAAAACAAATGCTTCTTGTAATGGCTAGATAGTTTTAAATGAAATCAGATATTGAATAGGACCATTATTGAGGCCAGGTTGTAAAATTGTGTTATTGATACTCCTATTTAAAAGGTGGTTTAATCAACAAGGGGTATTCCCTACAATTCATTTTATGATGTACAGTTGGTCCAAAATAACCAGGACACCTCAGACATCCAGTCATGGCTTGAATATATGTTACTAATGTTTCGACGTGGGGTCTTCACTGATGGAATTTGTTTGAAAAAAATTTGATTATTAATGAATATCTAGTGCATATACAGCAAGGGATCTCTTGTGTCAGGGATTGATTAAGATCAATGCAATAAACTGGCAACGAACAGTGCAAAACTAGTTTCTCACTAGCCGAGCACTTTCGACTCGGAGTCTTTGTCAAAGGCAGCGACAAAACTGAGATAAGACACTCCATAAACACAAAAAGCGTTGATACATATTTAGTAAAAATTAAAAACGAAATCTACTGAATTCTAAATCAAAATGGAGCTTATCAAAGATGCAGTTTTATAGTTAAAGTGAAACATAAAATTGTCATTATCCTGCAAATATCCGGTCACAAATACATTACAATAAATATGTAAATTTCTGTATCCAGGAATCCTATTTAACATGCGGCTGCCATGGTTGCAAGTTTCAAAATTTTAATTTTGTTATTTTGCTTGATAAATAGAGGATCTCAAATGGGTAATGATTTTTTACTGAATTTATGAAACGAGTTGAATAATATCCAGCTTTTGCGAGCTTACTGAAGTTGAACTAGTAAAAGTTGAATGTACCTTTTAACAAACCATTAATTATAGAACAAGCGTCCATCCGAATAAATATTACATTTTATAAGGACAAAATCAT
The DNA here is from genome assembly GCA_028554795.2 of Sinohyriopsis cumingii. Taxonomy (NCBI): domain Eukaryota; kingdom Metazoa; phylum Mollusca; class Bivalvia; order Unionida; family Unionidae; genus Sinohyriopsis; species Sinohyriopsis cumingii. The sequence goes on from CM068841.1 coordinate 3,839,958, forward strand.
ATTCAAAACAGAATGATCGATGTGTTTGATGTCACATTGTTTGATACGGTACACAGTAATCCTAGAGTACATGCTTACCCTAAAATCTCACTAAACATTACATTATTGTGATTTTAATATCAAATCGGATTTCTTGATACGAAAATTCCAATATTTACCGTAATGTACTTATGACCGGATATTTCCAGTATTTGATTTGGAACAAGACACTCTACAGAAGACGTAAACAAATTATTTTTAATGTCGGATTTGCATCACGTATTTAATGCTGTAGCTGGATAACTTCTCTCAGTTAGGAGACCAGTTTATGCCCACATTGTATTGTAATATATATATATATATATATATATATATATATATATATATATATATATATATATATATATATATATGTAAATATTATTTGCTTTTTGAAGTTTCCTAAATTAGGGAAATCGATTCTCCTTACATACTTGGATAGCAGATGTATGTGGCATTATAAGTGGATCTGTTTAATATATACTGTTGGACTGGAGAATAACCACACCTATAAATCTACAATATATTTGAATCACAAGGTGGTGATGGGTAAATAATAACGAAACGGTTAAGCACACACTATTTATTAGAGGGTTTATGAATAGAATTTAGGTAAACAATTCATGTCCTTTTATTAAAGAAAGTGGTGTAATAATTTGGTAAATAGTTTCAATAGTTTTACTCTGAACGAATATAAATAACAGTCATATAAAGAAATAAGTGGAAAGCAATTTCAAAAACGACAACATTGCAGGGACTGATAATCATCCGCTTAGTACACATTAGAATAAAGAGACAGTTTAATACGGGACAAAAAATAATGTGCTTAACTATTTTCAATATTGTGGGGGATAACGATATTGCTGCTTACAAGAGAGTTACCTGCTCAGTATCAATGACATTATTACTCTAAACCCATTTAGTGAATGTGGCTATTGACTCTTCCACATATTACTGGCCAAGATATTTTTTATCGAAATGAAATCCTTCATTAGCTCCAAATAAGGCTGGATCAAATTCTAGATATACTTGTTGTTGTTGTTGTTGTGGGGTTTAACGCCATATTTCAGCACACAATAGGCTATGCATGGCGGCCAGTATTAATGGTGGAGGAAGAACCCGGGAAAACCCCAGGAAGAACCACCTACCCACGAGAAGCTACTGGCAAGCTTTCTCACATATCCACGTCAGCCGAATCCTAGACTAGAACCTACGCAGACAGAGGTGAGATGGCAGTGATCCGTAACGGAGAGCGCTTTAGACCACTCGGCCACTCGGGACCCCTCTAGATATACTACTAAGTCTTTTTTCAACATTAACTCTTAGCGTTGGGACAAGATTCCACCAAATAATGTAAATGCGATCGAGTTAAAGGATTCATAAATGGTAACAGTAATTATATCTAGGCATTAATTTTATATCCATTGTAAATATTTATAATAAAAAAATCAAAGCGTTCTCATATTGGAAACAATACATAAGTTCGTAGATCCGAAATGCACTTAAAATTTAGAAATATATTATACAAGATTGATATGACAGAAATTAGACAAATTTACGAAAACCTCTTTTTAGTGGCTTAAGACGATATTGAAATATAAAAATAAAATAAAATATGATAAAATTAATTCTTTGTTTATGATTGAGTGAGATTGGAGTAAAAACACCAATTTGTCACTTGGAAAACATGCACATCATTTAAGACAATATTCAGGTATCGATTGAATTTGGACAAATAAGACCTGTATTCATTCAATGCAGCAAGTTGAATGTGCTAGCTTTCTAGTTTAAAATATCTCATACAGGTAATGCAAATCTACAGTAATGCAGAAGGAAAGGGCACGTAACTCCTTATTTCCTTCGACATTTTGCATTCGAAGTTTCTCATTTTGTGCTTTTTAGCTATAATTTATACGCATGTCCATTCTCAGGTATTAAAATGTTATAAACCAGTAAGGGTTCGCACCCAAATAAAAGAACTGCATGATGATAAAGTATAGGTATGCAAAAAATTGCATACATACTGTATAACATAGGGTTTATTCCTAGTATAATATTTATCGGTAAAATTAAATGGTACAGAAATAAATGTCAAAAGTTTCAATCGATAGATTGATAGTGACTTAGAAAATATTTATAAAGAAATATAAATGGGAAATTAGCAAACATCAGCTCAAATCCTACCAAATATATCAAGAAATATCTTTGTAGGACTAAAGAGATAACGGGTGCATTATACTTTTCTGTATCTAAACACAAAGAACCTAAATCACATCACTAAATTTAAAAATGTTCACACTACAGTTTGCTATGAACAGATAAATCGTAACTGTAAACATCTACTACAGCAATGAATTCAACGCAGTCCGGGAAAGCCAATTAATGTTCAACGTTTGAATAGTAATAGTCATCTCCAGCTGACTGTACAAATAGTTGGTCCAGTTCCATCCTGAATACTGCAAATGTCGGTCGCTTCTCTGGGACTATGCTCCAAGCTCTTCGCATTACTCCATACCAACTGGTAAGAAAAGTTTGATTACAGTATTGCAGTGAATTAAAATTCTTTAAGTAAAGAAAGACAGCCACAAATCTTTCGAAATTTCGATAACAAAACATTGATTCAGTGTTATCATATTTCTTCAAATCTTCGTAAAGACGTATTCATGTGACTTTTTATTTGTATCAGCCTCCTCTCGATAGTAAAATCTTGTAATAAGATAAAGTAACTCGTTGTCAGTTGCATTTAAAAAAATACACGCTACACAAATCTATCAATTGAAATGGAACGACATCATCTGTCGGGATTAGAAATGCCACATATTCTTAACAAACAATATCAGTAAATAATATATATATATATATATATATATATATATATATATATATATATATATATATATATATATATATATATATATATAATTATTATACTGCCAATGTTCAATGTTGCTTTCTCGGCTCTATAGTTCTGAAGTGAATTTTTAATGACACACAACATGGAGGGATATTAATGCCATAATTAAATGCATGTATTACAATTTTGTGCATTTTAAATCATTATTCTGCTTGATTTTTCTATTATAGTTCTGCACTACATTCTATTTTGTGTTTTCTATGTTTGAATGATGCACATTCAGGATTGCATCTTTGCATCAGCCAATATGCATTACTGTGTTAGGTATATTACAATAATGCGATTTTGTGTCTTCTGATTGTATTTGGGTAATTATATGTACATTTTTGATATTACATACAAATATTTCTCTTTGCAATTGATATATTTCAATTTCTAACACAGTGTTATGTATTACACGAGTAAAACGTTCACATTCCGAAAAATATAAGGTAGTGCAATGAAATGTACAAGTTTTCTGTAAGCATGACGCAAGATGCAATTAATTAATATCCCGTTGTGACAATAATGACAATAGTGTGCGTCGTGATAACAGAATGAAAAAAGTGACGCGATTCAGGATGACTAAACTGCGGATCCGACCTGCCGTGTTTCGACAGCAATGCAGTAGTTGTTGAATATTAAGACAATATAAATGATCCATTCTTTCAGAGTATTGTTTCTTGCTATCTTTTTAATAGAATGCGTCTTCTACATGTGAAGAATTCAGAACAAACTACTATTCACTTTCACCGTTCTTCAGAAGTTTCTGCAGAATCGCTGCAACGGTCAGAGGTCTCCCCAATTCTGCAAGTCACTGACCTACCTGGCCTTTAATTTCTCTCTCTCACTCAATCTCATGCTCCATATATATATATATATATATATATATATATATATATATATATATATATATATATATATATATATATATATATATATATATGTGTGTGTGTGTGTGTTTGTGTGTGTGTGTGTGAAAACAAACACATGCGTGAGCAAGATAGGTCCCTGCTGAAATAAATGGTCAGCATGCGAGAAGTACTGATAAAATGTATTATCAGTTGATTTTATTTCTAACACTTGTGCTATCCTAACAGCCGTTTAGCTCCCTGTACATATACGTACTCTAAATCATCCATTTCAACCCATACAACGCGCCAAATACCAGTGGGATTAAATACCTTATTAACTTCCCAAAGGAGCCTCTGATATATTACATTTTGAGACAAAAGCATTTCAAAATATTTTATCACCTTATGAAAATAAATCAACTCCTATCAGTGTTCACAGTTTTCCTTCTTTGCTTACGGCTATAAAAATGGAGAAAAAAAATGTTAGAATCTTACTTCTTACTCAATAATACGATACTTGTACATAATTTACGTATAAACGTTTTATATTTAGGAAGACAATTATTAAAAAAATTAAATTTCATACATATTATTGATCTGTTAACGAATTTTCATATGGTAAATTTATCACTCAGCAAAATATTTTAAATAAGCAAACCACTATTTCGGTGAAAATCGGTTAGGTCTTAATTATTTCACAACACCGGTATGTTCCAAAAAGAATATAAAACTAAACCTTTAATCTTATAAACAATAACATCACAAACAAACAGTCAAACAATATTTGTAACTAAGTGCTTGATAAAGATAGACGTGGTGTGGAAGGGGGCAAAAGAACATTTGCGATGTTGCAGATAGGTCACGAAATAGTTGCTAAGCCAAAAATCAAGTTTGTGTTATAATTAGCGGTTTACTTAAAATGAATAAAACAATTTAAAAAAAAATAGAATTAAATTAACTAAAATAAACTATTATTATTTTGGATTATGGGTGTCAGTCTACTCCTTCGGTACAACTTCTTTCTCTCTCTCTCGATCTCGAGATCTCGATACGGCAAGTTAACCAAAGTTCGTTGGTGGAATAGGGGCTTCGTGGCTATATTTTTCATTATTAGAATCTAAATATACTGAGGACGGGCCGGTTTGGCCTCTTTAGTGATTAATCTAACAGCTCGATCTGTTGTCAATATGGGTCACAATAGTAATGCATTATGCTCGTATCTTAGTTGTAATTTTCACTGTGCTGCATCTGAACTTCTACTGCGTTATGTAGTTCTTCCTCTGCGATGATCAATATGTAACTAAAAGAGTGTTAGAATGAAACAGGGAGAGTTAGAAACGGAATAATGTTACGCGAAGAAGTATGTAAAACTAAAATCGTGCACATGGAATTAGAAGATATGATATTGTAGTATTAAAATTCAAGTAAATCAAATTTAGAATGAAGTATTGGCACGTGTAAAGTTGCAAACCTGAATGTACATCTTACACAACTAGAAAACGTATACATGGTCGAAACAGAAGGTGCAAAACAGAAAGTTCAATGTATCTCATCAAGCGTTAAGATCTGTGGTTTTCGTAAGTCCATGAAAGTGAAAAGCTATACAGAAGCAGCGACATTAGTAGACCGGATTCGAGAACAACGAACAGTGTCAGTATCAGAACGGGTCCTTGAGAAAGATGAATGCTTCGCTATGGGATTCAATGTGCCGAGAAACAAGTGATTTGCAACAATCAACATAGTATTTGCTTTCTTATATGTTCAGATCAAAGTAATAAACGCTATTAATATAAAGAATTTGCACAAAAGATGCTTACACAAACTCCTACATCTGTATTTCCAATATAAATGTATCAGATACATAACACATAGAATTAGGGAAAACTTACGTGTCGTCACAAAGCTCTGGTTGAGAAGGACGCTCTCCCTTTCTTAGTCTTGCTGGTAGGTCACGGCTTCTGATATTCTGGTATGGAGACTTACCTATGGAGACCAAAAGGAATATATATATATATATATATATATATATATATATATATATATATATATATATATATATATATATATATATATACATGTATGTGTGTGCGTATGTGTGTATGTGTGTGTGCGAAGGTGTGGTTGTGTTGGTAGATAGATAAATCACTTTGTGTGTAAAAATTTAAAAGGCAAATGCATTAATCTAAGCCACAAATACAAACTTTAATGTGTTAAAATGAAAATGTGCAAATTTACATGAGAGAGAGAGAGAGAGAGAGAGAGAGAGAGAGCGGACCTAGACTGAAGACCTCCCATAAAACTACTCCGTACGACCATACACCACTCTTTTCGGTCGCGTCGGCGGTGCTTTTCATACACTCGGGTGCCATCCATTTAATTGGAATCCTCTCCTAAAATAATAATTTTGCAATAGTGCCATTATAACTAGCAGCATTACACTAATATTAATTTCTCATTTTCATCTTATTTTTGTTTTTTACAAGGCATAAAGCAGTACATTCTCAAACCATTTTATACTGAATCAACCTCTAATGTCTCATCTGTCAAAATATTTGTCAGTAATACTTGTTTGGTCTAAGGCGCTACTTAGATTACATAACATTTTACATATTTTTTTGTGGTAATTGTATTTATTTTTGGTATATATTTCCACAATAGTTTACGTACTATATATTTAAGCGTTCTTGAATATTAGATGAAAGAGAGATAAATTATATTTTATGTTTATTTCCGATCAGAGTTGAAGAACATTTATATTATATATTTCCCAAGCATTTTACTCATTGACTGTCTCATGAACTGGGGACAATAAAGGCACTGATAATGCACACCTTCGTCTCAGAATCTCCATCATTAACATCTAGTTCGAAGTTCTGTGGTCCGAACCCAGAGATTTTGACTTCATTCAAAGAGGTAAGAAGAATATTTCTTGCAGCAAGTCGGCGATGAACAATCTAAATATAAGCATATATACATTATGCGATGTAATAATGGGCATGAAGGTGCAAACACACAAAAACTGGCATGAAGGTATGAACGAAATATGATACCGCAAGAAAGGTATTAACATAATGAGAGACAATGCTTTATATTAATCCAGGTTTCTTTTACCAAAACTGTTTAAACGAATAAGTACTGTTTGGAAGATGCAACTAACATGTTTCAACTTCTTCCAGTAGAATACCAAGTATTTTATTACACCAACCTTTTTGGAAACGAGGTATTCCATTCCTTTGCAGATATCCAGACCAAAGCGGAACAATATTTCCTGTAGCTGCAAGGTCATACATTCCCTCTGGCTTTCCAGATAGTCCTTCAGTGGCCCATTTTCACAATACTCAAAGACGATGAATGGACCAACTGTCAAATTATGTAAAATAAAATGGGATTCCTTATTTTGGAGGATGTCGATACTATTCCACATAAAATAAAAATTAGTTCCGAATCAGAGAACATAAGAAACAGAAAAACGTTAGATCAGAAGAAGTCAACCCATTTGAAGAAATATTCTAATTCACTTCGAATGTTCAACGAAAGGCAAATTTATGATCCCAATCAAGAAACAAATTATTGATTCCACGCTAGCAAAAACATCCGTTTAGCTCTACACTTCCTGTTATCTAATTCTACCTTATATACATAAACAGACTATGCATTCAGAGATTCTGCTGTTGAGACTGGAGATTGATTTGATGTTGGAAAGTGGTAGCTTATTTAAAGAAATAAATCAAGGGTATACTATTTATCTTTTCCTTTATATAAAGCGCTAGGTCTTAATTTACTGCATACAAATATGGCCTGTATATGGAATCGTTCTTCCTCCATCACCGCAAGAAGCGAGAAAGACTTGATGTTTGTAACAATTAACATATGGAGATAATTTTTTCCTAGTTAAACATGTTTCTTCGAAAATACTTACCCAATCAAAATACCTTAGTAAAACTACTACTATCGCGTATATCCAACCCTCCTAGATGCTACTGCCTAGAGATGATCAGGAAGAGTGATTTTCCCTTACGAATAAGAAATGGCGGTTAATTCCAAAAATACATCAGATACGTCTGAAGCGGAAGGCACGCTCTCAATGGATATAATTGCGTGGTGGTTGGGATGGTCTATGTGTATTATAATTGGGTAAGTATACTGGAAGAAACATATTTTACAAGAGAAACAAATGGTGTCTTCTTTAAATACGTTACCCAACCTTAATGCCTTAAGAGAATAGATAAGAGGTTGAGTGAGGTATATCACCTTTCCCCGGAGATACCATCTCCGGTCCCCTAATGTATGCTAGACATTTTCTAGATAACCCGACTAGAGTGGACTCTATCTATCAAGGAGTGACTTCAGAATAGGGATAACATTTCACCCCGCAAAATCCAGCGGAAGCAGTGAAGCCTCGTCTTAAGAAGCTGTCGATCGACCTGGAGGTGTGACATGTTCAGTTGCAAATATAGGTCCTACTAGATCGAATTTGCCTCTCTCGGATGACGATTTCGGAGATAAAAGTGAGATAATATGGACTCTGACCTCCATTCCACTTCCTGAATGATATCAGTTAGCGAGCAAATCCGGTCGAATGCTAGTCTGGTGACTATTGCTCTAACCTTGTGAGCCGAGATGCGTAATAAATTCATTTAAGCTACGATTATTTCTCTCTATTCCGAGCGAAAAACCATCTTAATCCAGGACAACATATTCGGTTTTGATATAACCTCATGTCCCTTTATAAGAAGTATAAAGAGGCGTGATCTCCCTCAACGCAAAAGCTCTGTTCTATTAAGGTAAAGCGCGAAATGAGTCTTATATGTGGCCTTAAGCTGATGTATACAGATAACATACAAATTTCATGACAAAAATCTGGTTATCCGCGGAAGGAAGCCGGTTCTTGACGATGCAAAAGAATGACGTCATGAGAAAGACTGACCCATGTTGTCGGAACTGCACGTAATTCGAGTCTGCTGATAGGGCATGCATTTCTTTAATTCTTGCAGCAGTTGCTAACGCCATGAGGAAGCAGGTCTTTTATGAAAGGTACTCCAGAGATGTCCGCGAAAGTGGATCATAAATGTCTTGTTCAGCCAGTTAATACTCAAGATATGGCCATACTGGGCTTACAACTATTGTTTATGGTTGTATATACACAACGTTAGAGAGTAGGTATGACAAATACTTGTTTTGTCCCATATCCTCTCTTGCGTGACGACGAAATGTGTCAGCAATCGTGGAGCGATAACCTTGTATTAAATTCAGCGCAAACTTTCTCTCTACGAAGAGCCAGAGGAAGTTAGCTATTTACGGTTTAGATGTCTGGAGAGGTATGATCTGTGCATCACTGGGTGAAACTTGCCATATGCCTTCGTATCTTTTCAAGGTGGAGGACCTCCTTGCTAAAGCGATGCTCCCCACGAATGGTTTGATAATTGTTTATTTCTGAGGACCTGTTTCATGTGATTCAGACGTGGAGGCTCCGTAGCTCTGAGTAAGAGTAAAATAACTGTTGTCGTGGTTGTTTAAGTAGACAAAGGTGAGTCTGAAGTCCCCTTGCGAGATTTATGAGGACGCTGTTTCACGACTTCTCCATCCAAGTGGTGAAATGAGGATAAGGCGACACTCTGATTCTCTTGCTTTCTGTACCACTTTTTGAAATCAGAGTTATTGGAGGGCAGGTGATTGCATCCAGGCCGTTTCCAACCTATCGACAGGGCACCGACTACCAGTGTTTTGTTGCAAACAGGTCCACCAACCGTCGGTTCCACAGGGTGCATATTTGAATGAAAACTGAGAGACGAAAAGACCATTCAGTCTGCATTAGTTGATTGCTCAGGGACAAAGTTTCGGCTAGTACATTAGGAGACCTAGGATATGGCGAGCTGACAACACCAGTTTAATAAGTCCCACACCAGTAGGCAAATGTCCTTGAACTTCCTTCCTCCATGTCGCTGGAGATTAGTCACCATTGTAGAGTTGTCGGACAGACTGAGAACTCTCTTGATATGCAAAACATTCCTGCCAGTAGTGAAAGGTTTTGACAACTACAGTCAGGTCCAGAATTTATTAATAATAAGTTGTCGTTCTTTGGGTCAACATGCAGCGCTGGCTTCTCGACATGATGCGAGCAGGTACGCTCCCGGCCTTCCGAACTTTTACCTGTACAAACTGTAATCTCTGGCGCTGTATTTGTGGATGTACGCCCTCCGTGAGCCACGTTTGGGTGCCCCAGTGCCGTACATTGTGCTTTAGTTGTGTGCGCATGGTGAGACGATGGTCCAGTGGACAATCTTCAGGTGTCCATTCCAGCAGAAGAATCATTTATAATGGGCGCAAAGGAAAGGCTATATGGGACCCTGCGCTGGGAACTCTTAGTAGGAGAAGGAATTCCCCTACGGATAGAATTCCCCGAAAGTAAATGAGCTACCATGGTTCGAATTCCAATCACCGAACAAGAGGGAGACAAAGTATGTTGCGTGTATAGTGGACTCCATACCTAAGTGAACAAATTGTTGAGATTGTACTAGTCGGATTTTCCTGGTTGACGAGACGTGCAGATTGGTAACAAAGGTTATCATGTCTTCTTAGATCTAACTCACTGATGTTTCCAGGTAACTTGACTTTGCTGCCACAGAAATGGGCCTAACATATGCCATTACTCAATTCATCAGACGAGTGAAGACTCAATGAGAGTGTCCTGAATTGGTATACGATGTTGTAGGCGAATCGCAGGAAAGTCCTAGAAGCCATTTGGATAGGGGCATGAAGGTATGTGCCATGTAAGTCCACGCTGATGACGCAGTCTCCATCATGGATGGCGTTAAATATGCGCTGTATTCTTTCTTCTGAGATCCATGGGACGTGGATGCATTACTTGAGAGCGCTTAGGTCGATGACCGAACGCAGAGTGCCATTTGTCTTTGTGGACAAGAAAAATCTGGTACGAACGATAGGACCCTCTCGGTGTTATATCCACTTTGGTATGCGAGAACTGTTGCTTTCGCTGGGTGGAACTTCTACAAGGACGGTTTTCCGAAGTTCGTGTCTTAAGAGTGGCCCTTAGGTCATTTTGCTGATTTCCCCTATGATGCCCGTATTGACGCAGTGGTTGTGGAAGGGATGGAATTATGTCTCATTGATGTAATCTTTGCCGACTTCTTGAAGTTGGACGTTAAAATGAATGTTAGAGGATAAATGCGGTGTTTTGAACTTGGCTGCATGGTGAACCCTGGGTAAAGTGCAGGGAGAGAACACTGAATTGTGTTTCGCAATTTGTAAATTGTAGCTTTGGTTACGGAATTGGCTTAATTATGTTGAGTGGTTCTGTACAGTACTAGGGATATTCTTGAGACCGACTCCCGTGCATGTCCTGAGTATTCGGAGTCAGAGAAGATAAACTATGTTTCTCCTATTGGAAGATAACGATATCGGGGAAAGTCTAACATTGCAGCCACGGCAACTATATTATCTACTAACTGCCGAGTGTTATCAAAGGCCATCCGATGGAAACGTATGGAATGATGCTTTGTCATCCCCAAACCAGCGATATCACTGTCAACTGCATAGGATTCCAAATCAATGACGAACTGATGAGTATGGTGCGGTCAGAATGTTTGTAACTCTCCCAGACTGCGAAAGTAATCGAAGTTGGACTCGTCTGTTCCGTCATAATATCAACAGGTGCTGAAGCTCTAGTTCAGGTTGCAGATGAAGTGGGAGGAGGAGGAAAAATCTCAGGTTTTCGAAGGTGGAATACGTCCTCAATGGAGGCTCGGAAGGATTAATCGTCCCGTGCCATCGGGTAATGTAGAATAGACAACATCACTGGAGAACAAGAAAAATCATCTTGTTGCATGAGGTGAGACTAAGGTTCCCTATAATGCCTGAGACCTATATGGCGAAGGATGACGAGGTCTGTCGCTCACTAAACTCGTAGAACGACCCGAAGTAGAAACTGTGATTTCGAGACAGTCGCTGAGTAAAGAATCCCTTCTCGTGGCAGAGTGTAGAGAAATTGCTAAACGACATCTCTTGAGACGGGGGAAACTATTCAAGGCATAGTGCCGAATGAGTGTTTCAAGGTGTCATCAGGGTTAAACTTGTCCCGGCACATGTCTGTAAAAGTAGGGCTCTACGTACGGGAAGCTGGCTGTTAGTGACTGATCACGTAATATTGAAATGTTGGCCCTATGTGATAAATAGTATTTGGTCTCGGCAGTCGCAAGAAAATAGTTCATCCGAGTGAGAGGGATATCATCAGGATCATTAGTATGGACGGGTTGTGAGATGTTTGATTCATGTTACCTGTCCTTATATCGGCTGAATTACAGAGAACTTTTTTGTTTGTTAGCTCTGACCCTCGCTATTCCGCCATAGGAATCAAATCTAACTAATATGGGTCAAAATAGAAGGAGTCATATGGTGGTAACTTGGGTGCGGAACTGTTTCAGAGCGTGTCAATGTCTGCTTCTTCATGGCTGAAGGGTAAGTGGAAAATTCAGCATGCAGACTGGTAACGTATTTGTCTTGAGCTGTGCGTTTTTTGCGCTTTAACCATAATCTGTAAGACAAATAAAGCAAAACATATAATACCGTAGCCATGCACAATTTGTTTAGAACGCAATCTCCTTGCAGTGCTAAATCTTAAATAGCTGACCCAGAAACTGATAATAGTATAATAAAGCAACGAAGCATTCAGGTAAAATATAATGACAATACTAACTGTAAGGATATGTATAAACATTATTGTCTGCACATGTGATGTTTGAATACAGTGTGGTGCAGTGC